>VMRN01000048.1:1625916-1681503 GCA_010277015.1 Poeciliopsis turrubarensis
TATATATGTGTGTGTGTGTATATGTATATGTACTGCCTGCACAACATTACTGTCATGTTTTAATAATGTAATTGAATTATTGATATTAAGAATTGATTATTGCAATAATTACTACTTTCTTCGCTATTAATTAAATTCTATTCAACTTTGGGATCAATAAAGTATGGTTGAATTGGATTGAATTCATAACTTTAATGTTAATATACAGTACCCTACACACTCCGTTACCAAACCTCTCTGGGTGAAAATAGTTAAATTATTGTTTAAAGTACATTTTACTCATTATTTCTATGTAATATTTTGGTGCCTCCTTAAACTGAGAACGAACCATCAATATATCTGTGCCAACATTCGGACGTTACATCAACATAGCTCTTTTTAAAACTCATTTAAAACTCATATGTATATTATGAATTGTTTATATATATATATATATATATATATATATATATATATAAAACTTAATTTTGTGTTTCGTCACCTTAAAGAGAAATAAACAACAGGTGTCTCTGCACGCGTCCCTAAAAGGTTGAAAAGCAATAGTGAACAGCAGTAACTGTCTTCTCCTGGAGGTGCGTGGCATTTAAAACACAATTGTACTGGAAATCGATAGATGAGCTCAGGAACCCCTGTCAAAACGGCGAAGAAACACAAATCAAAGCGGCGCAGCGCATAAAATGCCATCCCCGCTGTGCCTAAGCTCATTTTGGGCTGGACTACAGCCGAACGGAAAACATTTTGTGCTCTGACAAATAACGGCGAAAATCCTGTTTGGAAATCATTCTGTCCTTGAGCTAAACAGAAGATTGATCACGGCGCTGCTGATGATGCAGTGGCTGTTATTGACTTAAAAAGGCCATATATTTTAATCACTTCCCTTCCTGTTAGCATTGGGTCTGCTGTTACAGCACTATCAAGAAAATAAATATACGGTCCAAATGACGTGTTTCATATTTTATACGCGACTGTATCATTTATAACAAACGCCGCCTCGGTATAGAATATAATCTCTACATTTACAGCTCAAGTCGTACAAGGAGTGGGTCGGTTTTTAAGAGTTTGTCGTCAGTAACACGAATAATTAAAAGAAGGAAAGCATTACGCCTGTCGCTCCTCAAGTTTTCATGAAAGTTGAGTTTAAAAAGGCCATTTTTATCGCTTCTCACCTCTTGTATGAGTAATTCTGGTAAAGTGTTTTTTAGCTCCAAATATGAAAAAACAAAAATCCAAATTCAATAGGTTCGTTATGCGAGATGACAGTAATAACCACCATGCGCGCCACACCTAAATTAGCCCAAGCTATTATCTAAAGCTGATTGTACCCTAGGAACAAATTGGTGACTGGCGTCCGGCGCATGCGGAGACTTTGGCGTGACAGGCTGGAGAAGAGGAGATAAAATGAGCAACTCTTCAAACGAATCCCACTTTACCTCCTGGGTGACAACTCTGACAAAAAAAACAACAACAACAAAAAAAAGAGACTACCGGTGAAGGTTTCCCCGCCCCTCTCCAAATCTTTCAATAACCTTTTAGAATCTTGAAGCATCTTCGCAAATTCTCTCTAATAAACCGTGCCTCTCAGCCGCGTCCTTGTTTGGGATGTATCAACACAACATCTTCCCTGTGGTCCAGCGAGTTGTGTTTGGCCTAATTAACCGGCTTAGATGCAATCCGAGGCCAAGATTAAATGATGTCTCTCGTGCTGTGCCAGCAGCCGGCCTCATTCGTCTTCGGGATGCAGCACCCGCCGTTTAAGCGAAGGGTAGCGGAACGAAACGCCGGGCCGTGCCGAGCCGAGCCGAGCCGGAGCTGCAAAACACAGGAGCGTGCGCTCATCAGAATTCAATCATTCATTCATGAAAGAGGACCTGTGCGTTTGAGGAGTGGTTTGTTTTAAACCCGTCCAGTTCCTGTCAGGAAACGTCCTCCTGGGTGCGACTTGAGGACACGGCTCCATAGCCAGGTTCCTGTTGTTGTAGCCAATTAAAGGCAGGACAAACGCACAACTTCTATACTATTAAAAAGATTCACACAATCTACTCATCCTGAAAATGTCAGTTTGCAATAAACGCTTTCCTTTTCTTTTGGGGCGGTAAAGTGAATTAATCAGCAGCTCAAATCGCGTGTCCGTCAAACACTTGAGTAATGAATAAGTAATTCAGGTGTTTGTTCTCCTGAAGGAGGACGGAAATCAATCGGAGTGACTGTCAAAACGAGGCCGTATCACTCACTGACAGAGGATGGGAGAGCGATCGATACGTCAGCTTTACCGCTAAATCAGTAGAAGATATCCATCTTCAGCCGGGCCTTTTGACAAATGATATGTAAGACACATTTTGGACCGAGCCAGTAATGTTTCCAAAGGCTCTCTGACTTGTCAAGTTGAGCGTTTCACTTTGAGCTCTTGCCAGCAGGCTCACTCAAATCCACTCAAGTCCAGTCCAACGAGCGGCACTGAAACTTTGCTGCACGGTGCACGAACTGATGTTCGCCTCCACACACCAATGCTCAGTGCCACTCTGAAACATCCACGCAAGACTGAGAAGAGTTTAGCTGTGCTACGCTAATGACTTGTAATAACTGTGTTTCTAAATCTAACAGGGAGTCCGCCATGCTGACGCGGCAGAAACAGTTGCAGACGGTGTTCCTGCACAGCGTTTGAGGTCTGTTAGGGCTTCCTGGAGCGTAGCTTCATGCTAGCATGATTGTGTTGCTGGTTTGTGCTTTGAGTGCGTTTTGCATATTTTGAATGTCAAATGTGATACTTCATGTCGCTACACTGTGTTTACAAGCTTGCATTCTCATTATAGTTTGAAATGTTTCGGCTGAGGACGAGATGCATTACCCTGTTTGCAAACCGCAGCTGGATAAGGATGCAGCTGGTTCCGGCAGCAGAAGTGAAAGGTGAAACGTCTCAGAAAGCACAACTCCTTAAATGACGAGGAGCCAAGAGTGGAGCGTTTTATACAGGAGAGGATTTGACAGATATAGTTTGTGTGTATTTTAATAGTCGGAGGGGTTCGCAATGTGTTTTTTTGTTTTTGTTTGTTTATTTCCCCCCCCCCCTCAACACCCACCATTCTAATATCCACGCAACGTTCTACGAGCGTCAGCATCAGATTGTAGATCTTTTGCGTTCCTTGTCCACGCGCGTGACGTTTCTGCGTCTGTCACGTTCGAAATAAATAAAACGAAACACACATTCAGCGAGCATCGAGAGCAAATCGGTCAAACGCGTCAGCGGGCAGCAGGGCCTGAACGCAGAGCACTCGGGGTCCAGAGATCCGTTCCCGTTTCGACGAGAAACGCAACTCGACAGGTCGCGCGACGAACGAAGCATCAGTCAGAAAATATGAGTAAATAAAAAAAAAAATAAATAAATAAAAAAAAACACTGCGGCAAATTATATTTATTAAACCATTTCTCCACATACCGCAGATGATAAATCGTAACAGTTGACGCTACCGGGTTTAATGGGCTTGAAACACATGGGGTGCTCTCATCAGCAGGGCTAATCTTTATGTGTGCTTGTAATCAGCGTCTGCTATGTCTGGGGCTGAGTCAGCAGTGGCTGAGCGCTCCTAAGATATTTACAGAATGCTTCACCGGTGGCTGCTGGTAAAACATAATAATCAAACAGGTAAGAGAAACCTCGTTGAGAGCGAGAGGATCATCAAACTGGTTATTTATTTGGCTCCGAAGTGCACAGCTTGCTGCAGGTGTGAAAATGAAAAGTAAAAGCAACGCTGCGGCCAAACAGCTGAGACCAATCAGCACACTGAAACTTAAAAAAAAAAAAAAAAAAAAAAAAACAAACTTTAATTCATGACCTGAGCTCACAGCAAAACCTGTTTCAAGGCTTTCGGTTGTCAGGATGGAAAGATCTGGTTTTTAGTCAGATTTAAAATGAATCTCAGACGTTCAAAAGAAATCACAGCAGATCCTGAAGTGTTATTTATTCAAGAAGATAAACCCCAAATGGTAACGCCTACTTTTAGGCAAACTCAGTGATTCGAATGAAATAGTACTTAAATAAGCTTTAGAAGCCAGTAAAGACTCGACTCTATGTCGGTTCCTGGAACATTTTGATATTTTCCCCAAGGCTGCGTTTACTTTCTCCATTATTTCTTTTCTTCCTCTTTCTAACTGAAAGAGTGGACATGGAAAAAAACAAAACATAAAAACATCCAGGGTTTAGTAAGGGGTTAGAAATGTATTTTTCCATTGAGGCATTCATGTGCAACAAACGAGAAAGAAGTAATTTAACTCGAGAAGTACGAAGAGAAATACACTCCAACATCATCATGAAAATGATTTGTTCCATTTAAAAACTTTGTTAATGTTCAAGTTTAGAAACATGCTCTACTTGTTTTTGGTCACAATGAGAAGGACGCTGCAATAAAGGAAGCCCAAGGAAACAGCTTGAATGTCTCCTTGAATACTGAATGATCGTGGTTACAAAATTTGAATCTCACAAGTTTTTTTTACTCTGACTGGCAGGGTCACACACACTCCACACAGGCTTTTATGATGATTGTGTGTGTGCGTGTGTGTGTGCGTGTGCGTGTGTGTGTGCGTGCGTGTGTGTGTGTGTGCGTGTGTGTGTGTGTGTGTGTGCGTGTGTGTGTGCGTGTGCGTGTGTGCGTGTGTGCGTGTGTGCGTGTGTGCGTGCGTGTGCGTGTGTGTGTGTGTGTGTGCGTGTGTGTGTATGTGGTTTTGGTACCTGATGGTCTGATGGGACATTTTGCTGAGTTTTGCACCAAGACTCCGTTAAGTCATACTTAAAATGTACAATATTTTTATAACTGAATGTAACACCCACTTAATGCCAAAGTGAAAACTGATTTTTTTTTTTTAAATGACAATTTAATCTAAATATGTTCCATAAAATAACTGCATTAAATAAATCTGTAAAAGCAACGAAAGGGTAAAACACGAGTCGGTTTTATAGGCACTGTAAGGTCATTTGGGTCCTTTTCTTATCCTGCTGTAAATCTGACTCGGCAGCCCATTGAGCACTTCAACAAACGTGCAGTTCCACCGGGCGCTTGCTAATCGCTCTTGGCTAGTCTGAAGGAGCTGAAAACTGCGGTGAGGAGGAGCTTCATCGTTGAAGTCCGCGCTTTTTTTTTCCCCCGCAGCTGAACGGTTGCCACGGGAGATTAAAGGATTTCTCAAACATGCACGAGAGAATCAAGGAAACGCTCCAGGTACGTTTCAGACGAGAGGGAACAGCTTTGCAACCTGACGTAAAGCTCCAAAAAGTCAATTTTGCACAACACTGTGCCTTTAAAGGAGTAAAAGGATAAAACATCGGCGGAGATTGAACACTTTTTATAGAACCTCATCGCTACTTTAAGTCTGTATTTGCCTTCAGCAGCTTGTGCTCGAGTCTCCGTTTTGATCCTTACTTGTTCTGTTCTGAGTTTACTTTCAATTAGACTTTGTGTTGAACAAAAAATAAATAAATAAGAAAATGAAAAGGGCTTAGTTTGAGGTATTGTAATCTTTATTTTACGTAAAGGGTGCATTCTTGTTCAAGAGAGTACTTGAATAGAAGGAGTTTGAAAAAAAAAAAGAAAAAAAAAACTACCTTTATAAAGATTGCTATTTCCACAAAAAGTCCTTGAAGGTCCTAGTTCATACACATGCTCTGCTTCGTTTTTGTCCATTGATTACGAAGGCGGACGCCGTATAAAAGCATTTCAAAGCGCTCCATAGGGCCGAATCGCTGGTGTAATCTTTTTGATCTATTAGGGGATGTGTGTGCAAGCCCTGGAAAGGATCTCCATGGGAACATCTCCAACTTCTCATCCTTGAAAACAGCAGAGCGCTGAAGAGAAAAGGCGCCGTAGCTGACGTGAGGTAAGAAATGCAGCAGCGACGCACAACGGGTCTCCTTACAAACCCTGAAATTAAAAAAAAAAAAAAAAGTGGGCGAAAAGAATTTACAATAATAAAAAAAACACACACACAAACTAATCTCTACTTCAAGATTTTTCTTTTACTCCACTGCTTGGTGTGGAGTGAAAGAAAATCTCGTCTTCTCGCCTCTCCGGCGCAGATGAAGCCTTTGAGCTGTTTTTGAGGACGTTAAGTGATGCAAGCATCTATTTTGTATTCTGAAACGTGGCGAGGCATGCATATGAAGCACCCCGTATTCTCTCAGATGTTTGGGTTGGACGGGATGGGGTGGGATTCTGCTGACAGCACAAGAAGGAGAGAGAGGAGGGGGGCGTGTGTGGGGGGGGGGGGGGGGGAGGAAGCTATAAATATGCTTTAAATATTCACCGAGGTTCACTGACCGCTGCTGACACCGGGGTGCGGTGGGGGTGGGGGGTGATGCTCCCCCTCGGTCCGCTCAGACACGTCCCGACACAAACCAGGGAGGGGAAGCATTTGCACCTCTGTCACTAAAAAAAGCTTGAACTCTCCGTTACGCATCACAGAGAGCCTGGCCTGTGACGGCGTTCGTGAAAGGTGAGAATGTTTGGGAAAGCCGAAGATGTTTGAGGTTCGGGGTGGAAATTTATGAGACGAAAAAAAAAAACTGTGTGTGTTTGGAAAATAAGGAAAAAGGGCTGGATTATAGTGTCTTCGAAAAAAAAAAGAAAAAAGAAACATTCCAATTTGTTACAATAAAAGGTTTAATGTACTCCATAGAAATCTGTATTTGTATTCTGCTCCCCGTGAATCAATACTTTCTACAGCTGCAGGTTTTCCGTGGTCTGTTTACACCAGTTCTTCAAATCTACAGAAAAATATGCTAAATATAATCAGGTAGTTTCGGCCGGACTGAGAGCCGATGTGAGCATCGGTGATTAAGTCATGCCAAAGACTCTCAGCAGGCCTCAAAGGGGCCCACGCTGCAACTCACTGGATAGAACTGCGCATTCTAGACGCTACGGCTAATCACGCTAATCACCCTGAGGAGTCATTACTGCGCCATGAGTCGTATTGAAAACCATATCGATCCGATGCGGGATGAGAAGGAGGCAGTCACAAAAATGCTCGCGTCACCCTTATCTCCGATTTCTGTCGAATATGTGCGATGACATATTGTAGATTAAAGAAATGTGAAAAATATTATGCGCCAAACTCAACATTTCACAAAACTAAATTTTTCACTCTCCAAAGAGACGATTTCATTTCAAAATCACGTGTTGAGCAAGTTTGACATGACAACTCCGCGCCGTCATCCTCCCACCGCTTCCGGTCGTCATGACACCCAGCCGTGGATTATGTGACTCTATTGTGATGTGAAAAATATGTGTCCATTGCAGTTTTACATAAAATACTAATTTCAATATGGCCTAAAAAAAAAAAAAAAACTTAACGAAATGAAACAAAACAAAAAAAAAACCCAAGACGAAATTTTTTTTTATTGTTTTTTTTTTCAGAATTGGCATGTTTCCATTAAGCGAATTCATTTTTGTAATCCCAATTCACGCAATTTTAAGGGTCAGTGAAGGAGCTGACAAAGACCACTCCAAAAGCAGGAACTGCGCTTCAGCGCAGGGGATTCTGGGTAAATGCAACCCTGGCAAGCGCACCAGCGGAAGAAACGGAAGAAACTGAGCGACCGAACAAACTTCAGGTGCAACTTTAACCTGGAACTACCTTGCAGATCCACCAGACCCTGAGCTCAGGGCATAGATAATCTCATGTGGGTCTCATTCTTCAGGCTGACCTGTTGAAGATCAGCAGCTTCAGTCAAACCTGGAAGGACTTGGCGTGTTTTCAAAGAACCGACAAAGACTCGTGCATTTCTATGCTCGGACAGACGGCAGCCTTCTTGCCTCCTTTATCCGTTGAATGAGTCTTTAGGACAGATATACAAGGCACACCATCGCACAAGATTATTTATTCACAGTCAAAAATCCTTGAAGGCTCTACAAGTGGCAGGGTTAAGTCTTTATTTGTCCTTTAAGATCTTTTCCTCTGAATCCAAAAACAACCTTCCGACATCTTCATTCTGTGTGCAAAGCAGTCGGATTTGAAAGAAAAGTAAAAAAAAAAAAAAGAAAAAAAAGTTAAAAGTCTCAGCCATATCAAACAATCGGCTCGTCAAATTTTTTCTTTGAGCCCCACGTTCGCTACCACAGGACACCAGATGGCCACAAAAGAATCTCTCTTTCATGGCCTCCGCCTTTTATCCCTGCTCATTAAAAGAACCTCTTTGAAAAGAACCGCAACCTTGAGCGTCGGTGCGCCTCTTGCCAAACAGTTTGTAACGCGCCGGGTTTATTAAATGTAATGTTTTGTCCGAGGGATGAATCACCCGGGTCCATTATTCATACAGGTATGAGGCGGTGACCTCTAAAAGCTGAGTAATGATGGCAGGCGGCCCTTAAAGTGATAAGTATCGAGCGGCGTGACGCGTCGTTGGCTTCCGATGCCCCCCCCCCCCCCCCCCCCCCCCCCGCTGAGCCGGGGGCAGGGGGGGGACAAAAAACCCCCGGGGCCCCAACGGCCAAACCCCACCCCTCTTGGAAAAAAAAAAAAAAAAAAAAAAAAAAAAAAAGCCGTTATCTCTGATCCCGTGTCCTCAGCTTGATCCACGCTGATCCAAAATTACTTTGTAGTTCCACAACATCATCCTGCCTCTCTGCAGCCATCAAGTGGCACCGGCCAACACACAGGCATTAATTATAAATCCATTAAAAGGGCTAGTTCGTCAGCAGTGCAGCCATTATCAGATGACATGTCATTATTTTCCCCCCACTCCGCTGCTGCAGTGAGCAGCGGTGGCTGCGGGCCAGTTCGCCGGAACAAACATCTCATCGGTTTGAGGGGGCCGCTTTTCAGAAGATGTGTAAAGCCCGGTGAGTGGGTGAAAAGAGTCGGGAGAACCTGGAGTGGCTTCCTGCCTGATGTGGAGGGACGGCGGGTTTGGATATTAATTATCACGCTAACCAGGGTAAAAAAAAAAAAAAAAAAAAAAAAAAAAAAAAAAAGGCTGTTTACGAGGGATGATTTCATTTATCAAGACAAAAAGCTGCCCGACACAACGAGCGACGGTCGCCAAGGCGCCGCCTTCGACGAAGCTGCTGCGTGCAACTCGGCGACCAGAGAACCGCGGAGAACGACTCGCCTCAATGTTAATGTACAACTCAACAAAAGGATCCAGAACATCATCTAAAGGCCACAAGGCCAGAACCAAAAAAAAAACAAACAAACAAAAAAAGAACACAAAGATGTATTTCCCAAAAATCCCAATGATGATTCCCAAGATCTAATAGGAAATATCCTGGAAGTACTCAGAGGCAAAATGTTACATTTTTAGAAGGCGTCCTCTTGTTCCTCATTTAACAATCACATGGGAAATGAGCATCATGCCTACAATCAAATCATGAGGCTTTTCAGTGTCGTGTTTGGATCTTTTATTTCATTAGAAAGTTTCTGGGTGTGTCATTTTGCCCGCAGACTGGTTTCCCTTTGTCTTTTTCAGATCTCTGTTGTTTAGTCATCAGTCTTTACGATGTCTTGTCCTGGCTTCTTCCGAAAGCTCCGTCCCGAGTCGTAAAATAAAGCAATCTCGGTTCCAACAACCCTCACCACCTGCCACGGTTTCCTCTAAGAATATAAAACCGCAGTTGCTTCAGCTTCGTTTGCTGAAATTCAACAGTTAAAGAAAAAGGGGAAAAAAAAAAAGAAAAAGAAAGATTGTGTTTTTTTTTAGCAGAGTAGTAATATGCCAACTTTGTTTCAGATGCTGCTGACGTTGGCATTCTAGTTGGACTCTTGCTAAGCAACCTTCTGTACGTGATGCAATTCCGTCTCCCTGCTTTGCTCGAGTCGAAGCCGTCTCCACTGCAGTTCTGCAGAGGAGCTCGTTAACTTCTCCGCGGTGAAGCTGCTTTCTGTCAGATGAAGCTGGCCGGGCCCAGAGGAGCTTCAGAGTCCTCGACATTTTCCGCGAACGGAAAGAAGTTCTGAGCTTGACTTGTGCTTTTCAGCGTTTGAAAGCAAACTTTAAAAGACTTACCTTGCTAACACAAAAAGTGTGGGTTCCACAAATATGGTGGCGTGGCGCAATCATAAGCATTTTAAGCTTTTTTTTTTTTCTGTCTGATAAAATAATCCATATATATATATATATTTCAAACGGTTGCTCATATTTTCCCTCTTGTCTCTTTTCTTCCATCTGGAGATTAATGGCCTCTTGGGCAAATCATGACCGATTCAGAAAACGTAGAAACGGCATTGGGTGCATTCTCAATACGTAAAGTGGTGCTAACATGCAGCATCAACTAATTCATCAAACATTTTTTTAAGACCTTCACATTGGGGGAAAAAAAATTAAATGTAATTAGTTTTTCTTAAATTTCTTCTATAGCTATTGCATTTGGAGGACAAATGCTACCAGAGAAATTAAGTGTTAATTTTGCCAAATGTCTGAGTCAGCATGAACAGAGCCTCAGAACGTCTTTGTTTTTCACACCCGGACCGTCATATAATACATTTTGTCTTAAACTGAAAATTTGCAGTGAAAATAGGCAGTTCGATGAATCTGCATTATGTAATATTAACGCGTTAAAGTTTTCAGACTAATCTCATGCATTGACATGTTAATGTTGGCAGCGTTTCCCCCAGTGCATTATCAGCCTGGCAGACCACCAGGCTTTAGTTGTGGCCCCACCAGGCTAAGCATTGCTTAGTTATTATTGGGATGAATGCTATGGGCGTTCACATTATTGAAAGCCTTTTTTTTCTTATAAATAAAATATTTTTTTATTTTCTTATATTTTCTTTAGAAAGAAAATATTTTCTTTCTAAATAAAATATCTTATATTTCCTTCATCAAATATTTTCTTTGTGAAGAAAATATAGAATATTTTCTTTATAAAATCTAAAATAAGTTTTGAAAATTGTGAAAAACTTTTTGTGTGAAACCTACATATCTGTTGCTGCTTTTCCCTTTTGTGGGTCAAGGTCGGTTTTGGTCTGTTCTACTCTAAATAAATCTATTATTTGATTTATTTTAACTGCCATGTCTTTCGCTCCATTTATCTTCCTGTTAAGCCTTACAAGTAGGACCTGCATCCCCACAGCATGACGGTGCCAACGCCTTACGAGGCATCCATCAAAATTTTGTTAAAATGTGATTTTTTTCCCCATCTTTTTTAAACTTTGTATTTTGGGGGGGGGGGGGGTTTGGTGAATCTTACTTGGTGAATCAATTTCTTGTTTATAATCTGATTCACTCGCTCTCTGACCTCTGGGTGATCATGATGCTGTTTGTTCAGGCTGATAAAGGGTTGAATGCTGAACTTTTCAGAATATTGTCAAAAAAAAAAAAAAAAGTAAACAAATAAAACTTTTCCACTCCACAAATATGCCCAGCTCTGCTATCACTCAAATATCACTCAAACATTTGAAGTTGCACGCTTTACTGTCTGCGTAATATAATTCATTATTGCCTAACAAAGGCACTTTTGGGAAAACTTTCTGTTTTCATTGCAGACAAAAGTGACACTGTGTCTTTACTTCCAAATCCAAGGTACTTCAAAGCTTAGCAATTAAACTATTACTGTTTTAGTCGGGAAAAGGACTCGCTTGAAACGCTTACGAGGCGCGCGGTCGTTTAAGCGTCGCTTAAAGTGCGCAGCTGGGATCCGTAATATGAAATGGGATCGACGGTTTATGTCTGGTGTTTAAATGCGTTTCCTCCAGATGAATCTTGCTGAGCTCCGTCAGCCTCTGCATTTGAAATCACTCTAAGTAGCTCCCTGTACGGAGCCAGCACTGTTTTTTTTTTTTTTTTTATTGCAATACTTCACTTTGACAACAGTGGAGTTTTTATCACGGATTAAAAAAAAAACAAAAAAAAAAGAAAGAAAGAAAGAAAAAGCGCGCGCTCAACACAGCGGAGCTCAGATGTTTACTCGGCCGGCTTGGAAAGGGATCGCACGCCGGTGCCAAACGATTCCGCAGTTTGTTTGTGTCGCAGGTGGACCAGGGGTAAACAATAAGAAGCCACCCAGTCCAATTTGATTTTCGCTATGTTGTGCGGCGCAGATAAGCTGCAATCAAAACAGCTCGCCGCTGCTCAGGAACAGGGAAATCATGTCTCGGGAAATCTGACACAGAAGGCTTTTTTCCTCTGGATCGACAGCGACGTCTGATGCTGTCTGGCACTTTTACTTGGAACGCGGAACGGATTCGCATGCATGCAAAAAAAAAAAAAAAAAAAAAAAACACGCACACGCTTTTCTGACCCCAAGATGGCTTCGTTGGAGGAAGAACAGAAGGAAAACACGGAAACAAATTTATGCGCAGAAATAAATCCCGTCTGATGATGCTAAATGAACCGCTATCGGGAGCAATTTAAATCGCCCCCCCATCCCTTATCTTCTTCACGCAAATTTCTTTCGCTCTGTAAAAATAACAGTTTAAGGCTGCCGCTGACACGGGGAAACGTGCCTGAGCAAATTCAGCCTCGGGCTGATTGTAATTTTCCCAGAATTCACACTCAAACATCTGAGCCCCCCAGAGCCTGAATTCAGGTCTGCAGAACGCAGACTGAACTGGAGCAGAGCCGCTTTCCGCTCCGTTTCTGGACGTCCGTCTGTAAATTCATTTTCCCCGACTGTTCTTGAGCGGGCAGAACACCCCGGCTCTAATTCTTTTCCTCGTTGACCCCTGCAGACTTGAAGCAGGTATTCATTATGCTCTGATTATGTTTGTTTGGGCGGCGTGCTGCTCTTAAGCGATCCGGGTCCCTGTAATCTCCTGAGAAGGAGCATTGCCGCCGTCCTCGCGGCTCTGTTACAAGGCCGCCTTGCGCCGAACGTTGCTGGAAATATTCAGTTGCTAACGACGGCAACACAAGATGTTTCGAGCAATCTTGCGGAAACATTCAAATGACTCACTATGGCAACAGTAAGAAGAGGTCATTACCATGTTCCTCTTTCGGTGACGCGGACGTGTTTGTCCAGAGAAACACATTCAGACTGTTTTGTAGCTGTTTTCCACGCAGCAGCTGACGGTTTCACTGTGTGTGAATACTAAACTTTGTATTTTTGACTGTCTGATCATCCACTAAATCAGGCTCCTCATAGTATTTATGCTGAAAAATACAACACAACCGAGAGGCTACTTATTTGAGACGTCGCTACAATGAATTGTAGCGGATTAAAAGAAACTTTTTTTAAAAAAGTAGTTCAGTGCTACTCAAACAACACAGCAATCACCCAAACACAACTGTACACATATTGTTTACATCCCGATATTTTGCGCCCGTCGCTGGAGGCAAAAAGCCGATTCTTCTACCCGCCATCCAGAGACGCGCCGCGGCGAGGATCAATTCTGTTAACAAAATCATTCCTGGAGATGAGTGAAATATTCATTTCATCTGTGCTGTATATCGTGGTACGCTATGCAAGTGGATCCCAAAGATTTTCTACGGGTTACCAATAAAGTCAACGGCATTGCGCCCCCTCTCCCAGGGGGCACAACCCACACTTTGGGAACCACTGCACTGTGCAGACACTCTCTCTGCGCCAACGAAGATTTTCTCACATCCCCGGCAAGAGCTTGGCTAGACTCAAATGTTAACAGCTGGGACATTTGTAACCAAAGAAGTGAGCCTACAGTATTGGCGTAATGTAAGCAAACGTCGAGGGTCTTCTTCTCCGGTGTGAACTTGCATTGCAGGATGTTACTACTACTGTTAAACAGCATGAATAGATGACTTGTTTTTTTCTCCCAGAAGCCCACAACCCACATTTGTTTTCTAGCTCAGCATCAGAATCAAATGTCTTTATTGTTATTGTACGGAAGAACAAAGGAATTTCGTGTCGGGGAAGACAGGTGCCTGAGGCTGCGGCCGTCGTGGGAGGCGCCACCCTTTCATCGGATCAGAAAATGAAAAGCAACATAAAGGACGCAGTGTGAAGTTGCATGAAAAGAAAAAACCGCACTGAAAATCAACTTGTAGACGGGTGGGACCAGCGAAGGCGGCGGCAGTCGTAAACCTTGCAATTGGCCGCGCGTCACCGACAACGCCGTCGTCATGTGCAGGATAAAATATGACTTCAGCTCAAAGCAATGCCACGGATTTCTTTTTTTTTTTTTTACCCCTCACCTGCAACAACATTAGACTTCTCCGTGTTTGTAACACGACACGGAGGAAGGCTCCACCAACCAGTCGGACGTTGGAACAAAGGAACCTTTTTTTGAGGTCAGAAAGGAAAACAGGAGCTCCGCTGTGAGGCTGCTGGAAAAACCCTCGACACCAAAAGTCAGGTCACAACTTCGCTTTTCCTTCGATGGATGACCGCACGCTGCTTTTCAACAGCATGGGCCGCCGTTGCACTTCGTAGGCCCTCTTTTCAGAGAGAGCGTAAGCTCTGATGCTCCGTCAATACCGGCGCACACGACAGTCTTCAACACCTGAAGCCCGAAGGTGGAAAGGGTCTGTTTGGAATAGCACAGTGAAAACGCTAACAAGCAAAAGAGTTTTTACTTGAATTATGCTTAACACAAATTAAACGGCGCTCCACGAGTCACGTGACTCGTTCATATTTGCCGACGCCCCGACGTTTTGAACTTCACACAATCGTTAAAAGATTCAAAGGCGAAATGTGAAGCGGAGTGGACATCCAGCTCGCCCTTAAAAGCCACAGAAAGCTTGACGGCTTCATGCAGGTTTTTCCAAATAGACAAAGTTGCTGCTGTGAAGCACTTTCCCCAAAGTGTTTCCAGGCGGTCGTGTGGCAAAAAGCCCAAAAAGGAATCATTTCAGATCAAACCCCGGGAGGATTTTGCGCCGTGACTGACACGGAAACTGAGGCACTGGAGCATCCGTCTCCGCGTGTCGCCTGCTGGGAGCGCATGTCCAAATATGGAAACACTCTGGGACCTGTTGCCTGCACCATGAGATCATGCGATGGCTTCAGAGCCTCAGTGAAAGCGACCCTTTGAACTGATATTCTTGGAGTTCTGTCTGCAAAGCAAACTGAAGGTGTTTACTCCAATGAAAAGGTTTGACCTTTTACAAATAATGTTTTTCTATTTCTTTTTCTTTTTTTCTTTTTTTTTTGTGACAATTCAGTCATGAAGCAAGTTTTCCAAGAAAACTTGGAACAACCGTCAGACGCTAATGACAACTTCCATTCATTGAGAGGGGAAAAACTACCCAAACCCGACCTTGTTGAATGTGAAAAAGTAATCACACATTTCTTAAATTGTGAAACTGTCATCAATCACATTGATTTGCTTCATTTTCACTCGCCGCATCCAGACCCGATTACTGCCGGACCCGGAGACTCAATAAATCACGTAAATAAAACCCGTCTGACAACATCAAAAAGCAACACGTTGGGCTTCGACGCAACAGAAGAAACGCAACGTTTACATGAACGGCTCCATCACTCTGCAGAGGTTCACCAAACCCTGTGGAAGCTTTTATTTTTCCAGGAGATTTGCACAGATTAACAAATAACTTCACAAAATCTGAAGTGTCAACTCACCATTCTTTGTTTGTTAATCTGCTCAGTTGTGTTCGAATGACGTCAATCAATCAAACGACTGTTTTCCGTCATCTTATGCGACTGTTCCTCTGCCTGCATCCAATCTTAACCCATTGACTGTTTTGATTCTGCCTGCATTTTGATCTGCCTATAAACTCAGCAGCTCAACTTTCTGTCCTTTTACTAATGGACTGTTATGTTAGTCTGGTCTGTCAGAGCCGCTCGCGCCGCAGCAACAAGCCGTGCAGTCTGGCATCATCCATCACGCAGTGTGACAGGAGTTACAGAAACATCACACACGCACTCACACACTCACACACACACACACACACGCATACACGCACACACGCGAGCGTCATGTTCGAGTCGTGTGCGATTTTTGAATCATACACGACGCCGGGGCTTTAGGGGTTCAAAGCGTGACAAGAAAATATTCTCCACACTGCTGCACTACCACTACCATGTTTATATAAGACAGGACTAATCCTTACTTTTATTAAATCTGACCCAAATGTCTCAAATATTGAGTGGACAGGAAACAGGAAGTAAGTCGAGAATCAGAGAATTTTAGTTTTTGGCAATTTTAGTGTTAGGGCTTCCATATAAATATGCTACATGTCTTTTGGAGGAAAGTTTTATTGTCATTTGGGAAACATATTATTCGACTTGGCAAAATTAAGGACGACTGTAGAGAGAACAACAAGAAGGAAGAGTAAATTTCTGCCAAAAAATAAAATGAAATTTTGAGATGAATCTCAAAAGACTTTCTAGGAAAAAAAGAGCACACTTCAGTTTCATATTTAAGCACTTTACTAGACCTCTTTTAGTGGTAATGTATTTAATATATTTCTTGTACCTTCTAAGGATGTCCAGTTGTCTGATCTTAATGCTGTGTGGATGTGAAATAATGTGTGAGTAACAGACAACCTCAATTCCCCTGTGGGATTAATAACGTTTTTCTATTCTATTCTATTCTATTCTATTCTATTCTATTCTATTCTATTGAGATACACGTCAAATTTGTCGTGGAATAACAGCTGCATGTTGCAAACCGCAGACCTTAAACAGAGAATCTTCATTAAAACCGACAAATCCTCCACAGCCACGGGGTTTTCACAGTTTCCTCCAGTAAGTATTACGCTTTATTTATCTGGGTTTATGGAAAGAGACAAAAAAATATATCTTTTACTGTCAACACATTCCATGTATTAGAGCTGTGGAAGCGGCACTGGCTGCTGAGTCATTCACACTGTTTTTTTTTTCGACTAATCTGAACGGCTCGATTTTTTTTAAAAACAATTTCCTGAGGCAAACTACACGCCTCGAGGCTTAAATTACGTATTACTAATTAATTGTGCCGACTGGATGATCATTTGGATGATCATTTGTGTTGCGCTACGCTCTCCCTGCGGGCCACGGCGCGCATCAAGCCGCCAACAGGTGGCGTTTCTGTTCTCCTTACCAAGGACTCGAACTTTAACCCGTCGTCACCTTTGGCTGAAATCACACGTACCTGCAGACGGAGAGTCATGTTTTTTGTTTTTTTTTAATTCAAACATGAAACTAAAAGTAATGTTTGAATCTGAAGCAATAAAATGTTTTATCAAAAAAAATGAACTGAATTGGTTTTCGCGGACATTTTTTTTCTTTCAGTCAATTAACACGTTGCACAGTCACTACAGTAGCCGTTCACAACAATCCCAGTTGTTTTCGGTTCACTGACAGAATTAAAGCTGAGGCTACCTGAGTCAAGTTTACCCACCCCCTCCCGCTCCCCCCGCCCTTCTTCAAATCAGACAAAACTGGTGTTAAACGCTTGTGCAGCAAACATTTTCGTTTGTGCTGCTTTGGCCTTGAATGTATTAATGAAACAGCAAAGGTCAAAAGGTCAACCCCCCCTCCCCCACACTTTTATTAAATCAAACAACCAGCACAAACGTAGTCGAGTTGATTCACACCCATTTTGTTTGATTTGAAGATGTGTGTGGGGGGGGCTTCCTCAAGATGACCTCGTTTTTATGGCACTTTTTTTTTTTTTTTCGTCCTCTTTCGCGAGACCAGTTTGAATTTCCAGTGGTAACAATACTAACATGAAGCTCATGTCTTAAATGCATTCAATGAGAAGTAGTTCACCAGTTCCAGCTGAGGAGCCCCGCGCGTCAGGAGGGAACGCGCCGCTCAGCCGCCCCCAGAAGGAGCGTCCAGATTGACCAGCGGATCGTTTTTATCCGTGACCCGCTTTTCTTGCATATTAATTAGGCTTCAATCCTCAGCCGCTCCCAGGCAGAGGGATTTCACAGATAACAGATCTGTTTATAGTACACTGATAATTGCCGCAATGTGTTTCACACGCCATCAGCCAAATAATTCACTGTAATTATGCTTTCCGTCTACAGAGTCGGAAAGCGGGGCGGCGAGGAGGGAGCGAACTTGAGCCGAGATGTGAGGCAAAACAAAAAGAACCCGGTGGTAATCCTTACAAACGGTGAAGAGGAAGAGGAGAAAGCAGGTGGCACTAATTAGCATTAAATAATTCAGCGCCATCACTTTCAGTGAATGAATGGCGGCGACTCTTAATCACAGATAAAGGCGCTCGCAGCGGGACGGGCCAGAGTCGCTGCATCACACGAGGCGGGGGGACGGATCAGGACGTCGGGCTCAGCAGACCAGGTCAATTCGCTTCCGACTTGACGTGGCGCAGATTTTTTTCCAGTCACGTGGTTCCAGTTTTAAATCTTCAGAGGATTGTTTTTTGTTTTTTTTGTTTTGTTTTTTTTTTGAGCTTTACATTATGTAACAATGTTCTTCTTCCATCAAAAACCTACCAGGAGTTGTTGCCTCGATTTATTCAGGCATGTTTGAGAAATTCTTGAATCTCCAGTGGCAACCGTTCAGCTGTGGAAAAACACCTGCTTGCCCCGCCTCTGAGCTTCCACCTCACAGAGCAGCTGCTGTGACGACTTCCTGAAGGCGGAGTTTCAGAAAGAGCAGGATTTTATTATTTTTTATTTTTTGCTTGGAAAACACATAATACTGTCCCTTTAAATTCCCCTCTGTCTCTTTAAGAAGCTCAGAATCTTCAGGAAGTCGTCGCAATAATATGTCATCACAATCCGGTTTACAACCATTCTCAGGAGCATTTTACTGAGTAGTTTGTAATCTAAGCTCAACAGATGCTGAGATTATATAATAATCTAAGATAATATCTGCTAAGATAATAATCAGAAAGCGTCGCAGGCTAACGACGCCACACAAGAAAGTTGGAAACTTCAGTTTGTCGTTGTCGTTGCCGTCGTTTCCCGTGCGTTGAGTTCACTTCGGGTGGCAGAAAAGTGACGCGCGTACCTCCCCGTGTGTCGAACCGTTACCAAGGAAACGAGAGAGGACGAGTAACTCAATGTGTCAGAGTGAAATGAAATTTGGCTGGATGTCATTTCTACCAGCCTCTTTAGTGGAAACTGAGAGCCACGAACGAAAACAAGCAAGCAATTTTTAATCGCTCTCGTTTTACTATCGCGCTTATTTGAATTCACTGCAATTAATTTGATTTATTGTTCATGGCGTCAGGCCTACGGTGGCCTTCCAGAAGATCCTGGCTCGGAGCCTTAAAGTTGCCGTTTTGGCATTTCTTCAGTTTCCTCCCACAGTCCGATAAGACACGGGTTTAGGTGACCTTAGCTGATTGTGTGTACGGTCCTGTGTTTGTCTGTCTTGATGGACTGATGGGCTGTCCAGAGTATAACTGACCTATTGCCCACTGGCTGCTAAACATAGCCCCCTGTTGGCCCAGCGCTGACAGGTTAAAGTGGGTTAAGAAGACGGATGGGATCATTAACCGGAGCCGACATCTTCACCCTGAAACTCACCTTCCTTGTTGCTCACAGTTAAAACCTTCCAGTCGTCTTCATGACCCGCTGTTTCAAGCGACCCAGATGTTTACTATGTGCTTTTCCTTTTAATACTTTGGTTTTTAATTTATACATTGAGTCTCCTTTACCCTTTTGTTTTTTCTGGCTTGAAAGCCTAATTCAGTTTGCTGGAGGAACGCCCAAGTCCAGCCTGTTTGTTTTACTTCCACCCAGAGCTGAATCAGGCTCTCCACTGTGTTGGCAAAAGGCCTCAGATTGGGTCATTTTACCCTTTATTTCTTAAAGGGTAAAAAGGAGCTTCTGTCCCGAATCTCATCTCTCTCGTAGTGTGATAAAGGAGTTGGTTTGAGAGCACAAAAATTGTCCTCGATGAACCAAACCAAACCGCCCCTCGAGCCGTCATGTGCCTCAAAGAAAAAATGAAACGAATAACCACACAATGTAAAAAAAAAAAAAAAAAAAAGGACTTACCGACATCGCACATATTTTTCGTGTGTCAGCGTTCGGTTCATATCTCCCCTCTCCTTTTTTCTTTTACACAATGCCAAGGAGGATCTCTGCACAAAGAGTGTCCGCCGAGCGTCACGCCGCGACTCAGTGCGGGATTTCTGCATTCACAAGGAGACGCTTGCTACGCTTCTGATGTTATTCTGACCCCCTGCTGCTGGGGAAGAAAGCGTGGCCCTGATCTGCGTATCTCCGAGAATATCGGGAATGCGAGCGTCGGTTCTGAAAGGGCTGTTTATGGGAACGTTTCTTGCTTTTTCTTTCAGCTGGAAAAGCTTCCAGTTGCAGAGAAGCTGCACGCTTCGGCAAAACCTGGTGCAGACCAGGATGTGAGGAGCCAAATATTCATTGCATTTAAAGGAACATTTTACATATTGACGTCTGATCACATTTATAATCACTGGAAAATAACGTAACTCTGCTAAAAAAAAAAGACCTTATTTTGCTTTTGAAATGGAAGACCTTCCTTAAACATGGCAGACCTCCTGGAAAAGGCCGAGTCATCGCTGAGTAACATCGCTGCCGTCGTGCAATGCGACGCACCTGTGTGTGATTTCAGACGACGCTGCGAGTGGGATTAAATGTCAGGGTGTCCTAATTTATCCCTCGCCAGAAATTGACATTTTTAATCACATTTTATAGAAAGCTTAAAGCATCATTCGTTCATCTCTGCACATTACTCAAGCGTGCCTTAATGTGTTTTTGCTGCCTGCTCTGTGGCTGCAGTTCTTCACACGGTGCGTGACGGACTCCTCGTGTTCAGAGACGCTGGGTTTGTTTCACAGCAACTTTTCCACAGTGGTATGTTTTTTTTTTGTTTTTTTTTGTTTTGTTTTTTGCCATCAAGTCAGAACAAACACAGTCGACGAGAAACGCTGTGACTACTGTAGAGAGACGCCGTCCACTAAAAGACGTACTTGTCTGGAAGTGAGTCTGGCCTACGGCTTTGGTTTGCCGTGGAAGGAATACCCGACGCGCGCCGCTGTCTGAGGACAATGACGTCGCAAAGTCTTCTGTAGCGTCGCTCAAGATTGTCGCAGCTCCCACTGAGCCCTCCATTTGGCGAGCGTCGGTCTTCCTCCTATTCGCAGACCCACTCAGTGTGTGTTGCTAGGTGACAAACACGGCCGGCCTGCACTCGTCGAATTTAAGGAGAAACATCTCCAGTTCAGACTCTTACTCGGGTGTGGAGGAGACGCTGAAGACTCTCTTGGGGCGTCGCGAGAGATCGCGCGCACGCTTCACTGGGCTCGGTAATGATTCACGTTTTCTGTATTACGTCCAGTCCGGATTTATGTATGAAGCGCTCGAAAACAACCAGCGCAGGAGCGGAGCACTTTACAGTTCGACTCATTTTTAAAAAGAAGAACCGGGTCACCGTGTTCAGAAGGCGCTAAATATGAACACAAGGACGGTCAGGTGTGATGCAGGGCCCCTAATGCAGGCTGCAAGGCTCAGGTGAGAAGGCAGGAAGGCGGAGGATCAATTCAATGGCGCCAAGAGAAAAAGAGAGAAAGAGGCAAATGAAACTAAAGCAGGCCCAGAGCGAAATGCCACCTGTCCAGGGCGCTACAACCGAGGAATACTGGTTTGTCTTTAATGAATAATAAAACCGTTTCCCCAAATAGGATTTGAATCGCTGTAAAGCAGCTTCTTTCCGTGATGCTGGAGGTGAGACGAGGATGTTAAAAATCCACTGTGCCCAAAGCAGAGCTCAAGTCTAAAAAAAATATATATAATAATAATCCTCGTGGTATATTTCCTTGAATCAGCAAATAAAAGAAGTTTGTTCGCTTCCGCACTGATGTGTCGCTTCATCCCAGATGGAAACTTTTCAGAGACGTCAGTTTCCTTCAAAAAGTCTTTTCAACTGGAACGAGGACTATTTCCTCTTGGACCTCAGACAGAAAAGATTGCTTGGATACGGGACGGAGCGCCGCCAGAACTGAACAGTCTGGGTTTTTTTTTTTTTGTCTTTTTAATGAGTGGTTGCACTACTGATTAAGCGAGGCTGGGAACGCTTCCTAAACGTAGAGTTGTTTTTAATCAGAGGAATGACTAACGATCCAGCACGGTGGAAAACACTGAAATAAACAGGCAGGAACAACATCAGGTTCGCAGGACGTCAGCGTCGCGCTCAGCGGGGACGGAGAAACCGGCTCCAATATGTCAGTAACAAGAAGAAGACAAGAAGGAGACGCCACCACTTTCATTTTTTTTAACAGAGAAGATGTGTTGCCATTAACCACAGATTTGTCCAAAATGACATATTGAAATTACATGGATAAATTTGCTTGGCGGAAATACGTTAATGGAAGAAAAAAAAAAAAAAAAAAAACAGGATGAGGTCGTTTTTCAAAAGTTCGCAGAACTGCAACTGAAGCTTTTCACATCCCACAAGTCACATGACCAACAGCCGTACGTTACTACTGACGGAAACAACGAAGAAGACAACACCGAGTAATGTCATCCAGCCCATTTATGGCTGGATTTCCTTCATTTTTAGAAGACTGGTGATCAGCCGATACTTATATGGAAAGCCAATCTTGTTAAAGGCCGGTAGCTGCATGCGGGTCAACTTCCTGGAGGTCAACTGACTGGTACCTTTCCACAGAGGTTACCTAAATACACTCAGAATCAGTCTATTCCAATGACTTCATCTGGTTTTAAATATACCAGATGAATACCTTTTTTGTTACATCATTGAATGTAGCCCTTTAATACCAAATGCATTGTATTAGATGTCATCACTTCTCTGCTATTTTTCTGAATCGGTAAAAGCAAGAAATGTTTTTTAGGCATCATGCAAATGTCGCTTTTACAATGGCTACAAAATACATGTGCTGATGAAATGAGCACAAAAGTCTGATGTGTCAATTACAACACAAACCGTTTAAAAAACGGGACGAGCCAAAAAATTCTTCAAAATTCAATACATTCAGTACATAATTTGGGGGGAAAAAATGAATTTTTCGATTATTATTATTATTATTATTATTATTATTATTATTATTATTATTATTATTATTATTATTATTATTATTATTAACCTCCTGGCTCAAACTGTGACCCCCCAACTGTTGAATCAGCAGATTTTAACCTTTGACCCTTTGAGACAGGGTGTCCAAAACGCCCTGGCTGGTGATTCACCGGCGCATAAATGATTCAGGGAAGCCGGAGCGTTCGGTCAAAAAGCAGCCGTTCATTTGAATACAGTCAACATTTTTCAATCTGGCGAGGCTAAACCGCATCGCATTAGTATTCATGCGAAAAGTAATGATGACAGAAGAAATACAAAGACGTAATAATAATCTTGAAGTCAATTTCCGGCTGCAACAAATTCACCTGATAGATAAGGCGTATTATTATAGAAACAGTGATTGCAATAAAAAAAACATTAAAAATAAAAATAAAAAATTTACCATTGGATTGCAAATCAATTGGCCCAGCAGAAAGGTTCTTCACGTTTAAACTCTCTGTCTAGACCTCAGTCTGTCGCTCACATTCAGACATTTGTTGTATTTTTCTGCTGCATCCTGTGCGGGATCAGTGGGGGGGGGTCAGAGGTCAGCGGGGGTCGGCTCGAGTCCAATGTGGTGGTGAGCACATTCTGACTTTGTTTTTGGTTCGTTTCCAAACTCTTCCACTCGTGAGGCGAAATGTTTTTATTTTTATTTTTTTTTAGGCTTTATTCAGCGGTGGTTGAACAGGAAATGACATGCAGCAGACGACACAAGACTAGGAACTGAACCAGGGTCTACAGCTGCTGCAGATGTTGCGCAGGCTGTGCCCTCTGTGCAACGCGACACACCCAGGCGAGATTTATTTAAATGCCTTATTCAAATTTTCCCTTAAGAGGAAAAAAAAAAAAAAACAATATGTGTTTTGTTTAAATGTGACTGAAAGTCTTTTGAATTGTGTTAAAACAGGGACTGGTTTCTGTTTGGTGAATCATCCAAATCTAAGACTTTGATACATAAGCTTTACATTCATAGCAATGTATTCATTTAAGAATTGATTTTCTTCTTGTAATAGGAATGATTTCTGATTGAGTTCTCTGTTTTACTTTCATGAATTGTTTTTTTTTTTTTTTTTTTTTAGCTTTCCTAGTCGGTTTTTTATGTTAAATTGCACTTTTATGTTTTTTTGTCTTTTAACATCCTGAGTGGATTTAGTATCAGGGTTGTCTGAATTTTCTTGGACGGTTTCTCCAGCGAGCTCCGTCTCTTTCACGGATCAGCGCAACGAGGAGGATCGCTCAAAAGAAACCTCTCGACATAAAACTTTAACCTGGCCCTCTGTGTCTTTCTCCTTTGTCTTGTGATGTTGTTTTTTTTTTTTTTGTTGGAGATCTTCCATCTCAGCTCGAAGGCTGTCGATCCTCATTCTCTCTTTCCAAATTGACATTTTTCTCACAACTTTTCCGCTGCTGATATTTTGCTGCTTGTGGTTTGAGTGCAGCAACATCGGTTTCATGCCTGAAACTCAGCTCATAGTATAGTGCAGTTTAATCTTCTCCGACTCAATTTGCGCACCCCTTTCCTTGTCTTACAGTCATTTGATCTCTTTGGTTGTTTTCCTGGAAGGCGGCATTCATGGCTCCCATGTGGTTGAGAAGCCCCATGTCCTCCTGACGAGCTTCTTTCTCTTGAATCGTCTAAAGTTCTTTCACCTTTTGCCCCTGTGCAGAATGGCTACAGTTTCAATGTTTCATTATATTGATTTTTTTTTTTTTTCTTGCAGCGTCTGGAGCCCTTTTGAAATTTCTGCATGGAGATGTTCCTTCTCAGCTCTCAGTTTGCTGATTTTCTGGAGGTCCGTTCTTTGCTCTCTCCGAATTGGCTTTTCTCCCTCTGATATGTTTCCACTCGGTCTTTCAGATCAGCCATGTCTCTTCCATACATGGGTGTCTTTTCTTGGTATGAATTTTTCATCTGGCCTAGTTCGCTAGGGTTCTGTTTCTCTACCGCTTTCAGAAGTGTGATCTCCTGCGACATCTTCTGAAATGTCTCAGCTCGCAGCCGCAGACTCTCGTTTGTTTTTTGTAAATTGGCGACATCCTCACGTCTGACCTCCTGTCGAAACATTTCCACATCTTGTTACATTCTCAAAAACGTCCTTTTCACATTTTCAGCGGGGCTCTTAGCATGAAAGTTTGACGTGGTCCAGTTCCTCCTGCAAACTTCTCTCACCGTTTTGCAGAAATGTAACTTTTTTTTTCAACATATCACGGAGCTGTTGTTCCTCACTGACCCTTGCGTCACAAAGCCTTCGCTTCCTGCCTCTTCAGAGCCACGTCGGCTTCATACACTGAGCGAAGATCCTTGTAGGAAGTCTGGAGTTTGTCCAGTTCTTCTCGGAGGACGTTTCTTTTCTCGTTTTCAACCTGGATTTGTGACGTAAACGCTTCCTGGCTGAGGAGACGGGCCGCTTTTAATTCCACAAAGTCTTGCTGCAAATCCACCTTCTTTTTGTAGCTCACGTCAAGAAATGGGATCATGCTAAATCACTCAAAAAGAAATGTTGGTTCAACTGTTTAAATACCCTAAAGCTAATTTGCTAAACTGTCTTTTAATTAACTTTCAGCTTTCAACCTGGATCCCATCAGCCTCCCATGTTGACTTAATAATATTGCCTGGTCATCTCTTGTCTGACAGATTTAGTTGAGCAGAAAACAATTCTGTCATTTAACGATAAATCCAGAAACCTAGATATTATTTAGGAGACTGTTGACCTACGTAAAACACGAGCAGTGCAGACTCTTGTCCGCCTCGACTGGTTCCTGGAGAAACATTCGTTTTTCGTAACGCGTCTTTGCCATTCAGTGTTCCTACCAGATATCGACGACTGTGACATGCTTTAGATGCGATGCAGTGGAATTTGTTTCCTTTATGTGAAAAATGAGCTAAAATGCTAGTGCTAGCTGAAAGGCTGTCAGTGGAACAGTAGCTCCAGCATGTTCACTAACACTGACTCAGTCCACTCAGTATGCAGACATCAGTGTGTTAGTAAAAATGGTCTAAAATGTTATGGTACTGCTAAAATGCTGTCAGTAGCATGTTCACTAGCATCCACTAAGCTAACAGCTAAAGTGTTCAGGTTAGCTTAAACTCTATTGGTAGCCTGTGGTGAATCAGAAGCATGTGGTCTTCCATGAACTTTCTCCACTCATTATGCTTAATGAGGCTGATGTATGAAAAAGTAGATAAAATGCTCATTTTTGCAAGACAATGCACTTCTCTCCTATGCATTGCTATGGTAGTCACCAATGATATCACTGAGCAGCACATAGTGCAAGTTAATTCAATATGCATCTGAAAAAATTTAATTGAGCTGATCTGTCTATCTATCTATCTATCTATCTATCTATCTATCTATCTATCTATCTACCTATCTATCTACCAAGCTACTTTCTGCCAAGCTAGCTAGTTATCTACCATGGTACCTATTTGCTTATCTTTCTGTCTTTTCACTTAAATCGTTTTTGTTTTTTGTCAAATGAAGAATCAAGAGGAAGCATGAAAACCTCACATAGCTGTACATAGGCGCCTCAACAAGAAGGCTGGAACAACAGCATCAAAAACTAAGCAAGTGTTCACACATGTAAACAGCAGGAGGCAGCAGATAGCTAGCGAGCTACCTGGCTGACTAGCTATTCAGCTGGCTAACAACTGCGTGTCTGACAGCAGTGAAATCCTGCATTTTCATGTTGTTTTAATTCATGTCGTGCTGCTCTGTTTTCCCACAAGTATTCTGTGGACACGGCAGACCATATGGCGCACTGATTGGCCGGCGCTCTGAGCCTTTTGTACAGACACCCTGAGTGATGTGGTTCTAAAGAGGCCCGGACAGAGTTCTTTATCATAGCTCTATGAGACTTTCAGAGTCTCTCCAGTAATCAGCTCCACATGCCAATAATGATGGATTCCTCTCTGCAGCCGCCCGACAGACAACGCGCACATACAAATCAGAATTTACATGCCCAAGTCTCCCTTGATCAATAAACATTTACTCTTGAGGAGTGACTGAAAGTGCAGGCCCTGTTGTCATCATCAGATCCAACTTTTGCATCGATAAACGCGTAAACCAGGTGACGCTTCAGTATTTTCGTCACGCCGCCCTATGTGCGCATATATTTTAGCGCTTTGGCTCGTTTCTCTTGACTGTAAACATCTCATAGGGGGAAAAATGAAAATAAAAAATCTCAAGCAGACAGGCATTTTGGCTGCGGCTGCCGGGATTATAGGCATGCAAGAGGCGCTGTTGTAAATCGCAGGGATCATTTTATGTAATTAGCTGGGAGATTAAAACCAAAGAGCCAAAACAACGAATGGCTGTAACACACACATTTGATGAGGTTTCGCTTTTGCTGCTTCAGCTAAAACAAAAAAAAAAAAAACCCAGAAATAAATAAACATCAGTAAACTTTAAAAAATAATAATAAAGTCTATACACCCTTGTTTTCATGACGTAAAAAAAAATTTGACCCATCAGTTCAGAACTTTGACAACTTTTAATGTGACAGTCGACCTGTATCGTTAAACTGAAAACAAATACCTGCGGGAAAAAATGCAATGCTGCTCCCCTGCAGTGAAATCGAGTTCATTCGTATAACGCATTTCAGAAACGAGGCAGTTCAAAGTGCTTCGCTACGTGAAAACATCAAGCAGTTGTGAAACAAGCAAAAAACATAACATCAGATTCATCAATACACAACAAATATGTAGATCAGTGGTAAACCTGCCACAAATCAAGAGTAAACCCAAACAGGCGGGTTTCTAGTATTCGTCTGAAGGAGCTCAGTGTTTCAGCTGCTTTGTAGTTCACTGGGAGTTTGTTCCAAATTCGTAAAGACGAGGCCTCGGAGCACCGCAGCACACAGTTAGTGGCGCACCGCTGGTTACATCCATACAGCCTCCACAGCCTTATCAGCACAGATCAGCCTGTTGGCTGAATAAGCTCAGGTGTGGCCCTGTGATGAGAAAAAAAACACTGACAGAGATGAGCCTAATTAACTGCCTGATTAATGGGTCGATCCATTGTCACCGGCGTCGACAATTTATTCATGGGATCGGCGGGACGGTCCGTCCTGACGTGGAGCAACGTGCCAGAACAAAAACAAATGTCAGAACTCCGGCAGTCCGGCAGCGAGAGCGCGACAGCAACGACGGAGCTGATCCCCCTGCAACAACGAGGTTCAGTGTTCCAGATGACAACATTTTATGATAACAGCTAACATAATTGTGTCAATCTGTTCGTAGCGTGCGTCCAGCATTTAAATTGAAAAATCTCCCGTTTTTATTTTCCACAGCTGGTACTGAAAGCTGCAGCTAGATTTCTAATCAGCCCGTCCAACTGTCCAGCTTCTTGTGCCGATGACGTCCAGCATCTGGTCGCGCCGTTTGCTTTTTGTTGCTGTTGCCAAAGTGAATCACTGGGTGGCGACATTGCAGCCGGGTCAAAGTGTCAGACGCACAGTCACCCGAATTGTTAGAAATATTCCAACAAGATCACTTCTTTCAGAAGAGAGAGAGGCGTCGGTGTGTCGAAGGAAAAAATGTTTTGACGCCCGTCATTCTTAGAGCAAGTGTTGCCTGATTTGTTTCGATACTTCTTGTTTACATCCAGCAGTCTCTGACGTCAGTCTGAGGAAAGTTTGACCTACTCCTCACTTGAAGGGTTTATTGTATGTACAGACAGTTTCAAGTCACCCCATAGGACCTGGATAGGATCAAGATCTGGGCCTTCCATTTCTTTGGTGGATTTACTGGTATTTTTTGGGCGACTGCTTGAAAAAGCAACTCAGATTATTTGAAAAGTAACTAAGTCGCATTAAAATGAACTTTTTTAGTTACTTTCAGCAGCTGCTAACAGCAACGCTCCGCCACCTGTGAAAATGACATCGAGCTTCGCCGTTACTTAATTGCAAGTTATTTTATACTGGTAACGTCAACAACGTGTCTCCACTTATAAGGTTGATCTGAAGGGGAGACTACGATCTGAAAACAGAATAATCAACGTCATCGTTCAAAATGTCCCCTTCTGTTCTCTGATTGGCTGAAATTCTACTGGAGAAATCCAGGTAAATGGGAGAAATACCAGGCAGAAAAGTGAAGGGACATGAGAATCAAACTGAATTTCCTTCGTAGGAAGGCCAGGTTGGTTCGTCGTCATGGATCCACTTCAACTTCAGCTATAATTTTTACAGTATGACTTTTGTTTGGGTGTCCAGTCAGTTCAATATTACACTCATCTGTACAAAGAACGTTACTTCCATGTTCTGTCTGGAGAAACAACCCTTTCCTAAAATAATGACCCAAGTCATTTTTTGCCAAAAGGGATTATGGTTTTTATTGGTGTGGATTTTTTTGTTTGTTTTTTTGTGCCAAAAAAATTACTTTTGTCCAAAAAAAAAAAAAAAAAAAAGACTTCGGCTATCATTGTAGGAAGGTGACAGTATCTGAGGCTTTAATGAGACAAAGTTTGGTTGGCGAGTAATGGCGTTGTCATGGCAACCTGATGTATGCCTTCGTGTGATTTCGCTCCTTTTACGTGGGAATAACTGTAGTGAATATCTTAAAACTTGACATTTATATTAATTGTCCAAATTCTGAAAGACGTGCCAAAAAAAAAAAAAAAAAAAAAAACACTCAAGTTGTATTATGACTGTCATAATATGTTCAGCACGTAAAACGTGTTGCACAGTGTTCATTAGAAATCTCTAAGGTTACAGTAAATGAACTTACGTTTTAATAACAGTGTGGTTATTCAAATTTGAAATATGTGAATATTTGGAAGCGTTTTTGAGAATAACAAAAAAAAAAGAAGAAAGATCACAAGCAGAGTTATTGTAAAAAAGGAAAATGTTTTATATCAAGGCGGTTTCCGTTTTGCTTGCGATGCCCCCATGCTTCATTGTAAACGGCCTTCTTCGTATGTGCGAAGCGTTTACAGTAACAGTGTGGCAATCATTCTCAAATCTGTCGCTGCTGCATCAGTTCAGACAAATCAACACATCCTGAATACGTTACTTATGAGAAGTTCCTCGTATCACAGCCATAAAACCACACATTAAACCAAACCGAGACGATTTTTTGTTTGTTTTTTTTTTTTTGTGCATTCCCCACTCAGCCAGGCGCTGTGAGCCGGCGATTTTCACCAGAGCGCAAGCGCTCGTTTCATGTGTGGAGACAGCACCCGGGTGACAACCAGAAAGGGAAGTGATGTCACAGGTGTTGCTGCTGCGCCCTCTGCTTCTCAGAGACACCGGCTAAACGTGGAAGTCGCTTCCAGGAAGCGTTGGGCCTTCCTGTAAGGTGGCGGCAGGGAGAGTCCAGGCCCGGCGGCAGGCTGCGAACCGGCAGAGAGGTGCGAAAACTTTCTCAGACGACAGGATGCCCAAAGCAGAATTCGTTTGGATTTCACCACATTTTCAGATGAACGACGGTGAAAACATGCGCCACATGCAAATGTTTCTCTCAGGAAACACCTGTCAAACGCGGCACTTCTCCTGAAATTCGCACAGTTTCTCATGAGAACAATAACCAGACATGCATGTTTTTGGATTACAGGATGTTCAAAGTGAGGCTCGGGGGATGTTTGGTGACCGCTGGATTGATACACACCAGTGTATTGTTTCGAGAACAATACACTGGTGCTTGATGCAGGCGGAGATTTTTTCATATTTCATCAGGGCAAAGTTTTAAGAAAAACAAAAAAAAACATTTAGGCTACAAATCAAAGTTTTCAACTCTCAAGCTTTGAGGCACCCAGACCGTCTATTAATGAATTTATGAAACATTCAACTTAAATCTTGCTTTTAATGCTGAGCAGATCTGATGTGGGTAACATGGGCAACCACCCAGAACTTCTTACAACTGGAAGTTCTGGTTGTCAATAGTGCTTAATGCTAACAAACCCACCACCGGACCTTTAGAAATGACATAAATTTGCAAAATCCTTTTTTTTTTTTTACATTTCGGCCGGACAATAATTTACGCATCTCCTTCCGACGTCAAGGAAAAAGATGACTTGACTCGTTTAATTAAAGTCGTGCAGCTTAGTTTATTGTTGAGGACTCGCAGTATATTGAGATTCCTTTTCCCCTTCCTTTCTTCTAATGCCATTTCTTCCTTCCTTTCTTTCTTTGAACGGCCCACGAGTCCTTTTAACGTGATGATTTTGGCTCATGTCACAAAAAGCCTGGACACCTCAAAGTATCTGTCATAAAGTCATTTACTGTCTTACAGGGCAAAAACGAAGGAGGAGGCGGCCAATGCTTTCTGGACTGTCTAAGGAGTTTATTACCAGTTGGAGAATCGAGTATAATGCATAAACCCGAAGCAAACAAGCACCACATCAGACGCAAAACAACGGCACTTTGCTGAGAAGCAAAACGTGACGAAATTGGACAGGCCCCAGACGTTTTACCTCCACGCGCCTTTCCTGATAGTTTCACGCACTTGGTGCAGGCTGTGAGCGCCTGTATCGCTACGCCGGCTGTCAGCTTGGATTTGTTTCTACGCGGCGAGTGCTAAATTAATTTTACACTCGCCAGAATGAAAATGTCAAAGGCACATTTTTTATTTGATTTTTTTTTTTTTTTTTAACAATCTTACACTGCAGAATAACCCAGTATCAGTACATCTCGCAGCTGATAACCTCAGTCATCCATTTTCTCCTTGTCACATCGTCAGACTCTTCATTCTGCCTGTCTGACAGGGACGCTTTCAAATAATTGTCTCGTGCCGCGCACCAGCGCTAATGAGCGAAATAAATCGTGAATCCAGCTCCCGAGTCCAAATTAAAGGCGAGACGGAGGAACTTTTTAAACTGCGGCCTGATCCAGTCATTTCCTGAGAAAGCCGTCAATAACGTTTTTTAGTAAACCGTGTGAAGACAGGAGGAAGGGAAACTCTGAGCACGCAGTGACTGGGCTAGAGGTAGAGACAATCCTTTTTTCTTTTCTTTTTCTTTTTTCCATCGATGGTCATGAGATTAGATGGTGTTGCAATTATTTTCTTCAAGGGTCAAAAATATACAATGAAAGGTGGGTTTTTTTTTTTCCCCACAGCTGATTTCAGATTTACTCACGGTGGATTTAAGTAGTTGCAAGCTTTATTGGCGAGAAACAGGAACAGGAAATAATGGAGAAATCCATTTGCAACTGTGCAACAGCCTTTAGCTTCTATTGTTCAACGTTATTTTATGCTAGCTTGGTGCTCCCGGGGGCCCCCTGGTGGTCCGGAGCCACTTAACTCTGATATGAGGCTGGATCTGCATTTCATGATATTAGGACTGGATAGTAAATCAATATCAATATACATTGCGATAGACACACAAATCAATCGGTGACACATTTGATGCAATTTTCAGTAATTTCACTGAGCAGCAAAGAGCCACACAGCATTCTGGGGAATGTAGGCTAAAGCCTGAGGGAGGCAACATTGTTACCAGGTAGCCTCCCTAGTCTTTGGCTCCCTAGTAACAACCTGTTGAATAACTTCTAGTTACCTGGCAACGACCCGCTGAGCAACTTGCACAGCAGCAGCTTAAGGTTTTGTCTTTTGCAACGGTATAAAAACTGTGGATAAAGTCTCTTTGATGTTCAAAACAAAAATCTAATCAATTATTGTCGACTGACATGAAACGTTTACATCGGGATACATCAGTCGGCCATGTCGTCCAGCCCTAATGACGATTAATTCTTGACTGTTTTGATGCTGTCATTCAGCAAAATGTAATGTTAGTTGCTAGTTTCAAAACGCGTAACTGGGTTGTTTATTTATTTTACGTCCACGCAGTCCAGCCAGCTCAGAAATCCGCATTCTAAGAAACGACGTTCCATTCCCTCTCTCTCCTGCTGTCGTTGCTGACGGACAGGAAGTGTCCTCCCGAAGCTCACCGTGTTCTGCTGCTTTGTTTCGTCCAATTTCCCACCAGGTTGCTATCTCTGCATCAGCCCTCGTCTCCGTGCATTCATTCACGAGTCGTATTTAGGTACCACAGCTGCATAATTGTGTACTAGCTGTGTGACTGAAGACAAACCTTGCACAGCATGATGAACAATGGTGATGTTTCAACCATTGATGACTGACTTTAGTCTCTCAGAAGAAGTTCAGCGCCCATGGCCAAGCGGCAGCACCTTGCAGAGGACGTTTCTCTAGTAGTTTAAGGGTAATCATGATATTAAATGACAGCATTTAGCCTGCAAACAGGGTCCTTACTTAGGTGTGTTTATGGTTCACATGAGTGAGTATTTGCAGGGTGGTGGTTATCGCATTCTCTGTCAGGCGGTTTGGCGTAATGGTCGTAACCACAACAAAATGTGCACACCCTCAGCTTTGCTCTGTTCACGTCTTGCATACGCATCCTGCATGTGCATCGCACAGCTGAGTCATTCCATGCACAATGTTTGGTAAAAATGCCAACATTTGACAAAAGTGAATCTCAAACTTTTCTGCAAACCGAAAGCCTCGTGCATCTCTCATACCCGCTGGCGCATGCCTTAGAGAGGCAGAAATTCATGTTCGTTGACAGTTCACCTTAGATCAAGCAGCCGCTAGTTGCCTGGGAAACAACAAAGACACAAAAACAAACAAGAACCCACAGGACTGTTCATCAGTCACCACGAGCCAGTAAGGAAAAACGGCTGATGTTCCGTGTCCGTAATATTTCTTAGTGTTCCAGGTGTGGGTAGAAAGCGTTTTGGTCCAGTCAAAGTCAAATGTGAGAAAGTGGCCTTTACGTGCATGTTTTGGTTTTATCTCCGTAAGTTTGTTGTGTCGCATGTTTTGGATTTCCTGTTTGTATGCATGTGTATTTATTGACGGTAGGCCACTTGCCATAGTGTCACCTTCCTAATAATTCTTGATGTTTCTGGAATTTAGTAGTTTTGTATTTCTGATATGAAATACTCTAAACTCCCTTTTTGTTGAAATATTATATAAAAAATAAACTTGACTGACTGAATAAAAATAATGGGCTAAATCATTGTTTGCCAAAAATGACTTCTTTATTATTATTATTATTATTATTATTAGTCTAAATAAATGTTTGGTAAAAAAAAAAAAAAAAAAAAAAAAACCTAGGTCATTATTGTAGAAACGGCCAGGACAGACTGACCAGGTGTCTTCCGTCCACCTTGATGGGCGAACTGGAACAGTTCTACAGTAGCTCTGTTATTCGGTGATGGACCAGCAGAGACTATAAACTTGTTGGCCAATGATGAGCAACAGAGTGGATCAGCGGCGACGCTCAGGGCCAGTTCACAATGGAAATCGGCAAATAGCGAAGCAGTAGCGGAACAGGTGTTCCAGCGAAATCAGGTGTTACAGATTTAGCCGTAAGGCCTGTTCCCGGGACTTGACGTCTGGGCCGGAGTGCGGGATTCGTCCAGGATGGAACGAGGACGGGAAAGAGAAGCCGGCGGCAGAAAGACCGAGCCGGACCGAGAGTCATTTTATGAAAATACATTAGTTGAACTTCTTCGCTGCTCTGCTTTCAACTCACTGCTCACTTTTCGATTTTTCTTTTTTTTTAGTATTCCTAATCTGACTCGATGGCGTTGCTGGACTTTAGTATTAGTTTTATTCCTGTTCACTGACTAAAAATAACAGCACCGCTTGGTCACCACACCTAAACCCTTCCCTTCTTTTCATCTTACTTTGACGTTTGTGTGACTAATGTGAAGAAAATTCACTTTCCCGTCAATCAAGTTTACAGCTCAGATATTTTTGTTGGTCCTTCGCAGAAGGTCTGTGAAGGCGGCCCGTGATATCCGCCGACTGAAACCAGCCTGGCTGCGACTGACTGCCAGCGCAGTGACTCTGCATTGGCCTTGACCGTCTGGTTGCCAAACAGAACTCGTGAGAATCGAGCTCGGTCCCCCAGACGGGCTGCTTTTATGTAAAAATAATTAAACTCAAGAGACAAGACAGGGCTCCACTTCGCCCATCAGGTTATATATATATATATAATTCGTGAGGGTTTTTTTTTTTTTTTTTTTTCCCCGGTTAGTATTCTCTATGCAGCAACCACCCAGCAGGAATCATTAAACCCGCGCCGCCATCTGCGCAACTGCAAGCTGAAGCCCCCACAGCTGGGTACGGACCCCCGGCTTCCTGCAGTGGTGGGCATTTTTCTCTGCATTACTCAAGCATGGGCCCATAAGTAAGCTGAGCACTTGTCCAGGTTATTAATATTAAATACCATCTCGGATGGGAGTGGTAGGGAATTGCAAATTAAAGTCGATTTACATTTTATACTTAAGAGCATGCCGAGTCTTGTTTAACCCACATGGTAATCAGGAAAAATGTCTTCCCTGATCCGTTTTTTTTTTTTTTTTTTCCCCTTCCCCTTGCTAGAGTCACAACTGCTTATTCTCATCACCGGCCCACATAAGCAAGAATTTTATTACACATTTAATGTACATTTGTACCTTTAAATCCAGTCAAGCAAAACTGCTCTACAATAAAGTGTGCTTTTATCACATCTATAACTTACTTTAGACATTCACCCTATTATCCATGTGCACGTTTTGTGCTTTTAAAATAACATATCCACGACCTACATGCACGTTACACGGGCGCACGGGAGAAACTTTACGCAGAGCGAATCTCTACGATGCAATAGATACACCACTCAACGCGCACTGTCAGAACCATCAGTCTGCTGACATGCAATGAATTGTTATGATCTCTGATCTCCGGTATTAAAGTCACATGTGATTCATGCCCATCTGCTGCAAACGGCACACTGCTCTCTGCTCTGCTGCTGAACGCTGGCACAGCATATAAATCGCGAGGCGCATAATCGCCCAAAAGCAACATCATTCCCAGACTTCCTCTCACGCTGGTCATTTTTATTCTAATATCGACCCTTCTTTTTTCTTCTTCTTTTTCTTCTCCTTCTTCTTCTTATCTCATTCCTAAATGCTCTCAGACGGCTCGGTTCGCTCACCACCCTTCTGGCTAAGATCATTTGTAGCTGCATATAGTGAAGTTTCGTTTTGTTCCTATCTTCACATACGCAACATTATAACCACTGACAGGGGGAGGGAATAGCAGGTATTACTTCAGCGCGGTGTGTCAGTGGGTGGTGTGTGTGTGTGTGTGTGCGTGCGTGCGTGCGTGCGTGCGTGTGCGCGTGTGTGTGTGTGTGTGTGTGTGTGTGTGTGTGTGTGTACACGAGGCAGCGAGTGAACCTTTTTGTCCTTAACAAACTGATGTGTTCGTTGCAGAGAAAGTCAGCAAATGCTGAGATTTGAGCGGGTTCGACAGCAATCCAACTCCAGTGGCTAGTAGAAGTGCGCGATGCTGCATTTTTATGGTAACAATACGATTCCAAGTGAGCACAGGACCAGTTTCGCCTTTTCTGATGTCGGCAAGACTTTTTATGCCAGTTTGATATCTTCAAACTTCTGGCCCATGTTTGTAGATTTTCCAATTAAAGATTTTGTTAAAGAATTGGACTTTGGAGAAAGTTCGTAGGTGTCTGTAAAATACTTTCATATCATATTACAGGGTTTAACCAGAAGTATTATTAGCCTGGTGGGCCCCCAGGCTTTCCTTGCTTAGCCCACCAGGCTAAGCATCGTTTGTCTATTTTAGTTTCTTTTTAATGTTTGCCTTTTGTAAGGCTTCATAGGTGGTGTTTGGGTTTTGCTAATGTCTTCCAAAAACTAATTCGTAATTGCCTAGTCAGAAGTTCAAATTTCCTGCCAACTTTAAACATTTTTTAGCTCAGAAACATGACTGTCCGAGCGCCATTGGCACCAGGCTTAGCAGGGAAACCCCGTCACACGATGACCAGAGCAGAAAAACAAAAGTGCCAAAAGTGAGAACAAACTGAAGCAAAACCTTGTTTGACATGGATTTGAAAAAAACTAAAACACAAGAATTCAAATGTATTTTCAAAAGAAAATCTGAAACTAAAGTGTCGATCTTTTTTCATCGATCGGCCGGATACCGATACCGACTTGGTCTCTGTGTTATCAATATCTTGGATCGATCCACCCATCTCTGGTGGCCGGATGGGTCAGAGAACGTCCAAACTCCATCCAAAGTAAAGATTATTGGTGTGCAACTCGATGTTGACATCACTCTTGGATGAGATCAGGGCATAAAGTCATTTATCCACACAGCATCGTCTTGTCTCCCTGGAGGTCACATTTTAACAGATTTTATACAAGATGTCGGAAAATTGTTGCGCCGTTAAATAAAATGCAATTCTCTTGAGTTGCATATAAACAAAGTATGTCGATAGATTATTATTGTTATCTGTTATTATAGATTTGGCAGATAGTTGCGATGCGAGGCTGCAGCCTGTCGGTGGGCAGACTGCTGCTCCAGGCTCGGCTCTGCTGCTCTGCTGTAGCTTTTGGAGACGTGTTATTGTCGAGAAGGAGAAAAGCTTGAGTTGCACGCAATGATTTCAAGATGTTGACGTTAATTCAAACTGTTACAGTAATAATAACTGAGGCGTGAACTCGGCTAACTGGAAATTTAGAAAGCTGCTTAATTTTACTATTTATCTGCCACGGGGCGAAGGGGATTTGTTAACATTGGCAGACTGTTGGAGGAATTTGACAGAAGGCAGGGATATTAGCTGTTTCATGGACAAGCTGCTGTTGCTCTAAGTGATGCAAATAGTGCTAATGATGCTAATTGCTAGTAAAAGTTGTTAAAAATGATGTTTTTTGATTGAAATAAAACTATTTTATTGAGCCGCTATGGTAGAACTTCTCCCAATCTGTCATGTATACACAGTTACAGCTAAACGAGTTTATTAAGAAAACAGACTGAGCAGATCCGATACATGAAAGGATCACGCTGCGGCTTAAGACTGATGACTACATATCTGTTTACAATACCCCGTCACGAACGGTAAATGTTTGTGTTCGGATCAGTTGCGAGAAATCCTGCGCCGCAACATGTCTAATCGCGAGTGTACCGAGGAAGAAACTTTGGTAAGCAAACCATGAGCAGTTAAGGCTCAGCGATTCTCACGGGGAGCGAAGGCTGGCCCGAACGGCCCAGTCCAAGAATCCGCATCCGCCGGAGAGCGAACCGCTGGAGACGTTGAGAGGAAAGAGATGAAATATGCAGGATTCAACCCAAGCACACGCAAAACATTTCGCGCACAGAGAACCGAACATTCAATCTGATACAGTCCAATCTTTCCTCAGGGTTGGTGTTAACATTGCGACTATTTAGAAGTGATCATCTGAGCACAGCATTGGTTGATTGGCTAATTTAAACTTCTTTTTAACTGAATCGAAACACGCCGAATTCCACAGCACATCGACATGTTAAGGTAGTCAAAGTCAAGCTAGCATCACTGAGCTACACCCCATTAAAACTTTTTCCTGACCTGTGAAATCACAACTAAATGTTCTAGTCGTCACGATGTCGGCGATTGATCGCAAAGCTCCTTCTTATGTCTTTTTCATATCACGCATAAATACGAGCTGTCGACAACTTGACAGCTAAAATCAATGGTAGTCGTCATTGGTGAGAAGTTTCTGGGGGTGTTTTTGCCCGTAAGGACGTCGTGTTGCTGTTAGTCTTAACATATCAGAGTTGCAGTAACTTTTGGCCCTTAAAATGTGACAAATGATTCCATGGGGAGCAACATGGCAATGAGTCTACTGGACTCTCAGGCATCGACTCGTAATGTCTGAGGCGTTTGATATAGATGTATTGACCGAGCGGCGGACGTAGTCTTAACATCAGAGACATACATTGCTTTTAAACTGGCGTCATCAAATGGGACGTCTAACGCTGCAAACGATGAAAACGAAGAGCTTCCTCAGCCGTGCGGCTGATGTGACGGCCGGTGCCCTCTGGAGAAGGATCAAGGTCTTCCCAGTGCCCTGCTTCTCTGCCGAGTGCTCATCTAATTTCCTTTATCACGAATGCGTCTTACTTTTAGATAAAAGTAAACCCGCAGAGCCCCACTGTCGCGCACACGAGAACGCGACGATGCGGCAGAAAATTCTGTGCATTTGATCGAAGCTTCCCAGCCTTATCTCCGCTTCTGTGTCGCCTCTCTGCAGGCCCCGCGCGCGTCTGGAGGGGAGTCCCTGACACCCCGACGTGACGCTTCGCTTCATTTCTCTGTCCGAATCTCAGAGGGTTTTCAGCCCGGCTCTGGACGGAGCGGGCGGAACCAGCCTGCCTCGACAGATGTTTACAAAAAGGAAGTAGCTACTGCCCTCCTTCCCCTTCAACCATGTCAGCACTTTGCCGTTTCAACTTCATCACTTCCCCTCCCCCCTGATTATTTTTATTTTTTTATTAATTTTTTTTTTTCTTTTTTTTGTGCCAAGCAACATCTCAATCACCCTCATAAGTGTTTATTTGCATATTATCGCGGCTCACAGATGCACACTTCTGTTTACTGACGCTGCCGCACAGGAACAAAACGGGGGTATTTCCCGCATTGCTGGAGCGACATGTAAAGTGAACCAATATGCATCAATCATGTGATTTTTAAATAAGTAGAACTGCTGCGCGCTGATAGTAAAAGCCTCCATAGTTGAGTGATACTTCTGACAAGCAGATTATCCTGTGAGGAAAATTACTTTAGCAACAAGCCTGGTTTTTTTTTTTTTTTTTTTTTTTTTTTTTGACATATGTAAATGAATCTATTTTTTCCACTCTGTGCCAACAATGTGATTTGGAAGCATGGAGGTGGGGGGGGGGGGGGGGGGGGGGGGGAGACCCACACAAAGCTGGTGAAAGTTTTGAGTAATTACTAATGAATATTTTAAAAATGGTGTTCAAATAATTAAGCAGGGTTTCATTTTCAGAGCTCAGAAACTACCGGCTTGTGTGCAATCTGCTTCTTAAAATGGATTCAGTACTTTTGCGATACGGGAGTTTGAATAAAACACAAAATTTACTTGTTATTAAAAAAAATCACAATGTAAAAAAAAAAAAAAAAAAAAAAAAAAAAAAAAAAAAAATCCCTAAATATTTTCACAGTATTTGGTATGTATTTCTATTAGATTTAAAGTAATGATGTCATTTCAGTGTTGCATAGGAAAGTGAGTGAGTCATTATGGCTTACTCGGCATATTTGACAGTGCGGTCGCATTTTGGCCTGCTTTGATTTCCCACTTCAGTTTGATCCGTCTTCATTCACCCTCTGGGTCAGAAACGTAGAACGGATTTTTAAAAGAACGCGCACAGCAGCTTCATCATGACATGTACTGCGATAACTTTGAGTAGAAAATACAACATTACTTACAGAAACCTGCTTGTGCGTCTGTGTTTCTTCGCACTCTAACTTAGAAAAGTTCCCTGGATCCCTCAGATTCTGTGAGCATCTCGCCTCGATCTCGTCGTTCGGGTAACACGTTGGTTTTGGAGTGTGAAATGACTATGTTTTTCTGCTGAGGCCTCTCTTTTGTTCATTGCATGTAGGTTTGTGAAACTACAAGACAAAACAGCTGAAGGTTTCGGGTCAGAATTGGATCGGTATTTCACTTTTTTTTTTTTCTTTTTTTTTTACTTTTTTTTGTCCCTGTCCAGCTTGATAAAACGCTCAGCTCCATCTGTGTTAAAATCATCCCAGAACAAGATGCAGTCAGCAGATTTGGTTTCTTCAGACCATAAATTAATCTAATCCAAGCCCTGGAGGTTTTCCGGTGGAGAATCCAGGAGAGCGCGATGCAGAACATGACAGCACTTACCAGAACCTCCTGAAGCCTCTTCAGTGTCCCGCCGGCGGCCTCCCTGACCAATTACTGTCTCTTTTGAATGTTTAAAGTTTGGTAACATCGCCGCTGTTTTTCTATTTTTACCTTCATGCAGTTTCTTCTGATCCTGTCTCACGTCTCTTCAAATTGTCTTTGGCAAAAGGATTCAGTCTCCCTTTGTTATTTACAGCGATCCAGATTCTTTAGAGGCGATGGAAAGGGTAAGTATGTTGCTTTGAAGGAAGAGAAGGTTCTGAAGTGATTTCTCATGCTGTCACCATGAAGAGCTGGCATTTCACCATCTAACATCTGACCAAACAGAACGGTTTGGCCAACTTGATCGGAAGGGACCCGTCCAACCCTCGTAAACAAAGATGTGATACCCGTTGGCAAGAAATGATTGAGCAACCGTAATGATTCGAAACATGGAGGCCAGTAATGGGTCTCTGATTAATCCGATTTGCACAGAACCTGCAGGTGTTCCTCGGTGTTCAGCGGGTTTCAGGGACGAGCGGAGCCATGTTGTCAGCGGGCAGATCAGTCCGTCGCCCTGTACGTACCGGCAACGGACGGAGATCGAATCCGGTTGTGTTTCGGGTTTGCTCAAGGCCAGACGGTCGCGTCGTGCGTTTCCTCAGCGGGTGCGCCGGACAGATGTCACAGCTGCGTGAGGCGGGACCCAACTGCAGCACCAGAACCCGGTCGGTCACCCAGCACCGTGTTAGAAAAGCTGGAGCTTTGCACAGGAGGCTTTTTAATGTTCACAACGCAATATGAGGATCCCTGCATGATGTGGACCAACAGAAACCTTTATGATGTTTGCAGGTACTGTTTGGGTTAAAACCAAATGATCAAAATTAGACATAACAAATCTGGGTGCCTTATCTTTTACATTTTTTATATATTATATATATATATAGTGTATATTTAATGCTACACATAAAAATGTTGAACTAGCTCACCCAGTAAACACCCACCGTTGCTTTTGTGACGTTACAGAAGAGAAAGTTCGAGTGACATGTGGTGTTGAGGTAAAGCAGGGGCTCTGCATGCAGACGCTTCTGGTTCCCACCGCGTTCGTGAGGCCCTCAGCGCCTCTGCTGCTCGTCTTCCTCCATCTCTCTCTGCCCATTTCCTGTCTGAGTCTCTGTGACTAAAGGCCACCAGAGCCGCAAAGTTTTAAATAAAAAAATATGTAAGTAAGTCAGAGAAAAGCTCACTCGTTGCTGCCGCCATGAATGACACGATTCCTTTTTGTGCAAACGCCACATTTCATGCGGGAGCGGCAAACGTCAGATCATGAACAGTCACTTGAGAAAAAGAGGACACCATAAGAGCGTGTTTTTATTTATTTAATTTAAAAACATTCATTTGGACACATGAATATTTAATGCACATTTCATCAATATTGAGAGCTTTGGGGTTTTTTTTAATGATCATCAAAAAGTGAACAAATATTCTTTCAAAGTTTTCTGAAGGACGTAATAAGTGCATTTTCTTGTGGCGAATGAGAGTGAAGACACCAATTTGAAATGGTTAAAATTACATGAAGATGCGTCACATTTCGTGTCCATGGTTGGAACGTTTCATCGCGCCTGGCGAGGCATTAACTGCTGCTGATGAGGAAATGCAAAGACGATTTACAAGCCTAATTTTCACGGTAGGTGTGGAAGAACAAACTCTGTGTTCTGAAATAAAGATCTGAAGAACACTGATGTTTCCCCAAAAGAGCCTAGACAAAGGCCAGGACGAGGGCATCCTGCATCTCTGCACATCCCAAACATCCTTGAGACAAATTGTTTAAACTTTTACCTCCAGGTCAGCAGTACAGAGAGCTGCTGGCAAACACGGTTAGATGGTGAAAACATGAGCATATTTGTACTGTAGCAATTCTCCTTATTTATATGTATAACAAAGGCAGGCAATATATGCGCATATCCTTATTTCATTTCATGCAAATTTTCTATATTTACTTTGTGCGCAGCTAGAATTTGAAAACCGCAGTCAGATGTATTGTTTCTGCACCTGATCTCAGCCAGAAAAGACGATTCTGATTTGAAGGATAGTGATTTCAGGGCAACAGATGTTTTCACATTTAATTGTTAAAACATCCAGATAGAGGACATGCTGGTGGTAGAAACCAGAGCCAGCTCTTTTTTTGGGGGGGGGGGAAGAAGAACACATCAACGCATCTAATGCATGTCGCTTCTAGATACTGCATGTCACACATTTTTCTCCATCAAGTTTTCTTTCAAGGAAACTTTAAAGATTAAGTCACGGATGAGCCGAGGCCTGACGGTTGCTAGCCTATCCAATGCTAATGCTAGCCTATCCTTGCTAAGGGAAGATGGAGGAAGAAATCAATCTAGGCCACCCAGAATATGCTGAGGAAGATCCTAGCATTTAGCTAGCAACTAGCATGTTTCTTGGCATGCTAGCTGCTACTGTGTCCAAAGCTATTGCCAGCTTATCCATGCTAATGAAAAGGAGGGGAAGCTGGTAATACAGTGATTGACCAGCCTAGATATGCTAGCTATTAGCCTCTGTAGTTGAGGCATGCTAATGCTAGCCTATACAATGCTAATGCTTGCCTATACATGCTCATGTACAGCAGAGAAAGTAGGCAGTTTAATGGGTGATCAACCAACACATGTTAGCCGTCAGCCTCTCTAGGCGAGGCATGCTGGTTGCTAGCCCATCCAATGCTAATGCTAGCCTATTCGTGCTCATGTACAGCATAGGGAGAAGGACGTCCATTTGGTTTTTTCTCACAGATGTTATTTGAGTTTTTAGGCGTTTCTCATTTTGAAAACATATTTTTCTTTATTTGTTGAAGAAGTAAATAACCAGAATATGTGTAATTAAATCAATATTTTTAAAAAAAAAATCCCTTTACCTTCCCATCACTTTAAGGCGTTATCTTCCCTAAGGATTAAGAGGCTTTGTGAATAAATCTCAAAATGTCATCTTTTTTTCTTTTAATGTTTTATACATCTTAAGTGTTTTCTGTGTGTGTGTAAATGCTCGCTACGTCGCACAAAGCGGACCCAAGCTAAATCACTCTGGAAAAGGCCACATCATCAAGAGCAACATTTCCCATACATCACTTTAGCTTTATGCTCCACGTCCATAAACGCTTGTGTATCTTTTCATATGAACATTTCAAAGGGTGGAAACCAATAAATGGAAACTGATTGATGCCCTTTTATCTCTTTTAGGGTTTTATGAGCTTTGTGTCAGTTCCTCTGTGTGTTGTTTAAAAGAAACCAGTAGTGGTTGGAACTAAAGAAAAGCTCCTATTGGCTTTCTCTAATCAAGTCTTAGTTTACGATAAATCTACTGCTTGTAGATTTTCAATGGTCATGAAGAGATTGTAAATTTTAGGCCTTTTTTTTTTTTAATTGATGCAATATTTTGTTCTTTTTGATGGTGCCAACAGTGTGAAGGGAATTAAATTAACCTGCGGACTAAAGTCTAGCCCGTGTTGTGTTAGCAGAACAGCGTTGATGAATCAGGAAGTACAAGCAGGTCCAGTCAAAGGCCTTCCTCCAACCAGCTTCCTCTGGCTAACAACGTCCCTGGATCATGTATCTACCGTGTTCTGTGATATGAATGAAGAAGGTCACCTTCTGGTACCTGGTAGATTTTTTTTATGGCACAGTATTAGTGCCAAAATGAACACTAACGTAGAGTTCATTTGGAAGTGGTGGCGGCCACTTCCTTGTCACGAGACACGTCACTCGGTCATCTGATTGATGACTGAGTGACTCTGGTAACCGAGCGACAAACAAAGCAGTGTATGAAAAAAAAATATTCTGGGCCATAATTTGATACATTTGATAGATACACCCCCACGACCCCCCTCACCATGGACCCGATGACCGAACAACATGGAGGCAGAAACTCAGTGATTATTAGACTGAGGGCAGCCAGACTAGTTTATTTAGCTAAATTATTATATTTAGCTAAACATTATTGCTGAGCGGCACAAGCAGGCCTCCTGACACACAGAATTAAAAAATGATAATAAAAAATATAATAATAAAAGGTCACCGGGGGCATCAAGGGTGAAAGCGTCGGGGGCTCAAGCCCCCTTCGCCCCTCCCCCTCTCTGCACGTGCCTGTAGAGACGCATCTAAAAGTTGCAGGGGTCCGGGCCCCCAAGGCCTGGATTTGCCCACCCCTGGCCTCGGCCTTGAGTGACAGTAAAGCAGGCCAAGAGTCCCATGGTGACTCTGGAGGAGCTGCAGACGTCCACAGCTCAGAAAATCTATCAACTAGATAACTTACCATTTCTGCACCCAAACACGAAACCATTCAAGAGGTATAAATACTTCTACATCAATACTTCTGATCATTCTCACCGACCACGTATTTAAAAAAAAAAAAAAAAAAAAAAGAACATTTCCCTCAAATCGTCTCAGCCATTTTTTTTTCTCTTGAAAAACCAAAAAATGCTCAAGACTTTGTCTTCCCTCCGAAAGAAAAGGGGGCGGGGGTGGGGGGGCGGTTTAAAAAAAATTCTGTTAATTAGCGAAACCATGTTTCTTTGTCAAAAAAAACCTTTCAGCAATCAGTCGCGCCACTGATGGAGCTGCTGGCCCCGATCACAGGAAGTGGAGCAGGTGTGGGAAACGAAACGCGGAGCGGGGGTCTGCAAAATATGAGGCGGCTCATCAAGGCGGTGGGTTAAACAGTTTTTTTTTTATGGTTTTGTTTTGTTTGGGTTTTTTTTGTTTTGTTTTGTTTTTTTCACTGCCCTGTTTGCGGCCTGCGGCTCTGCGCGGCGCACTCGCTCTGACAGACGAGCATGGAGACGCCGCTGTTTCTATTTCCTCAATTTAACTACATGGGCCCCAAAGGAGGAAGCATATTTCAGCATGTTTGCTGCGGAGGACTCGCAGTCACGAGCGATGAAGGACGACAGCAGCAGGTTGGTGTCTGATCTCCACTCCTTCGCGGTCATCTAAAAGCCTCGTTTGGGGCATTTTTTTTTTATTATTATTATTATTTTTTTTTTTTTTACTAAAGATGTTTATTAATATGCGCGCAGAAGTGATTTCGATCAACTCTCAGCACTTTTGCAGCCTTAAGTCTCTCCTGCTTTTTATTAAGACTTATCTGTCTTTACCACAAAGGGTGGGGGCCAGTAGATGGAAGCTGATTCATTAATTGCGCGTAATTAATCGTGCGTCAGAGGGAAAAGTCCGCAAATAAGTTGCCGATTTGTTTTTTTGTTTGTTTGGGTTTTTTTTTTTTTTTTTGGAGCTTGGTGCATTTTTTTTTCTTGCCTTGTGTTGCAGACAGAAAGACAAAGAGAGGAAGAGCCGACTAAGCCTTTTTCTCACCAAGTCGGGCTCCCATGAAAACGTCAGTCCCCATAAAAAGACAGAAACGACGACGAGCAAGTGAGGCACAATTCATTATATTCTTCTTTTTTTTTTTTTTTTTTTTTCCCCACGTACAGCCGGCCTCTGATGCCAGGCGACCGTGATTCACTTGTAACCTCCCCGAGTTTCCGGCGGGGCCCCTGCAGCCGACTCATTAGGCGGCTCGCATGAAGCGGCTCTCCGAGAAAAACATTGTCATCATTAGGGAGGATCTGACCGTTTTTGTCTGACTGTCTTTTTCCCTCTCTGTCTCTCTCTCTCTCTCTCTCTCTCTGTTTTCTGCAGCATCTCTCCAGAGGCGGCCCTGCAGTGGAGCGACTCCTTTGAAGAGCTGCTGAAACACTCGGGTCAGTCCGCGCCTCGGAAAGGCTCGTTTTAAAATCGCCGTCAGACGCTTTTTTATTTTTTTATTTTTTTTGCTTTATATCCGGCCTCGAAACCGGGAGCCGCGCGGCTTGCAGCGATAAACAGAGAACGGAGACGAGTTTCACTACGTCTTTTAAGGTTTTGTCAGGACGGGCAGCGAATACAGAAACTGCGCAACTTCCTCTTAATCGCAGAAGTGACACTTTTAGGGCCCCCACTGAAAACCCCGCGCGCTGTTTTGGGAACGTTTTTAAAGGGGCCTTTAGAGTTATTTGCAGACCTGCTGTGAATATTTTGAATGTTTTTTTGTTTGTTTGTTTCTTTGTTTTTTTTACTGAAGTTGCATTAAATACCAATTTCGAAGGTTCCAGTTTGAAATTGGTGGTTTTCTGTCATACCTTTTAAAAAGGTATTAAGGTGCAGAACATAAACATCAACATGGAAAATGTTTTCTAGAGATTGTTGAAGGAAAACCAGTCACCAGTTAGAGCCCATTGACCACAGACCAACTAAAAGCTGAGGAAATGAGATGCTAATCTCAGTAGACCTACCTTCCACCACTCACTCATTGTTGATGACGAAGCCAAAAGATGGTGCCATTTTCTATAATTAAAGATGAGGTGTGTGACTTTTTATAAGAAACATCTGTTTTACATACTGAGACTGTCACTGTGTCCTGACGGTTTAGTGAGACAGATAGTCTGAGAAACGTCAGCCCTCTCCCAGTCGTTCCCTTATATGAACGCTAATGCTAATTAGCGTAGCTTACTGTGGGTAAATAGTTTTCCTGGAACGGTGAGTTGTGTTGCTGCCATTAGCACACTGAGCGGCGCGCGCACGAGCTTGATTGACAGCATTAAGGCCCCTCCTACTGGATCTGATCGGATGTTTCTGCGGTAGCTAAGGTAGGAGGCGGAGGAGAGCGAGCTATTCACGGATTATCTGTCTCGTCATGTGCCGTCAGGACAAGGTGACAGTTTCACAAATACGCAACCGAAGACGGTAACATGGAAAACACAACGCATTTTATGAACATGGAGTGTTCATGATTGTCTATGACTGTTGTCCTGACGTGTCATTTGGTAAATAATGACAATTTTAATCCAAAGTTGACGCTTATAGTCACATACACCAGATTTAAGGACTTTAAAGACACATAGAACGTTTGATTCTCAGACTTAACGGGGGGAAGGTTATTTCATTGGTTGTTTAATTGGTCTTATTCGAATTTATTTGAAATAGTTTGAATAAGAATGGGGCAAAACACGATAAGGATCAAAATTCGGAGAGAACAAATTAAAGAATCCACATCAGAATCTGCTCAGGATTCTGGGTCCAAGTGGTGTCATTTGGACAGGCCATGTTCTCCTACAGAGAGCTGTGAACACAGAAGAGTTCATTGTTGGCCAAAGAGGTCACTTCTAAACGGGAAGTGACACTGATCTGTTTTAGTCAAGAGTTGGGAAGTTTTGGACTTTTCTGCCATGCTAACAGGCTAATATGATGAAATGACCAAAACAGTATTTGACAGAATTTTCCCCCCAAACTGCAGAAAAGTTGATCGTCAGTCTCTGCGTGTCCAGCAGGGGAACATGCTGCTCTAACACTTTGCGATTCTGTTTTTTTTGTTTTGTTTTTTTTTTTCCAGATGGGGTGGAAACCTTCTCTCAGTTCCTCAGGACGGAATTCAGCGAGGAAAACATCGAGTTCTGGTTGGCCTGCGAAGAATACAAGACCATCGATTCAGAAACCAAGCTGCTGTCCAAAGCCAAATATATTTATACTATTTTTATTGAATCGGAGGCTCCTAAAGAGGTACGGCGGTGGCATCTTTATGTTCTCCTGAGCTGCGCAGATTGAACTGTGCGGAGCTGTGAGCATTTACCGTCCTCTTAGCTCATCTGCCACTGAGGACCGGTTGATTTGAAATATTTATGTCGGCGTTACAAAAATAACCGTGGGCGAAGACTAACGCGCTCCATAGCTATGAGCCTGTGGCGAGCTGACCTTTGTGAGCAATCATTAGGTGCAGCAGCTTGCTGAGGTCATGTGCATGCACGCTGCAAAAAAAAAGCAGGCCGAGTTATTTCTTGAGCGTGAGACGGCTGCGGTTTCCAGACAATTTGCGCTTGATGATGCGACCACCATCTGATGCGCCGTTCAAAGCCTGCAGCAGCCCGGGCCTCTGAGGAGTCTGCTTCGTCTGGTTTGAGGTTTTGAACTGTCTTTGCTGAGCTAAAGAGAGCATCTCCCACACACTTTCAGTCTAGAGTGAACACACATTTAGGGGTGAAAGGCTTTTTTTTTTTTCTCTCTCTCTCTCCTCTTCTTCTTTTTTAGCACAGCAGCTTGACTAACGTGAGCGTCGTAGTTCCTGTTGTGGACGGTTCGTTTGCAGAAGAGATAAACTTCTACCACCAGCGCGAAGGATAATAACGCAAGATATGACGAGCGCCTTTCACAAACGCCGTTTCTAAAATCATAAAAATGTACTAACGCGCTTCCTCGAGCAAATGTGGGACTTCCCCCTGTCTTTCTTTGGGGAACCGTTTTCAGTCCTTCATCTGTTGACGTATTCCACGTCGTGAATCACAGAAATAACTTTCTGATGCTTTTGCTCCTGCTCAATAATAAGTAGAAGTAGTGCTGCAGCGAACGACGCTTTCAGTAATTCACTATTCTGCCGATAAATAATCATGGGTACACTGCAGATTTTTCATTTAGCCACTTAAGCTTATATTATACATACAAAGAAGGGTTATTTAATCAAAAATGAAAAATGGATGTATTTGTATACAGATTTGGCTTAGTGATTGCTGAGTAGGTTGCTATTTCCTCAAATTGCACGTTTTAGAGTCTATAATCTAGTCGGCAATTTGTAAATTAGCTGACAATTATTACAGTCCCTGTACTGTAGTACTGCAAAATTAGGAAGTGGCAGTAAAATGACACGTTTTTTCTTTGTTTTTACAAATATAATACGGTCTTTATGGTGCGGTGGGAGCAAGGAAGCCATAAGAAGTTTGCAGTTTGCGCCAAGCTGTGTGGGAGACTCACTGAGTTTAAGCCATTTAGCAAAACAATGTAAAAAAAAAAAAAAAAAAAGGTCAGCCTCCAGGCTGGTAGTGAGTCCAAAAGACCTGCGGCCGTAATTACAGTAAAATCTGATTGGTTGGATTATAGATATATGCCCGCTTTTACAAATTTTATTGTGAAACTTCCCAAATATGCACTACTTTTTGTTGGCCTCGCCCATAAAATAGGAAGTTTGAGGTTGTAATGTGACAAAACCAGATGAGTTGGAGGGCGGTCTAAATCTTGACCAACAAAGCTAAAACCATTAGCATCTCTCTGTTGGATGTTTGATTTTAATGCGCCACCTGTGAGCCTTTGTCTCCTGCTCTAACTGGTCGTTCTTGATCTTTGACCTTGTTTTAACTCAGGTCAACATCGACTACAACACAAAGATGGCCATCAAGAAAAACATGGAGCACCCAACGCGGGGCTGCTTTGACGCAGCCCAGACGAAAGTCTTCAGCCTGATGAAAAAGGACTCCTACCCGAGGTTCCTGCACTCTGACATTTACATGCGCATCACTCGGAGGAAGGGCCCCGGATCCACCATGTTCCGCAGAAGGTCGCGCTCCTGCGTGTTCAACGAGCGCGGGGAAGCCAAAACCGAGCCCTCGGCTTGGTAATCGCAAACGTTGCACAGCTGTCTGGAATGGATTCGCCACCATCCCGGCGGACCGTCGCTGATTTGCAACACGACTGTTGAGACACGACGTGGTGTCTTAATTTAGGTCCCACAGGTTCTGATATGTAGAGTGCAATATTTTTGTGTAACCACAGATTTCACAATGGATGGCTTCTCAGACAGCACCACAGTGAATTGACATTAATAGCCATTTAAATGTACAATTTGGGAAATATTTTCTTCCATTAGTTTCTATCCTCGCTTCAGCTTGGTAAATTTTATCTCGTGGTTTTACCTTAGAAACTGCTAACAGGGAAGGACAGAAACTATTGCTATTTTAATTTACTTATCTTTAGTTTCATGACGGTTTATGTTCTGTTTTTTTTTTTTTTTTTTTTTTTTTTTTTTTTTTTTTGGACGTTGGAGCCTGGATCTGTGTTAGCGATCATCTCTGAACCTTCCTGGGTTCCAGGTACAGTTCATAAAAACCACTGTGGTTTGTTTCTGCTGTGCTTCATGACCATGCTAATAGCAATTAGCCTCCCATGCTAATAATGACGGCATTCCTCAGAGGTTTATCCATCCAAACACCGTTTTTAACCAACCAGAGTATGGGCAATGTTATCATTAGAATTAATTTATTAACTTTATGAAACGAGCGTGAGCGTAGCATGGCTGCCATATTGGATTTTCAGGCCAGATTGTGTGAGAAATGTCTGACCTTTCAAGATGGAATTCATTTTGTTCTCATATTAAAGTTGGACATTATGACTTATACGATTTCCGTCAAATGATTAATCGCAGTAATGGGCTTTTTTGAAACCTGCGATGCTTTTGGACGCTTGCTACCCATCTGTTTCCTAGCAACTGAAAGCCAGCACAGACTGCTGTATTTTCGTTGTTTTGTTTTGTTTTGTTTTGTTTTGTTTTGTTTTGTTTTGTTTTGTTTTGTTTCCCCACTGTGTTCTTCGCTAAGCTAGGCGTGACGTCACGCAGACACGAGCACGTTGACGATGCTGTCGTTTTCACGCTCGCCTTGAAAACGAAAGGCCGTCATTTACCAGAAAATGTGGACGCGTGTGTTCCGATTATTCACGTAGCACCCGCAGCCCAAACCCATCCTGGGAGGTTATTTAGCGGCAGTAACATTTTCTGCTCCGTCGGCTAAAAAAAAAAATATTCCGAGCCCAGGAAGGGGGGATTGCTCCGCCGCGCGCTTTTGTGGAAGCGCTTGCCATTGTGATGCACTGAATCACAGCAGCCTTCGGTGAGGATTTTCTCTTAAGACTTTCTTAAACCTTCCCAAAGTTGAAGGAGAGTGGAAACGTTCGAGGGAGGGATGCGGTTAAAGTGCTCGTTGAGGCACATTCAACGCTTTGTCCCCGGCCGCCGCGCGCCTCGCCGCAGATTCGCGCCGTTACGCTCAAGTTTTCATCCAAACGTGATGACTTGCGTCTCGTGCGCCGTCGACACCCCCCCCCCGCGCGAATAACAAGCAGCGAAAGCCTGAGGCCGTGTTGACTGCAACATCTTCTGAACATCGGATTAGATCATACATGTCTGCTTGTCGTGATCGGATTCCCTTCTTCTCCGAATACTAATATTATGTCACATTAAGATCGCTGTTTTTCAGTCGCCGTCTAATATAATTTATGTATTACTTGATCTTTGGTATTCAACTGCTGCAAAGTGTACATACTGTATGTGGAGGACATCAAATAAAAAGAATGGAAAAAAAAAAAGACTGCTGTAAATTTCTGTGTTAATGAGGCCATAAATGACATTAATTGCTTTGAGTGAGCGCATAAACAGGACAAATAGAGCTGTAATGTGCACATATTAAGCCAGTGGGAAACACCGGTTGCATGTGCCTCGGCTATACTAAATCACTGAAAAATTAATGACCCATATCAGCTCTAACCACTCTAGTGTGGAATTATTTATGTTGCTGTATACGGACGGGGCGAGCTGTGCTTCTCGCAAATGGGAAGCGAGTGTCAAGCCCAGACGTGCCCCTGCAGAACATCTGCATATTTCCAACACGCCGAGATTATGTGCGGACGGCATCGGGGGTTCGCCTCATTTGCGCTCAGGTTTCCAGTCGCCTTCGCAAAGGTGGAAGTCCTTCGCGGAGCATGTTGGTGTCAATCTGCTCCAAATCTGTCCTGAATATCTCACAATTCACCTTATTTATTCATTGCCCCCCCCTCCAGCCGCCTCCCGGAAGACGGCGGCACACACGCTGGGCTTTGGCAGGGTGAAGGTGTGGGTGGCGCAGCGGTCATGATTTCCTCTTAATTGCCCGCCAGCACCAGCAAACATGGATCCGAAAGTTTCCCTGTCAAGCAAGTCACAACCGCAGAACAACTCTTCTTAAAGGGGTAGCACCGGTGGTAGAGCTCTCCCAACGGCGTCTGGGTGTCATTGAAATCCAGATGAGTGTTGTGAGACGAGCCAACGCCAAGGCAAAGCAGACTTCTGCCATCTTTACATGGAAGCTGTTAGAACATTGAAAACATTTCCTCTGAGCTACTAGTAGAAAGTAGAAAGTAAGGCAGCCTGGAAGGAAGTCTATAAAATAACCATCACTTAAATTAACGAGACCTTTAAAAATTTTACGCTACTTTACCACAGTGATCATAATGGCTTTTCAGTCTCTAAATGGTGCAGAAAAGTGGGGTAAAATTGGGTCTTATATTTGTTTTAAAGGTAAAAATGTAAACTTGTTTCATTTCTGAGAGAGAGAACCATTAAAATAAGAACAGAAAGAGTCGGACTGAAACTCTGGCGCCAACACCTTTTTATTTTTCAAAAGGAACTAAATTTCCCCCCCACACACATGTTCCTCAAATAATATAGCTTTAGAGCTTTTCATCTGTCCCAGTCTGAAATTATTACTACTATGAAATTGTCTTAGTTTTTGTTGTTTTTTTTTTTGACAAATGAAAATTTTACCGCAACGAGCCAACATCCCCGAGGTTTCCTTTTAAAACTGCCTATTTTTAACCGCCTGCTTTAATGGTGCAAACAGCAAAAATTGACTTTTGATCCGTACATGTTAAGTTCCCTCGTCAGAAAATCCTTCATGCATGTTTGAGAAATCCTTTAATCTCCATTCAGCTGTGGAAAACGCCTCGCTGGACCTAGCCCCGCCTTCGAGGACGAAGCTCCTCCTCAGAGCTGCAGCTTCCAAGCAGAGCATCCGTCTCACAGGGCGGCCCTCCCCTACGGCTCTCACAGTCAGCTCCTTCAGACTAGCCAGCGGCAATTAGCAAACACCTGGTTGAACTGTTCATCTGTGGCGCTTATTATATGAACTGTTTCTGAGTTCAGCGCTCAAACGAACATTTCTAAACACTTAACAGAGGAATGTTGATGCGATGACATCCTGAAGGCGGAGAGTCAGAATGAGCAGGAGCTTCTGAAAGGGACAAAGGCCCAATGTTCAAGGCGGTAAATGACAAAGTCAAATTTCTTCTTAGTCATGTTTGGCATACGCAACATTTTCACAACAACTGAATATAACATAGTTACTGGATTGTGTTATAAAAGGATGCTATGTGGCTGGAAAACTCAACCCCATTTTTTTGCATGATACTCAGGCACCTTTGTGGCATTTCTGAATTTCTAGTTGTCTAATTTTAGACCCCACAGCGACCAGGCAGTTTGACTCTAAAGTCAAGACTTTAGAGTCTTAACACTGACTCATGGCAGTGAAGTGTGTGAGTTAGCCTCAATGTCATTATTAGGTCTAATGCTCAGTAGGAGTTTTTATGTCCACTAGTTAATAATTACCCTGAGTGGCGTGCTTGACATTTATTAATCCAAGTAGCTGTTTCACTCAGGAAGATCTCCGGTGGCGCACAGGGCCAACCTCGGTTTCAAGTTCGTCATCGGCTTGTTTTTGAATACCAGTTCAAACCTGACACGGATTTAAAGATGAATTCAAAACAACTTTCCCACAAACCACTTTGATGCTGTTGTGATTGGACTCGCTCTAAGATGATGAAGTCCGCTTTGGTCTTGGTCCCTCTCGGATTAGCCTCCCGCTTAAGCCTCCGTGGCCGACCACTCTGGATTTGTATTAAAGAGACTTATCCATTTCAGGTGACGTTTTTGCTTATAACCTTTTAATAGAACCTGACTTCAAAATTTCTGAAGTAATTGCAAGGCAGAAATCAGTTTGGCTCAAGAAATAAACATGAAAATGTCGATAAGTGCTAATATGAGGAGAGCAATAAGCAAAATAGCTTTTTTAAAAATTGGCTTTTTCGAGCTTTGCATGATGTTATAATGTTATTCCCTCATCAGAAACATACCTGGAGCGTTGCCTTGATTCTCTCCATGTATATTTGAGAAATCCTCGAATCTCCCGTGGCAACCATTCAGCTGTGGAAAATGGCTGGTTGGACTTAGAGCCGCCTTCGGTTTCCAAGTTTCCGAGCTTACGCCTCACGGAGCACGACTCCCCCGCTCAGTTCCTTCAGACTAGCCATCAGCAATTAGCAACACCTGGTGGATCAGCTGAGGTTATTATGCTAGCTACTTTTCAGCATAACGCTGGTAAAAATGTTGTTAAAGGGCTAAAGGATACACATTGTGATGACTTCCTGAAGGCGGAGTTTCAGGAAGAGCAGGAGCTTCTTAAAGAAACAGGCCCAATTTCAAGGCATAAAGTACAAAATCAAATTTCTTTAAAGTCACACGATATATGGCTTTGACTACTGAAGTTAACATAGTTACTTGCTATAAAATGCCACTATGGCATTTTATAGCATAGGGAAATATGTAGTACTGACCCTTTAAAATGTCCAAATAGCAAGTTTAGCTCATAATTTCTCAAATACACAAACTTAAAGATTCCAATTCCACCAAGATAATCAGGAGTGTCGTGTCCCCGGGCTAAATACTCCACAAGGTTTACGCAGGTTGATCACATCTCAGAAGCTCTTTTATCAGACCCCATGTGAGACAAACGTAGAGATTATTTGACTGCCAGACTCAGATATCGAGCTGCGAAATCCACCCCCTTGAAAATCCGTTTTCACTCGACGCCCGCAACCATATTGACGGACCTGGATAAATCTCAGCGCAACTGCAGACACAAGGCCACATTAAGTTTTGAAAGACTCGAGGCGAGCGCCTCCTCCCCTTCCAGAGCGATGAAGCAGCACAAACGTGTTCGGATGATGCCGTTAAAAAAAAAAGAAAAAAAAAAAAAGCCAACCCCGGCGCCAAGTCCCCTCCGCTTCCCAAAGTGTGTGAATACTGTGGAGAACAGGTGGCAGGTTTCTCTATCAGCCAGCAACACACTAAATATCAGGGTTCTGAGAGGCTGCCAGCAGCGTTAGATCTATAGAGCTGTGCCAGATATGAATCATTATTAAAAGGGTTTTTTTTTTTTCTGTTTTTTTTTCACTGCCATCTTCCTCATCTGCTTATCCCATCAAAGTGAGCAGAAGCTGTGCAAAACAGTAGAGAAAGATTACTTAGTTACTGAATTACTTTCAAGGCTTTCTGAATGTGTGTGTGTGTGTGTGTGTGTGTGTGTGTGTGTGTGTGTGTGTGTGTGTATGTG
>VMRN01000048.1:1681603-1694447 GCA_010277015.1 Poeciliopsis turrubarensis
TGTGTGTGTGTGTGTGTGTGTGTGTGTGTGTGTGTGTGTGTGTGTGTGTGTGTGTGTGTGTGTTTAAAGGTCTTTTTCGGCTCTCTAGGCTTTTATTCAACCGTGGTCAGACATGAAGTGGGTTATGAGAGAGAGAGGGGGGGGAGGGGGATACGGAGCAAGCACAACGGGCCGGGACTCGAACCTCTGACGGCCGGGGCAGAAAGGAAGCCGTCCGTGTATGGGTCTCCATCCCTGCGTCACGCCGCGCCTGGTTCTTTTTCTTTTTCCTTCTTTTCCTCGTTCTCCACCTGCTGCCTGGAGCCTCAGTGGAGGAATCAAAAACCTGTTCAGGTTCAAATGAATAAACCCAGCAAGACCAACAACAAAGGGAGAGTCTGACGAATCCAGGGCTGCTGTAATTACACAACATAATGGAGTTCAGAGAAGCAGAGAGAGAGAGAGAGAGAAGAGCTGCGGAGGACTACAGTGCCTCCGTGTGCACGGTGAAGGTACTGAAAGCCTTTCTAATGAAACTATGAAAACAAATTAGGTGCTCTTTAACAAAAATGTGCCTTTTTCAGATAGTCGGGAAGCTCTCCGCTGTCTGTAACCTCTAATGGCGGTGGGAGCGGAACAGTACACTTTGAAATGACCAAAGGGAGAAGAAGCCAAAAATAAAAAAAAAAAAAAAAAAAAAAAGGGGCTTTAATCTGGACGGCAACATCACAGCAGCAATGCAGCGGCCGCGCGCGTGCGCCCGGTGGCCCTTTTTTGAAAAACAAATTCCTCGACTTGCTGCTTCTCCTCACATGCAAATAAGGGTTAGCCTGGGTGTTTTCCATCATCTGCTGCGATTTACATTCTCGCCTTGGTTTGGTTCTGTCACATTTCAGCCAATGGTCAATAAGGTCAGCGAAGGAGGGGGGAAAAGAGAGATGGAGGGAGAGAGAGAGAAAAAAAGAAGCACCATTTGTATGTGCAGTGTGCATGCGTGCGCGTACGTGCGTGTGTGCGTGTGTGTGTGTGCGTGTGTGTGTGTGTGTGTGTGTGTGTGTACAACCAGCAAACCCAGAGGAGAAGTGAACACTCATATATAGGCAATGATCTGTTATGCTAATGTGTGCTGCAGCAAACGACACTGCAACTGTCTGCGGCTCCAAGAGAGAGAAGAGAGAGAGAGAGGCTCAGATGCTCTTGAAAGCATTTTAGAAACAGTGGAAATGCACTGAGATGTGCGGCTTGCACATGCTAAAGCTGAGGCTGATGGAACCGACAACGAAAAGCGTCACATCGAGGAGATATGGATTCTGCTGCGTTACCCGCCGCCTGGGGAATGCTGAATCAAACTATGAACATGTGGGCCGGAAAATACATTTAATTGTTTCATTTCAGTCTTTGTTTAAAACGCTCCGGCTGCTCCGTGCAGAAAGCCAATAAGCCAATTAACCGCGTTTCTGTCAAGCTCACGGTTGTTGGGTTTCCCGTCTGGGCTGCTGTCGGATGCTTAGCGTTCATTTAAAACTTTGGGAAACACTTTGGACCTCCAGAAGTGAGATTTCAGACGCTTTGAATGCCTAATGATTCGATAACTCACCTGTGGTGGACAGGTGTCTGGACACTGAGTTTGCGGAAAAGTGAAGACGTCTCTTGAGTTTTAACGGCTTAAAACATACGCTGGGAATGTTCCTAATTGGCAGATATTCCTAAAGACCTAACCAGCTGTGACTCATCTGTCCATTTTAAGTCCAACAAGAGTGGAGTAAGCTTCTTAGATTTTGAGACAGGTGCTGCAGATGGTTTTGTTTTTTTTTTTTTAAGGGTTTTATGGTTTTGGGGAAACTCATTTGGTGAGTTGGACTGCGTTGTGATGGCTCACACTAATCAAGAACTACTACAAAGTTCAGCTCACACGCCATTCAACTGTGTGTATGCTTCAAGTATGGATCAGTTTACCTGCTGATCTTTTGCTGACGGGGTATTTCAGCATTTTGATTATTCAGACTCGGAGAATGTGGAACCTGGTTGTGTGAGCACATCTTTTCAGGTGTTTTTATTTTGTTCAAACGTTTTTCCCGGCACTAGTTGCATTTATGTGATTGGGTGACGAGAGAGAGAAGGAAAGACAAAGGTGATCAGGCCGGGAATCGAACCGGTGACGGCTGCTGTTCTCTTCACATTTGTCTCGACAGAGTGCGAGGGCCAGACTGAGAGCTAATAGTCACGTTACGAGAATAAACTTGTACGGGAATGGCTATGATATTACGTATTACGAGGTCATAAGTCGAAATCACGAGTAGTCATAATATTTCACGAACAAAGTCATTGCATTATGAAAACGGTCGTATTGAGAGAATAAAGTGGCAAAATGTTTCAGTTGTTGGCTGAAAACATTTTGTGCTCTATGACTTCACGTCTTTGTGCGCTTATGTTGTGAAACGCTTTGAAATGCCTTATTGCTAAAAAAAAAAAAAAATTGATTGATTTGGTAATAATATGAGAAAAACAGTCATAGTATTAAAAAACAATGGTCATATGATAACAGTCATACTGTTATGAAACAGTCATAATACAAGAAGGAAATAATTTTTCGAGATTAAAGCCACATTATTACAAAAATAGTCATAAAGTCAGAATAATGTGAGAATGGTTGTAATATCATGACTTTATTGTCGTACGACTTCACTCTGATCATTTTGACTTTATCCTCATGATATTTTTTTCAATTAACACGGCCCTGATACTCAGTCATACTATGCAAACTGCAGTTTCCACAATTTCATGCTTCAGTTGTCAGAAGCCAATATAGAGTTGAAATCAAGAGCAAATCTTTAAACTTCCACGATGGTGACGTTCCTTCTTGGCTCCGACTCTGTTCAAACTTCCGCTACGTAGAAGACAAAACCTAACATGGGCTATATTTAACTCCTCAAATGTCAGAAGAGTGAAGTTGGAAGTGGCAAAATTCATTAAGCTGTGAATCATTGCCTTGTTTGTCTTGCCTGCACCTGCAAAGCCTCACGTCTCACTTCCTGCCTGCGTCAGACTCCCCCCGTATGCCTCAGAAACAGAAGGTCGTGACCTTTCCTCTGATATTGTTGCATTTGGAGCAAAAAAAAGAAAAAAAAGAAAAAGAGAATGCATTAGAGTCCAGCTTAAAGCAGAGAGAGGCCAGGCTCCACCAGAAACAGAATGTCCTCAACAGCTTGAACCGTGTGTGCCCTTACACACTCACACACACACACACACACACACTCACACACGCACACACACACTCACACACACACACACACACATGCACTCACAAAAGCACTGCAGTCACCGTGGCCTTACCTTTGAAGGTAAATGTCACGACTCACGCTGAATAAAGACGCTAATGTCTGTCCCAAAAAGTTTCTCAGTTCGCCACTTTCCTCCCCTGCCATGTAACATGTAACAAGCAGGAAGAGCTGCGGGAGATTCTTCCTGGAAAAAAAGCTGCATTGCTAAATTCAAAGTTTGACACGAAGTTACATTGTCCTGTGTAGACGCTACCAAACTTCCTAAATGTCTCTTGCAAAAGTAGAGACATTTAATGTCCAATAGCATAATGTCATCCTACTGAGATAAACGGTTTTGGTTGGAGTTACACTAATGTCGACTAAAACGCCCGGTATGTCTGATAAGCGGTTACCGTTCTGCTGAAGGTGAGGGACTTGACAGAACCTCGATTCAAAAATTCCAAACCAAGCGTTCAGAGTCTGGATCGACTGAGTTTGTGGGACGTTGCATGACGAGATTCGTTGGGTAAACGATTCAGCACTGCTAAATTCAAACTTCAACAAAAAGGTCTTCGATGACAGTGTTTTGACATTGTGCCAAACTCCCCAAGTAACAAAAGTGAAGGGATTTAATATCCAGCAATATAGTGTCACGTCCCACTACTACAAACAACTGAAACACAGGCGGTTAGCTTTCTGCTAACGCTAACGCACCAATTGCCAGGAGTAGCTTTGCAGAACCTCAAGAGAAAAACACCCAAACCAACCATTTGCAGACTGAAACTTTAACATTTTCCCCATTTTCTCTCTTTTCCTCTACAGTCAACCGAACATGTTGGAATGAATCACTCCCACAAATTTACTCAGCTCTCTTACCATTCCACCGCACAGCCTGACTTCCTTGAGACATCTCAACAAAAGTCAGTCGGGTAACTTCATGTCATAGAATGGACTCAGGTGAACTTATTAGCAGACCATAAAACAAGGGCAGGTGTAGTTGTTGTCATGGCCTTCGTACTTCAGCAATGCCCAGCAACTTCACGCTGAGACGTCTGACTGCAGTGAAGAAAGTTTCAAACGCCCGTGAGGGTTCATCATCACCTTTCAGTTTTCTTACTGAACATGGCTGCTGACATAATGGACATAATGAGGATGATGCACAAGAGCTGAACGTATTCGGACAGCAGCAGGACTACCGCAGAGCTCCTGGCGACTGAAAAAAAATAAAAATAAAAATTGGTGAATGGAGGAAATTCCGCTGAGCACATTTCATGTGTGTCGCTGCCGAGTTTGAATCCTTTTCGTTCCACGATCCTGGAATCTCACACCAAATTCCACGACGCATTTGGCTTTTAGTGGATCAAAGAGGAAGCCAAACTGGAAAGGTTTCTACCAAAATTTAGTACAACCCAAAATATAAAGTTGCGGTGAGATGTTTGCATCCTTTTTCAATAATTATGAAGGTACTCTTAGTTTAGAGCCGTTTCCACATGCATGATTATGCAGCAGACGGCTTCAATTAATGTTCCCTAATCGACAAATGATCAAAATTATACAGACATTCACCTGAATCTCTAAAGAGACCATCCTGACGGTTATCTCTTTAAAAACCGAGGCCAAAGACTCTTGACTTTATATAATAAATCATCATTGACTGCAGTTTGCATTTTTGTCTTTGGTACTCAAGAGAGTCACTTGTACTCATAACAGTTAAGAAGCTTGAGGACAGTAACAAAGCTACTCGGCGAAAGGCTTACGTCAGCATTTCCTCACACCTGCAAAGTTCACAACCAGTTGTTTGAAAGTGTGGCGGCGTGGCGGCGGACCCAAACGCAGCAGGCAGCAGACCTAGAAATAAGTGGACGTTTTAATGACGAAAACCAACCAACAAAATAAAAAAAATAAAAAATAAAAATCCAAAACCCAAGGGTGCGAGAAAGTCCAAAAACAAAACAAACTGGGAACGCCAGGGAACGACAGGTAATCCGGGGAGGGAAACAGTGGCGATCAGGGTGACGAGTCGGACCGGCGAGTTGCGACTGGGATAGAGGAGCTTAAATGCTGGGAGGCAGGAAACGGTAACAACGGACCTGACGAGATGCGATAACCGGCTGCAGGTGGGAGCAGTTGGCACAGGGAAGCTGAGGAGAAATACAGGGATAAAAACAGAGAGGAAACACCAGGGAGCTGAAAATCTTCACACGAAAGAAAACCTGATAAAGTAGAAGACAGAAAGACAGGAGGGAGAAACAGAAACAAACCTAAACAGAAAGAAAACTGATCTAGCAATGATAAGAACTAGGGAACATAGAGCTATAGAAACTAGAAGATCTGAACAACTAGAACTACTAAAGAAAGACTAAATAAATCTAAAGTGACAAAATAACCAGAGACACTACAGGGGAAACTAGAAGGATTAAATAAAAAGAAACTATCACTAAAGAAGCTCCACATAGACTCTGACACGCAAGAAAAACAGAACCTCACTAAAGAATAAACCTGACTAGAAACACTATGCAGGGCTGCAGATGAGGAAAACAACAAGGCGATTCTAATCACACGAAATAACCTCAAATAATAAAGCTGAAATGACCATGAAGGGCTAAGCTAGAATGAACTAAAACGTAATGATAAATAAGTAAATAAGATCAAACCCAAATTATTTGAAGGTTTGCCGTTGTGTTTTTTTTTTTTTTTTAAATGCCACGTCAACGATTGCTGCAACTGAGACAGTGTGCAACTCCTCACACGGCCGAATGAAATTCCGTCTGAGCAAAGCTTTGAGAAAGTTCGAGCAGTTTGGCTGCAACCTACATAAACTTAGCTCACAGGTCAATTGTTGAAACTTGGGAACAACAAGGTGTTCCAACAGGACCACAATCCAACAGGACCACAGCTGATTAAAAATCAGCAGGTTTTTAATCTGCTGATTAAAAAGCAGATTAAAAACCTGCTTTTTAATCATCTGGTAAACTCCTGAAACTGTTTACTTAAAACCCGTCGAGGCCCAAACAATAGATAATTGAGGACGATGTCTAAAAGTTTGGCCTGCAGGACTTATGAACAAGAAACATCAACAGCGTAAGCATGAAGCTCCTGCGCAAACTGGAAGCGTTTGCCCTCGCAATCAAATGAAACATGGGAAATGTTCACAGTTCACAACGCAAAAGCAGAAACGACCGCGATTCTGCACAGTGCTCAGAAACCTGGCCTCCAGATTTCCTGAACCGGAAATCAGCTGCCATCACAGTTTGAATCCTGCCGAATGGTTTGACCCCTGAACTCTGGGATCTGAACTGAAGTGACTGGTGGCGCATTGATCCATCGGTTCAAATGACGAAGCGGATAACGCGTGAGGTTGATCTAAAATTCTTTATCTTCCGTCTGGAAACATAATTTATTCAGCAAGAGCAAGTGCAGCAACGCAGAAGCGCCTTAAACAGAATTATTCACGCAAACTGTGAGAATGCTCTCCTGGAGTAAATGTGACTCTTTGCAGTCAGTCTTGCTCTTTTCAAACTCCGCGCAATCTCGCACAAGTGTTTGCCTTTTTTTTTACGCTCCCCCGCCCTGCAGTCGGCGCCGAGGGGCCCCTGGAGGCTCGGCGATTTCTTTAATGCTCCAAACTTCTGTCACGGCGGCGCGTGAAGCCGGATGATAAATCGGCGCGTTTGCCACTTTTGTCTCCTAAGTAACGCCGCGCGGATGCAAAAACTTCAGGCATGACGAGCGCCGTCCCTCGTCGGCCGATTTGTTTACGGCCATTTGCGTAGGGTCGTGATCTTTTTACTCCGCGCTTCCTGATCGCTTGCTTGTTGTTTTAAGTAGGTTTGGTAGTTAAGCTCAGATGTCTTGAGCTATACCTCAGGAGAACCAACACCTCAAGGCTGAAATCTGGCTGAATGCCTTCAAGAACTTTGCTTGACCCCAACCTGACCCTACATGCTGGAATTATCCAGTCGAGTCACGCAGTTATTCCTTATTGACACAACCACATGTGCCTATTAGCGATAACCACCGCTGTGGCCCAACGAGTGAGGTCAGCCTAAATCACGGCTGAGCTCTCTCTTCCTCAAGTTGTGGTAGGATGCCCTGGTTCTCCCAACAACAACACTTTGCATGCCCATTTCCATATATTCCGTCCACACTGGGTGGGGTGCGCCGACGGGAGTGGGGGAGATTTAGATTTGCTCAGTCACTCGACTCCGATCATTTGCGAACGGTCACATCCCCAACCTCAACCTGGCAGGACCTCGTCTCCGTCGCCCGCAGCAGAAGACGAAGGAGATGGCGATAAAGTGAGTTTCTGCATGTGTCATTATTGGGCCTTTAGCACATTTCAGCAGGGAACTTCACACAGCAGCCATGTGGAAAACACCAAGAAGTTTTTCACTCACTGTAAGTCTCTTTTTTTTTTTTTTTACTTTGGGGCATTAGTTAGCCTCATGTGGTGAAAATGGTTAAGCAGGATTTATCAGGATGTTGTAGATGTTCAAGTAGTGGTCGCAGATAACTTGGCTAGTCATGGCTCTTGATGCTCTTTTCAAGGGTAGATTTTGTTGCTTTCCCAAGGATCCGCTGGACGATGTTGAGACTTGGAGCGAATCCGTGGATAAAGTCCTCGGTTGCAAAGGTGAGGATCTTCAAATTTTGCTCCTTGAGTAACCAGATGGTTAGGGGTTAAAGGTTAGGGGTTAGGGTTCAAGGTAACAAAACATCATGTGGTCAAGATATCCTCTCATTCAGAGGTCCTCATTCAATTCAGTTCAAAAATACTATATGGATCCCAAAGGGACATGAGATGTTGCTGCAACTCATCCTAATTCAAATTGTTCAAAAAGCTATGATGACGGCTGTTGGTAGGAAACATCTTTTCTGGCGGTTTGTACATCTGGAACAATTCATCATCAGTCGTAAAGATGGTAACAGATCTTAAGAGTTTTTCATTCCCAGTTGAGACAATGGCTGAAACAAAACCACGTTTGCGAACGCTGATCGATACCGAGCTACGTTATTGTGGAGAGTTAGCTTTCGCTAATGTGTATTTCCATGTTTTTCTTAAGTTCCAAAAATTTAACGTATGTGTCTCTCTCTCTGTGTGTGTGTGTGTGTGTGTGTGTGTGTGCGTGTGTGGTGTGCATGCGTGTGTGTGCGTGTGTGTGCGTGTGTGTGCGTGTGTGTGACAGGGATCTTTCATTCTAATTTCGCTGTCTTTTAATGAAGGGCCAATCAAAGACTGGGTTTGCAAATTAGCCTGTGGCCAGAGAACAACAATGGCTTTGTTTTTAACATGTAAAATGGTTTAATGTTCTGTCCCTGATTAAACGAATTGAATTGAATTGAATTGAATTGAATTGAACTGAATTGAATTGAATTGACACAAATCTCCTGACCCGTGATCTCCAGCCGGACAGATCGCGTTCCGGGAGTTCCTGAAGTCGGAGTACAGCGAGGAGAACATCCTGTTTTGGCTCGCCTGCGAGGACTACAAGAAAATCAAGACGGTCCCCGAGATGATCTCGTCCGCCAACAGGATCTACTCTGAGTTTGTCCACTCGGAAGCACCCAGACAGGTAAAAGAAATAAAATAAAATAAAAAAAACACCCACAAAAACATGCCGGATTGAGTCGCTTCCATTCAGAACCCCGCCGCTCTGACGACACTCTGGGTCGTGTTGTTCGATTCCAGATCAACATCGACTGCACTACCAGAGAAAACATCACAAAGAACATCTCCCAGCCGACTCTGACGTCTTTCGACACGGCGCAGAAGCTCGTCTACAGCCTGATGGCCAGGGATTGCTACCCGCGCTTCCTAAAATCTGACATCTATCAGGGACTCGTGAGGAAAGCCGACTCCAGGTGACTGTTCCCACGGAAAAGGTCCCGTGGAAACCTCCTGCTGGGCTGCGATGCTGCGTGGATAACCGGTTTATCCCGCACCGTCCTCATCCCGGAGCATAGGGAATTTATCTTTACTTTTTCTCAGCCTGTGTGGTTCTGTAGCGAGTTGCAGCTCTAGAGAATTTACTGCGTATTTATGTTAAGACGAAGCTAATCCTGTACTGTGCACACACATCTTCCACCACTACCTATTTCTTCTAGTGTATGACTTCACAGAATCAGTTCTTTTATTGTAAAGTATTATCACAACTTTGATTGATCATGCGGAAAGAAATGCTGATTTGTTCTGCAGGTTTTTCCTCTCCATTTTAATATGCAAAGACGTCGTTCTATCTACCTTACTTACAAACTAAATCTGTTCGGCTTGGGTGTGGTCCTTCTGAGTCCAGTGCAAAAGATTTGCAGGGTGCAAAAAGGTCACTCAAACACCAGGTGGCAGCAAAGGTCTTGAAGTTACAAACGCCTCCTCGTTTCCCTCTATGGAAGTCCAAAAGTGTCACGATTTTAGTGGGACGAGTTGAATAAATATTTTTGACATGTGTAAATTGGAAAAACGTTTTAAAAAAAACACACATTAACTGACTAAGTTCATGAATCAACAATTATTTCATGTTCAAATGTCTAATTCAATTCCTGAATGAATGCGTGAATAATTCTGGAAGATTTGAATGCATTTACCTGATTGTTTATTTTATTACTTCGTTATTTCATTTGTGAGACACAAAAATCAGAGTCAGTGGGAGGGGCAAACATTACTGTCGATGCATTTTTGTTATTGTGAGAGTTAACAAATCCAGACCTTGATTCAATTCAATAATCATAATAATTTGGATTATTTCAAGAAATATGGAACCTACGAATCAGTGAAATAACTGTAAACACATTTAAAGCACAATAAATTTCTCTTAAATTAACAATACTGATATTTCCTCATTTGGTAATTTATTGACCCATTGACATATTTGAGTTATTATTTCAATTTCACTTAAGTTATCAAATTAAATCTTTTTCTTATTTTTTTTTTTTATTTTTTTTTTTTTTTTTTGAGGGGTAGTTTAGCACTATTGGCCTCCCGTACATTTCAATGACCCTAGAAGACCCCTAGAAGCTCCATTTATTAAATAAGTGCATGAATCATGTCATGTCAACCTTGCAGCTGCAGCCAGACACCAGACGGTGGGCGGGCCGGGGGGGGGGGGGGGGGATGGGAGAACTGAACACTCATTGCGAAAACGCATCTGAGGACAGTCAGAGCGCCACGTCTGAGCTGATCTGATCTGACGGCTCACGCCACGGATCAAGAGCCCGAAATTTAGCTTTTAAGCGAATCAAAGGCAGAGGGAAGGGACGACTGTAGCCAGAATATTGTCTTTGTTTCTGCTTACTACTTCTCATTGGGACGTGATGGATTTTACAAGCCGATGGAATAGTTTATGCAAACGGATGCAAATGCAAAAAGAGCGCAGCCTTCTCCCCATCACGTTCAAGCACCAATACAACAAAGAGGCTTTAACTCTCTCGGAAAGTCTCCAGCTTAACCTGAGGTTACACCGCATAAAAGTTTCAAAGAATAAAGTAATGTGCATCTTATCCTTATTGTCATGTGTTTTTTTTTTTGTTTTTTTTTTTAGTTGTTGTTGCTGTTTGGAAAGTAGAAGTAGTTCCCGGCCTGGTTTCACCTTGTGACTGAAGCTGTGCGCTTCGTGGACACGTTGTTCAGTTTGTGTTGGTGGTACTGAATGTACGGGGGAGTTTTATTTAAAGAGGTGCCCCACGTGTCCGGCAGAGCGTCGTGACACCCCGCCACAACTTCCTCTGCCTGAGATGACTGCGGCTGCCGCCTCGGCCGGACTGATCTGGCGCAGGCCGGAGCGTTGCTGCTCGGGCCTCTTTGTTTGTCAAGAAGAACGGGACAGAAATAGTGTCCGTTAGACGTCGTCTCTCTAACGCTCCGTCAAAACCGCCTCACGCAAAACCCCTGGAAACGTCACCAACCGCTAACGACAACAACCGACGGAGGAACTGCTGAGGTGTTGCAACCGATAAAGACGAGAAAAGAAAAAAAAAAAACAACAACTTGATAACACTTAATGTCACCGCTGCAAGTCATCAACATGTACAAAGCATTTCCTGTTAGAAACACGCGGATGGCGACGGGGAGATAAAGAGCTGCTTACATCAGTAGCAGCATGTTTGATATCCTGAAATCATTTGGGCATATTTTTTGAGATTATGTGCGTCTTCGCGTTGAGTCTCTGGACTCTTTCGACGCTTCGCAGCGTCAGAAGTTCCACTGATAAAAATATCCGTAGCCTGCTTTGTTAAACTGTGTCTGACTCCTTGAGTTTTGTTTGTGTGTGTGTGCGTGTGCGTGTGTGTGTGTGTGTGTGTGTGTGTGTGGGTGTGTGTGGGTGGTCTGAGTGCAGCCTTCAAGCTTCAATGTTTTCTTGGAATTTAATTCAATACACCAACACGGTCTAAGACAGCAGCAGATCTCTCCATCCAATACGACGAAAACAAGCTTGCAAGGAAGGATGGGTGGAAACTCGGATCTTTTTGGTGTGCAAAGCTGGGAGGCGTCTTTTGTACAGCAAAAGTTAAGTAAGAGTTAATATGGAATATTAACTCGGTGGAGATGAATAGAAATGCAGTCACACTTTTTCGATTTTCATCTTTATAGTATTATGTGTTTTCCAGCCACATGATGCCATTAAGTGGCAAAATCAAAGAACTGTGTTCATTTCAGTTGTTATAAAATTATCGAAATATCAAATATGACTGAAAAGAAATTTTACTCCAAGAATGTCATTAATGAGGGAACAACATAACATTTTTACATGATATGCAGTTTTACATGATACTGTCCCTTTAAGGAATAAAACACGCATTGCTTCCCTTCCGCTTCTCAATTATGTAAATACAGTTAATAAAATCGTGACATTTAAGATTAGACTATTACATTAAACATTTTTAATCCATATATTTGATATTGATGAAGGGTGTAGGATCTGGTTGAAGGTTGTTATATTTAAAAGTGACTTTTTATCTGACAAAAACCTCATCGGTGCACGTATACTAGTTTATAGAAAATGACTGAAAATCCAGACAGAACAACTCGCACACACTAAGATGGAGAAGCCTGAAACGCCTCTTTAATTATTCATATTTGGCTTCTTGGATGCCCAGACTGCAGAAGAAAAATCTAATTGAGGGGGGGAAAAAAGGGCCAGTCTTATAACTAGAGAAAAAAAAAATCTTTCTCAAATGAACATGATTTAAAAGTTATGACTTCATAAAAAAAAATTTAAAAAAAAACCTAATATCCAGCAGAAATCAGAAACCGGACCAGACGGAGGCATTACGCTTTCTGTCTGCCGAACAGTTTTATCTGTGGCATTCATTTTGGACGCAGCAGAGGAGATGGGAACAAATTGTGTCTCTGTGACAAGCTGTTAGTAACAAAAAGCCCCAATATGCCATTTAAAACGGATTCTCTGCTAAGTTCCCTTTGTAGAAACGGCACAGGTTAATCCCTGGAGTTTAGAAGACTTTGTATTCCTGGATGATGTAAATGTCAGAGTTAAGAGGCTTAGCAAACAAAAACATTCGTCTGAAAATGATTGCTTGGAAATTGCTGAAAATAATAAAAAAAAAATACATACATACATACATACATACATACATACATACATACATACATA
>VMRN01000048.1:1694457-1763756 GCA_010277015.1 Poeciliopsis turrubarensis
TACATACATACATACATACATACATACATACATACATACATACATACGGATTTTATGACCACTTAGATTATAAGAAAACCTAAACTGCAAAACATGGAGAATCTGTGAATGAAAAAAAAAAGACTTTAACGTCCTTTAACACAGGGAGCGTCAGACTCATTTTCCTTTAGGGCCCAGTGTACATCAAGCAGCTTTTTAAAGGCCAGAATGTGTTAATAAAACCCGTTAAACTGCTTAAAAGTAAATCAGTTCTTATAATTAAATAATATTGAACGTCTTTCCAGTCCCTCCAGGAATTGTTTTTTTTTTTTTTTTTAAATGAAAAAGTGTTTGTGGTTGTTATTTAGAAATATTTGCGCTTATGTATGACGGTTTATGCGACTTTTTATTACTCGCCGGCGGCCAGATCATTATGGATCATGATCCAACGTCTTGTGAGGCTGGAACAGCTGTTCAGTAGAAGTAGGACATACTGCCACCTACAGGTGAGAGTAAACTGTGTCTCAGATCCAAGGTATTTCTCCATTTCTGTGAAAAATCTACAATAAAATCCCTATATAACAGGGATTTGTTGATTTCCACGATAATTCCCAGGAAAGTGGAGGGACTGATTTGTGCAATTTGGCAGTAAACAGATAAAAACCGATTTGAGTTGATGAAATAATGTTTAAGCAGTTTTATCTAAGGCAGGCCAGCTTTAGACCCCAAGTGTTGAGGTTTTCTTCCAGGACTGCATCCCAACAGCACTGTGGCGCTGCCACTGTGCTTCACACTGGTACCGGCGTGTTTAAGGTGATTCTGCAGCGTCTAAAACTCACAAGTTTGAATATTTAATATATATCTACCTCAGCCGTGTAGGAACAGGAAAGTTTTGAGTTTGCTTTGAATGTTGACGCTGCGGCTTTTTGTTTAATGAAAATTATTCTGACTATAGTTCCCCAGAATACCCCAAGGCCTCACAACTCTAACAACAAGCATGAGTTTAGTGATATATTGTTACTAAACCTGATTTATGACAAAATCAACCTTGTACAAGGATAAAGAAAAAAAGTGCTTTTAATTCTAATTCTGCATTTTGGGTGAAGTGGTGATTTTAGACGTGGCTCGGCGTTAGTCTGTGCATGTTGGCCAGGTGTGCAGGTCTGCTTCTAAGTTTTGTCCTGTGACTGGATCAGGCTGTACCCCGCCTCGTTGCCGCTGAACTGCTGGGAAAGTTTCCCTAAAATAGACATGAAGACACACGAGTTGAGTGACCTTTTTTTGCGGTTAGTTGTTTTTTTCCCAGCTATACACATATAGCGGGGAAATGGAAATAGCCTAATTTCCATTTCACTTCTGTATATTACCGATAAATCCTGTTTGACCACATCAGAGAAGTGGCACAGCTGCAAGGTTCAGTCTAATCAGAAGGCATTTCCAGTTACTCTTCTTCTTTGGTATTTTTGTTGCATGCAGGCCGGACCATTTCATCCAACCCTGCCTTCCATTCTTCCCTGAATCCCGACGTATGCACCTTGCTTTACATTTACAGGTTTTATGCTTTTGGTAAAAGGAGATTTCACAGACTAAAAATTTAGGATCTCTGGCTCTGGAATGCAGTGAGCAATCGCAGGGGCTCCAGTTGCCCACATCTTTCAAGGAGGCAACAAAGTAAGTGTCAGGAAGTGCCTTCACACATCCACTGGTACACCTGTAAGCTGCCATGATCAGTAGTGGAAAGGCATTTCTGCAGCTACAAGTGATGCTTGCGGTCTCCGCTCCTTCATCACGAAGGTGCGCTATCGCTTGCAGGTCAAGACTCTTCGACTTGAAGTTCACTCATCCATGTCTTTATGGACTTTACGACTTTGAAAGCGTAACATTGGCCCAAATGTCTCAGCATTCTGTATTATCAACGGTTCCTTTTCACTAGAACTAAGGACAATAACCTGACACCATAATAACTTCTGCACTAATCGTTGTACTTGACACAATAGAGTCAAAAAATCTTTGAAATTCTTGGTAACTGCTGATCTGTAGCTGGCTTGTTTGAATGTCAGACAGAGATGCGATTTGTCACACTTAGTAACACTTCCCCATTGGTCTGGAGTCTAGTCATGCCGTACACCGTTGCATCCAAGGCTTTGGATTGCCCACGGTGAGGTAAGGCTTGCCGGTGGAAACCCAATCTGAAGGCCACGTGAAAGTTTGAAGGTTTCTGAAGAAAGCTGTTGCAGTATGCACTGGGCCCACTCTGTGACTGTACCTGCCCTACCGCTTTTTGGTCAGGTTGCTCCCAGCTCTTGCTGTTTTGCTATGATGCAGCAGACCGCTGACTGTAGAATAAGGAATTGCGAAGAAATTTCATGACTTGCCTTATTGCACAAGTCACATCGTATCACCGTAGCATGCTGCAGTTTATCTCCTGAGAGCTGTTTAAAGAGATGTTTATAGAAACAGTCTCTCTGTCCAAGTGCTGATGTTTACACCTGTGACAGTGGAAGTGATTTGAGTCAAAGGTGTTCAATTATTGCAACATCTTGCTGCCTGCTGCTGCTGCCTTGCATCAAGAGGTTTCCGGGTCCAAAGCCATCTCATCTCAAAATTCATGTTTTTGGCCACATTTGAGTTGAACTAAAATCCTTTGAGCGACCCTGGTGACTGTGGTAGCAGTTTGCCCTACAATTGGTGGGTTACCGGTTCGATTCCCGCTCCATCCACCTCAGTTTTTGTGTTCTTGGAAGCGACACGCCAACCACCTTGCCTGGTCTTGGTGATCAGAAGGGCTGTTCGTAAGATATACCAGCCTGACTCCTGTTACACTGTCCCAGGTCAAGCATCTTTGAGGATCCTGAAAAGCGCTTTTATATTTCATTGAAGGTTGTCCTCTACTTCACCTGGACCTGTACAGTCATTCCCAGGTGCGATCATGTTGTTCCGATCACACCTAGCAATGCTTAGGTAACACGTAGTTTAGTAAATGTTCATGGACAGAGCACCACACGTTAGATGGCTTCCGCCATGGAGAAATGACTTTGCGATTTCCATCAAGCAGTTTTTGATCATTTGACAATCTTTGTAGGGACTGTGAAGAATCGTACAAACGTACATAATTCCTCACGTTTGATAAACACCGCTTAAAAAGTATTCATGTCAACAGCAGATACAAAAACTGGGTAGTAGCCCATTTCTGCATAGTACACAGACTTATGACCAATCATAACTCACCACCGAGCTCCATGCCATGTAGTTTGGCCCGGGTCGGGTGTAGAGAACAGGAGGACAGAGCAATTTCAACCATGCGACTCTCAGTGAGAGCCAATCTTGCTGTTTTGGAAGAAGTATGGGAGAACCTTTACTTGTATGTGTGAGTGTGTGTGTGCAGGGGTGTGCATGTGTGTGTCCAGGTTTGTCTGTGTCTTCCCCTGTGACGTACTGAGAAACTACCGGGGTTCCACGTGTCTCGTCTCATGAAGATTGAAGGACGGATGAAGTGACGGTTTTTTATGTTACGGTGTGTTATTCTGTTATTGTTCATACTGACTACAAATGAGACATGATCATCTCTGATCGGGATCGTTTATCAGACCAACCCTCGTGCTGCATGGACATGTCACCCTCGCTGTCCCTCTGCAGAACTTTTCATATTATTCATCAAGGAACACCAGGATTTCATCTTAGAGGAGTTTGATGACTCAGATTGTCCCGGGGGACAGGAAGAAGTCCTGTCCTGGTGCCCCAGGGGAAGGCCCATGGAGCACCAGGCCTTCTCCTCTCAGCAGCTTCTCCTTTATGGAATTGTCTTCCAGACGATCCGATGGCTCCACAAACCTTAGAAACATTTAAAGTAGTCACTTAAATTTTAGGCCTTAAAAATAAAACAAATTTGCCATGCGGCAATTCACAACCTATTGTCTCGAGGCACTTTACAAATAAAGGTAATTCAATCCAATCATACATCTAGTTATCAAACAGAGCATCGATTTAAGTTCATTATTCAAATGTTTTCTATCTGAGGAAACCCAGCAGATTGGATCAAGTCGCTGAATTGCAGCATTCGCCCTCCAGGGCGAGCATGCAGCGGCGGTAGATAATGACCTGCACCATGTGGTTGCATTGCAGCAATTCCTCATTCTGAATGTGCATGTAGCAACAGTGGAGAGCAAAGGTTCCCCTGTGAGAGGAAAAAAACCTGGGGACTGAGAAGGCAGAAGAACTGATGTAGAAGTGCTTTCTTTGTTTGAGACGTTAATGGCAGCAGTGGCTCCTTTAGCAGCTCATTTAGCAGCTTCCTCTGCTTGACGTAACAAATGCATGGATTTGTTTTTCAGCACCACTCCTGCACAGCATGTTTCTAAGGTTGGCAGTGTTTCTTCGGGGAGAGAAGTTTGGGATTTAAATGACATGTCCTGGTTGAAAGAAACAGCGAGGTTCTTTATGTTATTCTCAGGGCCCAATGTAACGCAATCACTGACAGAAATTACAAGCTGAAATTTTACTGTCATCCAGTTTTTGATGTCCTCAAAACATTCATGTATTCTGCCTACCTGATCAGATGCATTTATGGATGCATAGATGAATACAGTTGAGCATCATCAGCATAACAGTGAACTCTTATTCTGTGCTATCTGATGATGTTGCAAATTGGAGGTACATGTGTATTTATACTAAAAAGAACTGGACAAAGCAGAGAGCCCTGTGGAACGCCACAAGTAATCCAGGTGTGTGAAGATTCATCCTTCACATGGACAAACTGGACAGTTTAAACCAGCATCGTTCTAATCCTGTGATACCTACATGTTCAGGCTGCTGTAAGAGAATATTGTGGTCAACTGTGTGAAAAGCAGCACTGAGATCAAGCAAAAACCAGAAAAGACAGAAGGCCATTATCCGAGGCCAGGAGAATATAATTCAGAGCAAAGAGAAATGGCCCGAGCACTGGACCCTGTGGTTCCCCACGTCTACCCCACAATGTGAAGATGATTTACCGCTGACATGTGAAAACCAGCATGTTCAGGTCGACGTTCTCAAAAATGTGAGCTTCACTCAGGCAGGACTCTCTCTGTTCAACACATTGTGCAAGGTTTTCAAACCCAGCAAAGTGTTCAAAATAAGTTAAACCAGGACTGCAATGCAAGTAAACATTATTCTGAATTTAAAAAAATAATTTTGAAGTACACAACGCAACATTAGAAAGTCTAGAAAGATCTTAAGTGACAAATAATTTAACTTGGATAACACTGAAATGTTTGACAGCGTAATATATATTTGAGCAAAGTGAAAATGTCAAACAGCTAGCATTAGCCCGAGCCAGCTAGTTAGCCTGCCACTGACTGGCAACCTGTCCTGTTGACCTGTGAACTGAACTGAACTGTGTCGCTTCCAAGCAGCCGCCCAGCCACTTTCTCACCGGCATAAACGCCACATTTGGATGAAGAAAATACTTTTTTTTTTTTTTTTTTTTAAACTACAACCCAGCAGTTGCTGTATGAGATGAATAGCAAATCAAAAGCTAACAAGGGTTCATGAAAAAAAATAAATAAATAAATAAAAAAGCTAATCATAAGTCAACATGAAATGTAACATGACACATGAAGACACATTAAAGTGTCCTGTAGTTCTTCTTCTTTGGACATAAAAAAAATGCATGTGAGGGGAAATTCCAATAAATCCTAACAGAATTTTAAAGCTAAATGTTACTGAAGAAAAACATAAAAAAATAAACCGAACTTCTGTGAACAAATTCATGAAATGAAATTGGAAAGTTGAACTCATTGTCATTTTGCCTCCAGCACCGGACCTGAGCTATAGATCAACCAACAAAGGAACTTCAGCTGAATGGTTTTGTGCACAGCGGGGCGATTGTTCCTCTGGAAATTCAGAAACATGCTGGAAACCCAGAGGAATGACCAGCGGAGAGAGAGGAGCTCAGGTTCAGCAGAGGAAGCAGCAGGAAGTGAAAAGTAGATCCAATCTCCACCTCACCGCAGCTGAGACATTGCAGTGTCAGGAGCAGCCGCCGTGACACAGCTCCACAAATTGAAGAACTGAACCGTGTTTTACACAACCGAGTTGAGAAACTGATCAGGTCGCTGCTTCTGTTGTTCCTCGTGAACTTTTCCTCTAATTTCACCCCGCTGTGTTTCATTTGGATTTCATTTCACATGACAGGCTGTACAGGCGTTAAGTGAAAGGGAAAGAATATTATTCACTTTGCATTGAGCATTGAGTGCACTGAGGTGTGCGTCTGCCACTGGCCGCTGCGTTTCCATTGACCGTACATTGGAATTACGACAATAAATTTGCTGAACGGAAACGGGTCAATTTTGGGAAACAAAAACCCAAAAAAACAAAACAAAACAAAAAACAACAACAACAAAAACCCCCACCACATTCAATTAAAGCCGTTCACGCCGGGATGAGGTTGTTTTTCAACTGCATAGAAATGTGATCAACAACCGGATGCTACTACTGGCGAACAAGGTGAAGAAGGACGACGGGCCGTGTCATCGAAGAAGCATGTTTTTTTTTATGATTTATTGTGCGAACAGACTTATTCACATATGATTTTAATTGGCATTTGGCTGTACTGAATTTAATTTAGGGGTTTTACTGGAAAGGGGGTTGCTTAGTTACAAACTTTCAGATTTGCACTTGTCGAAACAAAGTTAACCACTGTATCTATGTCACTTTGTGTTGGGATACCACCTAGAACCCCAGCAAAATAAAGTTTTAACGCATTTGAAGCCTTTGTATTGAGCTTGAAGCTGAAGGCTACCTCACCTTGTGCTGACAAAGAGCAACTCGGCTTTAGCAACAACAATCTTCAGCCTTGTCAAATATGGAAACACTGACATGTGTTGGTGGTCTAAGAGTCCGACCACAGAACCACACTGCCCCGGTTTAGTTCCGACGATTGACCTTTGTTAGACGTCTTCCCCCCTGCTGGCTCACCCCCATGTTTCCTGTCTGCCTCCGCTGGTACAGATTTAAGCCTCCAAAGAAGAATTAGAATGGAAACAAAGAGCAGTCACAGAAAGAATGGGCCCACACAGGGTGGGATGCAGCAATGAATGAGGGGGGGAACGCAACCCAAGTGTTCCGGCGGCAACCTTCAAGACTAGACAAGACATAACCCCAACAGATGAGGGTTAAACATTTGCATTTGCAAAGCTCGAAGTCATGGGGAGGACAAGCTGGGGATCTGTGGGAGTAAATAATACACTTACCTTCATATGTATTAGGACTGAAAATCTAAAAACTCAATGGCAAATCACGCAGAACCTGAAACCCCCCAAACCCTCACGTCGCCCACCAACCACCCAAAACACGACGAACACCCCAACAGAAACGCTCACGCTCTAGCAAAGTAAGAAAAGAGGTCGTAGTTGCAAAGGCCAAAATCTTCTCATAGCTTAACTAAAGAAACACTTTGAAGTCTAAAACAATTAACCACCCATTTTTGCTGAAGACAGCACAACCGCACGGTCTATGCGTTTCAGCACGAATCGACCACAGAACATTTACGCAAACGGTTTCGTCAATAAAACGAACTTTGCTACCAGTCACTTTGAAAAACATACGACCAAGGGAACATTTTTTTTGAGCAGCAGCATTAACATGAATCATAGCATGAAGTTACCTACATAATAATCATGCAACAAGTGTATGGGTATTGGTACAAAGTAGGAAAAACAATTTAATAAGATTAACTTACTACTCTATTTGGATGAATTCAGTAATAATCTGTCCTTATGACAATGTACCGACTGCTGGGCTAAAATGTTTGACGCGGCGGCTAAATCAGTAAGAATACCTCACAGGAAACACCAAGGACAAACTTTTTACAACAAAATACAATGCAATTAGTTGATATAACAATCAATGGGACCCGTTTGTTCTCATCCTATAATGCAAGCGTTCTGATTTTGACCATTTTTTTTCTCAGAACTGCCAAAACAAGCATCCCTCATACAGAACAACACAGAAACAGGCTTCTAGTTGACCAACCGTTTGGTTCTTTAACATGGACGGTGGGAACCGAAGAGCAGTTTCGTGCTGTTCTTTGTCTTTTTGTTTGTTTGTTTGTTTGTTTGTTTTTGATGTGCTCACTGAGTGAGAGTGAGATCATGCTGGAGGTAAGTAACATGCAAATAACGGATGTCATCATCCGAGTTGAGTGCGTACTGAACACCGGCCTCACACGGTAACACGATTCACAACATTTCATTCGGTATCGGTATCAGTGTCCGTTTACTCCGGATTCCCTTTTCGGTTCAACAAATGACTCACAGCTTGAAAGAATCAAATGATTTATATGAAACTGGATATTAAGATCTCCTCCACGTGTTGTTTGGAATGACAATCAATGTTTCTGAATTTCCCAGATGTTTCTCCGGTTGAATGTGTTTTGGGTCAATGTTTATAATTCTGCAGTGAGTGACTATTTCCTGAATGAAATGAGTTGTCCAAGGAAACCTGCTGCTTTTTCAAAAATAAATCTAAAAATGATGTGGTTTTTAGAACATTTATTTGAAAAAAAAAATGTTTTGCACAAGCTTAGCAAGATGAAAGCAACTCCATTAGACTGAGATAATGAACTCAAAATGCAGAGAAACATGTTAGCATCAGAAATTAGCATGTCGGATTGTTCTTTTTTTTGTAAGTTTAAGTTCACATTTACTTAATAGAACACCTTCCAATTATTTGCCAAAACTTTCCCTGTTGGCAGATTTTCTATAGCACATGTAGAAAATATTTCCAATTTGGGAAACTCTAAACAACACTTTCATTTTCTTTGGAGCTGATTGGCTGTAACCCCAGAAGCTGAGTCCTGCATAATAAGGCATATTTGATATTATTAAAATAGACAGCTATGAGCGGTTTCAGAGGGAATCTCACGTATTGCTCGGTTATAATCCCTAACACACATGAATATGTTGTACAATGTAAATATTCGGGTTCAAGGATTTTTTTTATTTATTTTTTTATTGTCGTGCCATTTCGCTTGTTTGTGGTACAAAATCTACTATCCGAAACAATAAATAATGAAGGGATTTATGTGACACGTAGGTATTTGTGTGAGTGAATAATTTATGAAATGAAGCTGCATTAGGTGTAACTTGAGTTCAGGAGTCTGACGGCTGAAGGGAAAACTGTTTTAAACTTCAAACCATTTTCTGCTTCTGTTCACACGGCAACTTCTTCAAATTTGACAAAGTTTTGTCGGCAGGTGCTCAGTGACCTTGCATTGCAGCTGATTTATACTCACTCAGGGTCTTCTCCAAGTAACAGGAGTGCTCTGTGCTAGTGGACAGAAAATGAACTGACAAGCAGAAAAGCTTACGCTTTGATGCTTTGAAGTAGAACACAACTGGTTGGGTCCCGTACGGCTTTCTTTTGGTACTTGAGGCTCAGACACAGGCAGGCTTTGCACAGCTGCCGTCTCGCCGGCTGGGCTTACTTTGGGTTACAGGAAGTTTAGTGTTTTCTCTAAGCGTTTGACCTAGAAATCCAGACTTTCTAGAAAACGTGCCGCCGAGTTTAACTAGGACTGATGAGAAAAGACACGCTCATAAAGCTGGCACTGCATTTTCACAAAATTATCCAACGCCTTGACTAAAGCACACCAAAAAAAAAAAAAAAAAAAAAATGGTTACCTTCTGCTGCAGGTTAGCTAACAGTTATCAACCAGAAGCTGAAGTTCAAGACATGACTTGCAAAATGACTGAATATATTCAGGCAAAGTGAGATTGAAAGTCTTGTTGATGCACTGTCGATTGCAAAAAGAGATGAGTCATTTCCACTTCATAAAATAAAAAACCCTGAGAGAAAAACATTAGTGCTCAACTATGAAGGGGTTTATATGTCTCTCATTTAAATTTGACAGTGGATTTTGGTGCCGGCACGACTTCAGTATCTTGTTGTCCAACTCCTGTAATGGTGACACTGCCTCCAAAGGCAAAGCAGCAGACATACTGGTGCATTTGCCTGTGCTGCTGAATGATCCACATGCGAATTTGCATCTCCAGACCTGAAGCCAAACAACGCAGGCTGGAGTACAGTACATTCAGACAGCTGAAGCTCTATGCCACACGTTTTGCGCGGATGTTTGCGTCATCCGCAACTTCCTCTTTGCGTGTGGTTTGTACAGAGTTGCAGCTCTGACGTTGACTTCGGCACATATATAGAGTTGCTGCTGCGCGCTCGGCGAAGCAGACGAGGTTGGAGAACTCTGAGAGCAGCCCACCAAAAGAAGCCGCACATATACAAAGCGCTGTTGCCATGCCAAGCCTAGCCACGTTGACACCGCCGCAGCACCTGAACATGGACATCGACAAGAAAGCTGTTGGATACAGGTGACTATTTCCTTCCAAATAAGGCTTTGTCTTTCCACTCCTGCCTTGATCTTTCAGTGAAGTAACTCGTGCCGTCTTGTGTTTCCCGTCGTTTAGCAAGGGAGGAAACCTGAAGTCTCGGCTTCAGTGTAAATCGTCTCAACCAGCCAACACGGAGGAGTAAGTTCAGAAATCTCTCACCATGAAACTCAGCATCTCCACTGCCGCTCCTTTTCACGTGTCAGTAACAACACGCTCTCCTTTTGCAGGCTCTGCTTTGAAGAGATGTCCCAGTGGTCACAGTCACTGGAGAGACTTCTGTCCTCCAAATGTAAGTCAGCCAATAAGTCATCTTGTACGCAAATCCTCCAGTCAGCATCCCCTCTTGCACGTCGACTAATTGCTGCTTGCTTTCCCAACCTGTGCAGACGGGATGAAAATATTCCAGGCCTTCCTGAAGTCGGAGTTCAGTGATGAAAACCTGGAGTTCTGGGTCGTGTGTGAGGACTACAAAAAGATCAAGTCTTCTTTCAGAATGTCCTCAAGGGCCAAAAAGATCTTCAAACTCTACATCCAAGCCGAAGCTCCCAGAGAGGTACGCGTAGCTCTTTTTTTTTTTTTTTTTTTCTTTTAGCTGAAAGATGTTTTCTTTTCAGTACTTTTCTTAAAAGTCAGCACTGCTTCAGCAGCTTATGTTCTGTTTCTTTCAATTCCAGATCAACATCGATCACAAGACCAGGGAGGTAATCAGGACCAACATGAAGGTTGCGTCCACAGTGTGTTTCGAAGAGGCCCAGAAGATTGTCTTCGGGTTAATGGAGAAGGACTCATACCCACGCTTCCTAAAGTCGGACATTTACAGGACTTTGCTGGACTCCACATCGGCGCCAATGAGGATGTAAAGGAAACACAGAGGCTTCGCTGTACTGTAAAGAATTGTCGAACCCTTGGACGGACTGAGAAGAAGCGGCATCGGACTCGATCTAACGCGTTCGCCGAAACGCCTGGACTTTCCTCGATAGTCTGAGAGCTACTTTACCGCGTGTAACTCTGCTTGGGGCATTTTTTGCTTGTAAAAACAGTTACGTCTGCAGATCTGAACAGTCTCCTGAGCTAATGTGGTCTCTGTGGTGTCTGAAAGCGCAGCTGATCCAGACGGAGCTGGAAACCAAGAGACTTCCCGAAGAGACGATGACTGTGCAATGAAAACCCTGGGGACTTTCTGCGAGTGGCAGCCGAAACTAGACAGTCCCCCCCGCCCCCCTCTGCCTCCCAAAATGAAAGCACACACTGGAGTCGTCATCTACAATTTGCACTTCCATTCAGGTTTATTGTTATCGCACTAAAGCAATAGCTAAGTAGATGCTATCAGAGGCGTGGGTTGTTGTTTTTTTGGGGGGGGGGTTTCTTTATGCACAATTTTACGCATTCAAAATGTTTCCATTCTGACATCAGACTCACTGAGCTGATATGTTACAACTGTAATCAAATGATATAAGCTATTTGTCCTACATGTACTTGGGGGATGTGGGGGTGTGAATGAAAATATTAAAACTGATTTGTGGTGTTTAATAAAAAAACAAACAAACAAACAAACAAAAAAACTTGGACTCAAAAGCAGGTGTTTTGAAGCGCACTCTGATCCAAACCTGTATTCGGCTGACAGGCGGCCGCAAAACCAGGTCAGGCGTAAGAATCGCATCGCCTGACAACACAGGAAGCAACCCGGTCGCTAATTCATTCAGTTCTTTCTCCTCGTTCATTCATTCATCTGCTTACTCATACCCAGAGACTGTTACTACCCAGCAGTTTAGAAAATGTTCAAAGCAGCAGAATGTGCAGCAGTGACGTGACTGATGCATCTGGAACAACGAAACGAGCCGGTGCAAAAAAAAAAAAAAAAAAAAAAAGCCCCCCTCCAAAAAAAACCCCACTGATTTCAGTGATAAATTCAGTTTGTGTTGACTCATTTTTCACACTTGAGTCTCAGCACCGCTGCTTTGTTGTTGCCTTTTCTAAAGTAAGAAGATACCAGTCCTGTCAGCCAGGCCAGCATCGCACACCGCTCTGTCTGCCGGGGTTTAAACAAATCCCTACTAGTTTAGAAATTACAGACATACATGGGGAACCAATATGTAGTTTTATGCTTTTTTTTCTCTTTTCCTCTCTCCTTTGGTTTGTTGTTTTGTTGCATTTCCTTCTAATCCAAGTAAAACACTTCGAAATGCCTTGCTACTGAAAATGAGTCTCATTCTTGTAGCATCACGTCTCACACTGCTTTTAAACTGCTGGTGAAGTCTGGATTCTGTCCCTCGAGGAGTTAAAGAAAAACTATATGTTTGTGGCTGTGCCAGGTGACTTTCATCGTTTTCTATTTTTTTGCACTCCTGGTTGACCTGACCTCGACATAGAGCTGTTTGACGCAAATTGCGTTTTATCGAACCACCATTTTCTACCCACCAGCGGAACATTTCACACCTGATTTGGCAACTGGTGATTTCAAACATTTTTATGATCTCAACAGTTTATTATGAGGAAATATGGTTAAATAATTTAATCCTTTGTGCCAGTGGGAGAGTGATTTGTTTTACTTGGGGGTCAAACGCTGTCATATAAAGATTATCTTTGCTGAAGAGGAATCGCAACCAAAATAAATGGAAACTGGGTAAATTGTGAAGTTTCCAGAAAAATAATGACTATCTCAATAATTCATAAAATAATACAAATTAAAAAAAAAAAAACCCTTCATAACTACAAAGAAAAAGACTTTGGTTCTCATTCGCTGCATTTCCATTGACCATAAAATTGCGAAAATTAATTCGCAGAGCAGAAACACTGCAATTTTTTTTTTTTTTTAAACTCGCCATTTTTGATGAAACATTTTTTGCACCAGGATGAGGTTGTTTTTGAGGCGTATCAAAATACGTACATTTTGCAAAACTGCAGCACAAAAACCTTTCGCATCACACAAGTCATGTATGCAAAAAAGACTGTCATCTCCTGCCAACAGGAGATGACAGGATGATGACACGGCATGTTTTTTTGGACATTAACAGAATACTGACAAAGTTTTGCTCACATTTGTAGTGGAAGCACAGCTAATGGCTCAGGGTACATGTGTCAAACTCAAGGCCCGGGAGCCAAATCTGGCCCGCTGTGGCTTTTTATGTGGCCCTCTAGACTCCAAATGACATCAATAAGCTTTTCACCCATCTGTAAAATTCTCAAAGAATCGACATATCTCCACATTTCCTGCAAATGTTGTCAAAATTAGTCAAAAACATGGAGCTCAAGCGGCTCAGTCTCACTGAATGTCAACTTATGATCCCTAATTGATCAAGCGAATAAAAAGTCAAATTTAACATACAGACATTAATCCTAAAAATTCCTTACAAACTAAATTGGCACCACAAAATCTACTGTTTTGATATTAAAAAAAAAACACTGAAACAATAAAGTGCTTCGTATTTGACTAATAAACAGTCTTGTCTTTCTCAAGCCTACGCAGGATCTGTTGTCACGTCAGCTTTTCTGTAATGTTTCTGTTTTTTTTTAGTTCGGCTTTTTGGGGGCTTTTCGTGTTTCTGAATGGGCTTTCTTCTCACTATTCTACGGACCTGCTTGGTTTACCATTCAGTATCCTGTTTATCAGAACAGGAAACGTGTCTCTCATCTTCACAAATTTTTGCCTTCGTACAGCAGAAAGGATTAAAACTGAAACTGCATCTGTGTGAGCAGGACCGGGGGGGGGGGGGGGGGGGGGGGACACCAGAAAGGAAGTTCATCTGTGAGAACACAGCAGGTATCAATCTGTAAAAGGTTACAAAAAAAACTTAAAGAGGAAGTGTTTGGGCCCTGACTGTTTCACCACATCCTCTTTTGATCTTGTTCATGTACTTTTGAGCGAGCGCAGACGACGACCGAGTCACATACGCAAGTTTTCAAAAAGCATATGTGTATGTGTTCCAGAAACACTTTTATGCTTTCTTACTGAAATGAGCAAAAAAAAACAAAACAAAAAAACAAAACAAATTGCAGCACTGAAAGCCCCCTGAGTCGTTCATGTTCTCGCCAAGCAAGGTTTCAGAGACGTTCAAATATTCCTCCAGGTCAAAATAAAAAAACCTCCAGCACGGGAGATGGAAAGTGTTGGAGAAATTTGAAGCGTTTTTGGTCGTCACGTGCGTCGAGACAAAGTATTTACGGGGATCAAATTACCTGCAGGTACGACGCGGCTGGGATGCTGTCGGACCAGTCAGACAAAGCGGCCTTTGTTCCAGGTGTGTTTCACAGGCAGGTGAGAGTTGCCAGGTGGAAACTTGGTGCCAGAAAAAGATCGGCTTCCATCAGTCGGGATTAGAAATGTGGATTTTCAGGGGTGGCAGGTGAAACGTGAGTTAGATGCAGCGTCGACAGATGGAAAGAATCAACAGTAAGGAAATGAGTTGGAGCGATTAAACTGAAGGCGATGTCACAGTGTGCAACAAGTCCTTCGAAAGAAAGAGTTAAAGTAAAATGTGAGCTGCGTTCCTAACCAAATGATCAGCGTTTTTGGAAAAAACATTTTTAAATGCAGTTTAATTTTAGCCAGATTTTTCCGGCTGTCTAATGCGCCCACCAGCACAAACACCACAAACAAGAAACAGAAGTGCCTCTTTTTCATATTTTCACTTTCTGTTCCGGCTAAAATTAGTCCAGACTGCACAGGCAGACGTCCCTCCGTCAGAACGTGAAATGTCAGCGTTCGCAAGTCAGAGTTCACGCCTCAACATAAACGCGACGTCTTCCGCATGCGTAGCAGAAATGCAAAGACCGAAGTCTAGAGTACCTTGCAAAGGTTTTCCAACACCTGAAAATTCTGCATTCGGTCGTGTTACAACCACAAGCCCCTGTATATCTGCCTCTGCTGCCAGCCATGTTTACAAAGCTTTGTTTGCATCTTCTGACCTTTACGCAATGTTTTGAATAACTGTTGAGCACTTTCCCAACCTTTTGCAACACTTTGTCTTGTGTGTCGATTGGTCACATGGTATATTTAGTCATTTAACCATGAACCATTACAAAATATCAGATAACTGAAGATTTTACGAGGGATGATTTTCTTCAGCAGGGGTAGAGAAGATGGTCAGAGTTGGTAGGAATATGGATGAAGCTGAAGTGCATACAGAGCAATACTGCAAGACAACCAGGTAGAACTAAAGACTTGAAATTGGCACAGACAATTACACATAGAGCACATCCAGGGAGTATTCAAAGTGTCATCCAAGTTCGGAACCAGCAGGAGTCTCCCTCCAATTGGCAGTCTAAGCTAGGTGACTGGGGAAGGAAGGAGACCAAGAACCCAATGGTGTCTCTGTCAGAGCTTCAGAGTTCCTCTGTGGAGAGAAGAGAACCTTCCAGAAGGACGAACATCTCTGCACCGTTCTACCAGTCCCGTCCTTGTGGTGGAGTGGCCAGACGAAAGCTAAAGGCTTAATAAAAGACACGGGGTAGCTCGTCTTTAGTTTGCCTTCAGTCACATTAAGGACTCCTGGACCAGAGGAAACAAGACGCTCAGGTCTGATGAGACACAAATTCAACTCTTTGGCGTGTTTGGAGGAAACCAGACACAGATCATCTGCAGGCCGGTACCGTCCCTACAGTGAAACACGGTGGTGCCAGCAGCACTAAAAGGCGGTCTCGACAGGATAGACAAACTCGTCAGACGGACTGGTCAGACGAATGCAACAACATCCAGAGACATTCTGGACAAAACCTCCTCCAGAACGCTATTGACCTCCGTCTGGGGCGACGGTTCATTGTTCAGCAGGACAGCAACCCAAAGCATGTGGACAAGGTCTCTAAGAAGTGGCCTTAGAACCTCTCTGGGACCATCCTGGTGGGTCTAAGCCTGGGTCCAGACTTGAATCCGATTGAGCATCTCTGCAAAATGGCCGACAGCTGTCTTTGATGGAAACGGACTGCAAAGAGAAATGGACCAAACTGCCTAAATGTAGCAGAGCTGAGCTGGTGGCTTCCAATTCAAAAGGACCCTAGGCTGTCATCGCTGCCAAAGGTGGATCAGCAACGTGCTCAAAGCAGCCTGGCATTATGCAGCGAAAATGTGAGCGGTGTCAAATTCGGTCAAGTTCTGGGAAAGAGCTTGTGTTCTCCTGTGTCACGTAACGTTGCTTTGTCAGACCCAACAATACCGATGTTTTGTCGGATGTTCTAGTTCATGTAGGCTTTCATGCCAGTCCTGTAGGGATTGTGTGTGCTGAATCAGTGTTTCCCAGGCCGAGTCGTCAACGCACATTGCCCTGCGAGTCTTAGGTGTTTCCCTGCTTCAACACAGTAGTTGCTAGCAACACTCATTGCTAGGGCCAATGAGTATCAATTAACAGATTGATAGATGCCCCAGAATTAGCCAAGCGGCTGGACAATGAGTAACTTGACTGGCTAAAAACAAACGAAGGTTATAAAATGCAGTTTTATAGCACAATCAAGTAACTACGTTAACTTCAGAAGTGATTTTTTTTTTCTTTTTTGCCTAATCCACGTTTGACTGCTGATTTTACAGAGGTGACGATATTTCAACATTTGATTCTTCCTTCATCAAGAAAAAAGTAACAATATCTGGATCTACCGTGGCCTGCATCCCATGGAAAACATACGAACTCCCCAGACTTCTGTCCAGCTGACTGGCAGAAAAATTGCACATTAATGTCGCCGTGGAAACCCTGCCATAAAACGCCGGGCTCTGATGTGAATTGCAAATGAAAACTTGTAAAACTTTTCTTTCTCCCTCCGTAACCAGAGGTATATTACTGTGACCTTAATTGTCATGCAAATATGGCTTCTATATTTATTTCTGCGACAGGGACAATAAAGCGTCTTATTTTAGAGCCATGGAGCTTTTATGTACTGGCAAATTTTCCATACAGGCCAGAGACGCTGACGCTGCAGGTTTCAGTTATTCTGAGCCCTTGTTGGCTCACACGTGAAGCGGCAAACTTTCATGTTTTTAGATTATTTGCGAAGCTTTAATGCGGATATGTACATACAAAAAAAACAATCTTCTAGTTTTACTTGTCTTTCACTCTTGGATTTTCATATCAGACATAGATAATTAGTGTGCTTAATGTGCAACTAAACCGTAAATCAACTTTCTTTCTTTTTTCTTTTCTTATTACTCATAAAATAGGCTTCTATATTTGTTTCTTTGCCAATTTTGACATTTCTGCGAAAATGTGCTTGTACTTCTAGCTTGAGCTCAGTTAGAAGTTATGAAATCCACTTATCTTCCAAAAACCTTGAGATGCATAAAACCTTTCAGCAACCGACCATGTAAGAACATGACCGGATCTTCTCACGAACGGTGACATTAATAAGCCATGACCAACGATCACGATGGCGATTAAAATTAAAAGAGGTCAGTGTGGTGTGTGTGCTGTTTGTCTGTCAGCCTTGGTCATGAAGGCCGTCATAAAGAGCCTCAAGTTGCATTTATGTTGATGAAAAGCAAAAATCCATCGAAAAGATATATTTAAAATACCCTTGCATTTAAAGCTTCTTGTACATCTATAGACCCACAGTTCAATTTATGACTTTAGCAATAATAATAATAATAATAATAAGAGCAACTTTGAAATGAAATCTCACCCAATTACAATTCTAGTGTTTTATGAGGATATTTTGCACATATTTAGTTCACTGTTAGCGACTTCTCATGTCGTGTCGTGACAGTACAAGACAGATAGTCTGTGAAAAAATCAACTTCCTCTGCCTTCTCCCAGTGCTCCCAGTACTAACTAGAAATACACCACCAAGTCAGAAACAACCAATCAGAGTCAGGGGGAGGGACTTAGTGCTGCCAATCACTTCTCACCGCCTCCCCCTTGCTTTCTGCCGTGCTACAGCTGGTTCACCACAACGTAATCTGCCAAGTATGCTAACGCTAGTTAGCGCAGCCACAGACGACTGCAGATAAACGGTTTGCCTGGAAGTTGTTTCTCTGCCGTTAGCTCACTGAACAGCATTGATTGAGTCAATACGCTAAAGGAAATGGAATCACATTTGTCAAATAAGTTCTGACGTAAGAAAAAGAAAACCTTTCTAAGTCCGAACCTGCAGCTCAAAGGGGAGAACTCTCCAGTTCTCTGAGATCGGTGCCCCATGCTAGCTTGCAGCCTCGACTTCCTGCTCCATTGCAGCAATGCGCAGCATCAACATCTGATGAAATTACGGTTTGTGCAGCCTGGTTGATTCATTTCTACTTTGCATTTTCAATAGTTTTTTGTTTTGTGTTGGGGCTTTTTGCCTATTTTGCAACTATTTAGAAGTTGCTCAAAATTCACACAACAATTGAAGAAAAACAGAGAACTCAGTGGCTCGGCCTGCAGTCCGAGCAGAGAGGAGCCCCTCTCCACTCTGCATGCACAACGCCGCTGATTACAAAACGGGATGTTGAAGTAGGTTTTTATGTAGCCTGATAGTCTTCTTTTTTTTCACCGTGTGCGTCACGAGCAAATAAATCCCTCCATTTATTAGCAGTCGGTCAACGTCGTGCCTTCCTGCCGGGGTTAAGTAAGGTCAGAGCGGTTAAATCAGGTGTTTAAGGGGAACGAATGAGTGAAGACAGAAAACAGCATGGATAAAAAAAAAAAAAAAATTAAGTCTGGTTCAAGTGGTTTTAAATTTGAAGCGTATGATTGTGTTCTGCTTGATTGGTTTGGGTTCCTGTCTTGTGAAATGTCTTGAGAGTACATATGTATGACTTTTTGCCACAGGCTGATTTTAATTGAACTGAATTAGAAAATGAATGCTTGCGTATTCAGAATCGATATCATTGATTCTCTTCTTTGTCGCAAAGGGCCCATTAGAGTGAAGGATGCCATATGCATTGGCTTTTTGGTAGGTCCAAGACTGAATAAAGACAAGACTAGAGTTTTAATAGTTGATCAGTTCAACATAAATACATTGTAACAAGCTGTAGCCTAAAAGCCTGCAGCCTGGTTATCTGGTAGTTTAATCAGGAGATGCCTTCACTGATTGCTGTCACTGCTCTTGATCTACTTCATGTTCGACCGTGTTGCTGATCAAGTTCTAGAAAATGCAAGAGAATAAGAAAAACATGAAATTGAACCTGCTGTGTTACGTTTTTGTTTTTGTTTTGTTTTGTTTTTTTTTACTGACCTTGCAGTGCAAACAGACCCTGCTGTCACTCACCTCTTGATTTTTCTGTTCACACAGGTTGAGAAATTATCGGACAAAAAAATATACATCAGTGGTTCGTACAACTGGTTTAACTGGTTCAACTTTCAGGGGCGGAAAAAAAATCACAAGAATCTTTTTATTTTGAGACTCTTATCTGTGTTTTCTTAGCTTCAAGTTTGATTAAGGAGGAAGTAAATGCATTCTGAGTTTGTCACTCAACAAAAGAACGTCAACAATGGTTGAGCGCTCTCACGGCTGCAGCCGCCGGGCCGGAAAGAGCAGACAGAAAATAGACAGCAGGTTGCTAATTTTAACCAAACCGAGAGTCTCAGTTGTGAAGTCATAACGTCACGTTGGACGTTCAGTGCCTGTTGGTTTGTCTTTCACCTGAGTAACCGAGTAAACAGCCCTGTTCAGATCGCTGGCTGGCACCTGGGGCTGCAGAAGAGACACGAGGCAAACTCTAATGAAGACAAAAACGAGGAAACTGAGAGCGCTATTTCAGACATGGTGCCTGGCAAAAGTATTTTTTGCAGCCTCAAACGTCGAGGTGTTTGTGTGAGTTCAAGTCGCAGCGAAACGCCTGAATGGCCAAAGAGATCAGGTTCAAATGACAGGCCTCAGATGAGCTGAGCTGCGTGAGGGCTGAGAGCAAAAGTGAAGTAAAAGCTGCAGATGTTTTTCCGTCCTGCTGCTTCCGTCAAATAGATGGATCACATGAATATTAAGAGGCGGTTAAGGCAGGCGTTCATCCTTTACAGTCTCCGTTCTCAAACCTTCCGCTTGGCCCAGCAGAGATTTCTCCATGCAGACTGTAGTTATAGAATAGAAGATAAATGTCTTTCCCACTGTGAAGAAAATCAGGCGTAACATCATCATCGACTATTTCGAACATATAAAACAAACAAAATTAAAAACAACATTCCATACACTAATGAGGAGGTTGAAGGGTTTTTTTTTGTTTTGTTTTGTTTTTAAATGCATATAATTGTCATACACTTGTGCATTAAAACTGTGTTTTTTAATGTTGGGTCTGGGTGCTGGGACAGTTGGGGCGCCACAAAGTTTGAGAAAGATAATTAAAAAAACGTAAAAAAAAAAGGAATCAAATAAATTTTTAAATTATAAACAGTTTTTTTTACATATATAAATGTTATGTTTTTCAAACATTATTGTAATACGTATGTTAAAAGACTTGCTTTTGAACTATAATATACAAAAATGCAAACAACGCACAACAAATTCCACAGAGTTATTAACGATTAAAGAAAGACGAGGCCAAAGTGAAAACACTGTGATCAATAAAAGAAAAAAAAACGCAAATTCCAGCCAACAAGGAAACGGTGCGAAGTACTTTGAAATAGTTGTTTCCTTGTAACTTTTCCCTGGTCCTCACGTCATCGCAGAAGGAATTTTGGCTCACTGCTCCGCCCGGCACCGCTCCCGTTCGCTCGGCTCTGCAGGCTGGTTTGTTTCTCTGCAGGGTTCCAGTCGGGTTTTAGGCCTGAACTTTGACTGGTCCACCGCAGCATCTCGATTCTTATCGTCTGTCGGCCCTTCCTGACGTAGAGCCGCTGCTGTGTTTGGGATCTTGTTTTAATTATTATTATTTTGCATGTCCCAATTAGAGTCACGGTTGGGTTGGCAAAACAAACGGCCTCTCAGACGGTTGTTTAAGGTCATGCCTGCTCACCTTTCCGCTTTGGCTGCGAGTCAATGCACATATCTGTTTTCATCAGCTGGATCTCCTGGTTTGGTGAATGAGGACCATTCAGTTTTCTGCGCAATGCTGCTACTTCCAAACTTAAATCCCTGGGACTGAAGTATGGAAGTCTCTTTTCGCCAAGACTGGCAGCAACACACCAAACTTGTTTCTTTAAGTTTCTGTTCTTAAAGAAACAGAAACTCAATTTCAATGTGTTAAGTTATGAAGTAAAATTTTTTTTAAGTCATTAAATATATGTAACAATTTTATAAAAGCCAAAGGTGAAATAGTTACTTGATTATGCTATGAAATGGCACTACATAATTTCAATAAATCAAATCATTTTGTTTTGATTTATCTCATAAATCAAATCAAACTGCTTTTTATTTTTTTACGTATAGTGCCACATTAAATTAGTATGTAATGACTTTAAGTATTACATAAGAAATAACCGTCCAGTACAGAGACAGCTGTAACATTTTATCAGTTTGGCAGGCAGATTTATTAATGCGTTCAGGCACAACTGGCCCTTTGAAGACATTCTAGATATTGATAAGGAGCAAAATGAAAATTATTTCAACCATCCTGCCTCATAAGCATCAAAATGGCACTCAGAATCCTGCCTCTTTGTCTCAGCTGCGGTGGTTTGAATCACACCAGAGTTCTATTTCTGCACAAGCTAACGGCCTCGAACATTTTGAATGTCTACCTAAAACCTGGCTATGATCCGTCACCAGCACAAAACGTGAATACAAAATGCCCGGTCTTGCGTGATGGCGAGCGGACGTCTGCAGTGACTAAAATTCAATTCTCTGAAATGGTTTGACATAAACAAACAAATTAAAAAAAATAAAAAAAAAACCGAAAGAAACAGGTGGAATTTTGAGGGAAAAAAAAGTAACCTGACACTAAAAATAGCACAGACCTGAAAGGTAAGTCAATTGACACAGATGACTATCAATCAGTTTACGCTTGTAAGAATGAGGAATGCCGTGGGTGTGTGACAAGGTGTGTTCTAAAATTAAAACACAAGAAAGAGCAGATGCTTAGTTCCATGCATTCATGTGGCTCCTTGGAGGCAGATAACAGAGGGATATCACTCTGTAACCAATAATCCAACAAGACATTTAACTGCACGATGCTCTGGGTCTAGTTACCCAATGGGCGAACTGAAAGCCGTTGGAGAGCGATAGATATCCGAGACCCGACTGGATGTTGGAGTGATTCTTCAGAGGCCTGAGCCGCATCATGCACATCCTGAGAATCATTCACTCATGAGGTGATTCAGTTCGACCATGTATGGATTCCTTAAGAAGTCCAAAACTGCCATGAAGGACGCAAGGAAAATGTAAGTGCATTGAATCTGCAGCGCCTTGACAATCCACATTGTCATTTTTGTCCCCGGTCCAACTAAAGTGAAACTTGTTTACAGTTGCAAATGTTAAACTAAGGTTTTGAAAAAGCGGCAATTTTGACTTGTGGGAAATATTTACTGTTTGAAATTTAGTAAATAGAAAGTATTCACTAAAATAGAAAGGAACAATTTTACTTTCAGATTTGAAATGATAAAATTCAAACTTGAAGACCTTCGCAGAACAAGAATACCAGTGGAGATATTCTTCTCTGCCGTGTTCTTGTAACTGTGTAAACAAAAAGAAAGCATTTAGTTTCCACTTTTACAAGAAAAATACATCGAAAACATACAATTGACCTTTTGTGTCATTCTGTTTTAATGCAAAGTCCATGAAAAAAACGACTAAAATGCATTTTTTAAAACAGAACTTTACTTAGAAACATTAGTTTTATCACTCGTCAGAAAGCTTTAAAGAGCCACATGAGGACACAAAACTTTTTGGCATGTGGGAAACAATTTTAAATTTTTTTTTTTTTTTGTTTTACTTACAACAAATATGGCAAATAAACACCTTGGGGTTAGAAATCTTACGACAAGCAATAAGAACTGGGTATGAGTCACTCTTTATTCAAAAACACTAAGTGTGCAAGAGAGATGTGTCCAAGTCTGCTTTTGAGTAAAAAAGCACTGAATGTTTGTACTGATTTTTACTATTAAGTTAAAATGCATTATGTTGTACCTAAAGTGTTCGATTTCAAGATTTCAATTATTTGGTCAACGTTTTGTCATTTGTATTAGGCACCTTGGACAACTCTGATTTGGAGATATCACACTGAGATTACCATGAATCGATTACCATTGATGCAGATCTGCTGTTGTTTTGCCTTTTTTTTTTTTTTTACTAATGTTGTGTAATGCTGCTCTTCTGTAAAATGGGCACAAAATAACCTCCTCCCCCCCCCCGCTCTCCTTCTTTGCAGACAGGAAACGTATGAAACAAACACGTTGGGAGACTCTCTTGAGACGGTCCTTTCCCAGAAAAGTAATTTCCTTCTTCTTTCAGGCAGTTCAGAACCAATGTCATGGTTGGCTACTGCCGTCTTCATAATGCAGCTCTGTTCTCTTCTGTAAAAAGGCGGGCGAAGTGCATTTCGGGATTTCCTAAAGTCGGAGTTCTGCGAGGAAAACCTGGAATTCTGGCTCGCCTGCAGGGAGTACCGGTCGTTTGACACTCTGGAGGAGCGGCCACAGAGAGCGGCGAGTATTTATGAAGAGTTCGTCAGGGAAGGATCCCCCAAACAGGTGAGGATGTTTCATCTGATGTGGACTCATGCAACCAAATGTACAGTGTCATACAAATGTATGTATACCGATAAACTTTGAGGGTTTGGTTAGGTAAAGGCACAACAAAGATCAACATTGTTCACTGGAGTTATACTTGATAGTCAATCGTGGCTAAAATGATTCATAATTTTCAATTTCTTCCTTTTTCAAATAAAATTTTGAGAACTGTGGCATGTCGATGTGTGGGTTGGTACTTTGCGGGATCACCTTTAGCTGGAATTAAAATTGCTAGTCTTATTGGCTCTCAAACAGCTTTGGATATCAACCAACTCTTTGGGACTTTTCAGCCTTTAACAGGTTTCCTAACCAATTTTGTTTCCTTTCAACCTTCTTCTATTTCTCGGTGTATCTCCTGCTTTGCTTTTGGCAAGCTGAGCCTGTGGATCTCTGCAGCGCCTTCAGAGTTGCTGCTTCTCTGATTTATGGTTTCCTTGACCGGCTTTACCGTTTCGTTGGACGGCCATCGTCTTAGTAGGTTTGATGTTGCGCTGTCCTCATTCCATTCTGAGTTGGTGGTTTGAACAGAGCTTGGCATCCTGTTTTGAGAACGTGGCCCTGCTTTAAACTTTCCCATTAGTAAGGGCAACGAAATGGGCCGTTATGTCGTCACTGATGTTCTCTAACAGACCTCTGAGGCCCTCATAGAACTGTATTGCACTGGATTGTATTTCGATGGATTAAAGTAAAGGGGTTATTACTCATTGAAAGAGTAAAATATTTTAATAAAGAAGCCCCTAATTAAATGTCACTCTTAAAGTGTACTCATACCATGTAGATTGGGCCTAAAATAATCCAACCGACACTATGAAGCTTATTGGAAATTCTTCTGTTAGCTGATTGGTTGAAATTCTACCCGGGAAATCAAACTCGGTGGGAGAATCTCCCAGTGAAGGGAGATGAGAATCAAACGAAATTGTGTTGGAAACTTTGTGTTGGTCTGTCACATTAAATACTCATAAAAAACTGTTTGGTAAAAGGTCAAGGGAGCATGGTTACTGTTGCATTGTCAGCACAAAGTGAAGTGAGACAACTTTTGCAGTTTCTGTAGCTCTCTGTAACCAATGTGCTGTTTCTGCAGGTGAATCTGGATTCCTACACGAGAGAAACGATCAGACAGAGTCTGGAAGAGCCGGAGTCGTCCTGCTTCGCCGTGGCAGAGAGGAAAGTCTTCATCCTGATGGAGAACTGCTCCTTCCCACGCTTTACCGAAACAGAGCCGTACAAACTCTTTATTAACTCCATTTCGAAACAGAGAGGTCTTAAGAAAAAACGCGTGGCTGTGAGAATAAAGAGCCCTGTGGAGGATTTCAAAGTGAACCCTCTGCTCCTGGTGAGCGAGGACTGAGTCAGTGTGTGCTGCCGAGAGTCTGAAGTGTTGCCCAGACAGACTGATGAAGGGCTGCGGGTCAAAGTGCTGCACAGGCACTTCCTTATCCCTCAAAGCTTCACAGTAGATTTCTGTTAGACAAGCGAGAGACAGAGAGAGAGAGCTGTGAAAAATGACACCGAAACGAGTCAGCAGCAGAGCTAAGGCTCTTGCTTTTAATGTGCAGCTTCTGTCAGGGGCAGCTTTGAATGTAAATATGTTTTTATTATTATTATTATTATTATTATTATTATTATTATTATTATTATTATTATTATTATTATTATTGGTCTGCACAAATGACTTGTAATGAAATGTGTTTTTGTAATCTTGCACTATAACAGTATTTGTGAAAATGTGAAATCATCCTGTCTTGTATGCATCATGTAGCACATGAATTATTTCATGATAAATCACGTGATTTTTTTTACACCACCAGCTGCGTGGAGGTAACAAAAGTGCATCCTTCATGCTGAATCTGGTGCGCTACTGCCACCCAGTGGCCGGAGCGCAGTAGCGCAGTGGAGGTTAACCATACTTAGAGTGAATTTTTCTGTCAACTTCTGTACATAAAAAAACTCACATTGTTGGCATTTATTTCTTTCAGTTTCAGTATTTTTTTTTTCTTGCTGCCTTTATTTTTTTTATTTTCTTAATGTACAACCTGATTCCAGAACTTGTTTTATCACTCATGACTTCACATTTAAAAGTTTGATGAGAGAAATAATATGCCAGAGATGAATTTATTGTCTTTAAAACTAAAAGTTTACATACAGAATGACTTTTTCAGTGCTACCAGGCTACCAGGCCAAATCTGAGGTACCCAGACAAATCAACTTTAGTTGATATTTTTTCGAAATCGACATCATGAATTATTGTAAATGAGACATAAAACATACTTTTTTACAGATTATTTTTTTTCATTATCTATTTTGCCTGTAAGAAGCTGGAAAAGACGTCAAATTGGAGCAGAGGTCGACCTTCCAGCAGGACGATGACCTTAAACATGCTGCCGGAGCTGGAACACAATGATTAGATCAAAGTATATTCATGTGTTGTCCTGGTCAAAGTCCACATCTGAATCCAATTGAGAATGTGTGGCAATATTGGAGAAAATGTTGTTTACATACACTTTTGCACCCATCTGTAGGTTATACTTAGGCTTAAGAGGTAGCGTGGTAAAAACTGGCCACTTGTTCTATGCTTGGTTTCAGAAAGAAGGTCTGGTTTCTGGACTCTTGAGAAACGGTTGCTTGCTGGAGGCATGGACTCTGTATGTAATGTGCCATTTTGACGCTGTAAAGCTTTCCAGAAATTACCTGAAATGTAAACAACCATCCTCCGCTGAGAAGAGAATAGTTCCGAGCTGAACAAGGCTGTTAATGTTAATTCAATATTTGGAGGTGAAAACTATTGCCACAGGCCATACGCAGTAGTTTTAGAAATGGCAGTAATTGCAAAAACAACTCAGAAATCAATGTCATTGTTCAGAACTCCTCTTACTGTCTGCTGATTGGTTGTAGTTCAACCGGAGAAATCAAGCTCAATGGGAGAACATTCAGACGGAGCGCTGGAGGGAGATGAGAATCAAGCGGAATTCTGTAGGAAGGCTTTGGCCGGGCTTTTTTGTTTTTGTTTTTAGCATTTGAGGTTATGTGCAGAGATGTGGTGTTATTTATCTTTTTATAAAGGTATGGTTATGAATTGACTTGTAATAGTTAGGGTTACTGTTTGGGTCAGGTATAAATGTGATGACTAAAATGAGTGGAAGTCAGTACAAAGTCCTGATACAGACAGAAGCATGAAGTTATGCGCGTGGGAGGGAGAAAGAGAGAGAGAGAAAGAAAGTGCGAGGCAGCGGCAGAGCGAGAGATAAGATGGTGTGTAGTGTATGTAGTGTGTGACAGTATCCCAGCATCCACTGCGCCCCACCCTCTTTCCCCCCTCCCGATTACGTCACTGCCAACCGGAGGGGAGGCCTCGCTCCATCAGGCTGCATCAAAACTTTCCCACTGTGCAAATATCTCTTGGTAAGTATTTGTTCAGAATTTATCGCTAATTATTATTATTATTTTTTTTTTTTTAAGACCAGCATCTTATGTGGGCCGTGAACCGGGCAGTGTTGTTGGAGGGCGACCAGTCTCCTGCTAGCTCCGCTCTCGGAGTCAAGGTGGATGAAAAGTGCTCAGATTGATCTCATAGTTTGGGCTAAAGGAGACCGCGGCTAAAAGCGCTCGGCTGTTTTGTTATGAGAAGGTGGGCTATGTCGCGACAGAACAACTGTAAAAAGCAGTTTCGTACGAGCTTATTCTTGTTATTATTATTGTTATTATTTTCAACATTTGAACCAAGCAAACCATCAGAGCAAAGCTTCGGTTCTCCGCTGCCTGGTTAACTGGTTTAGTTACCAGAGCTGGGACCGCTCTTATGTTAGCTTAGCATAGATTCGGACGCTAGTTAGCAGGGTGGGATCTCTGAAGTTGACAACTTCGGAACGGCGAAGCCTTCACGCATCTCCAGTGCGGCTCCTCCTCCTCCTTCGCTGTGCTTTGTGTATCATCAAGTCATCTAATCGGCTTTAATCTATTTCCGTTAGGGCACGGAGGCAGCGAGGAAACGATGCTAGTGTGTAAAAGTCAGCGACAACCTCCCGGAATGTGGCAGCATCGGCTATTTAGCAGGATGAATACACTCTTGTTATTCCCCCTGCCACACACACACCTACACATACACACACAAAGAAAGAAAGAAAAAGTAAATTAATATCTCCACATGTGATTGGTGGAGATGCACCAGTTATTTCACCTGAGTGAAATGACACACATGTTGCTGCTCCTCATCAATTCCTTAAGAAAATCTGCTATTATTTTGGTTCTACGCATCAATCAACAGCATGGACAATTTCTTCTTAAAGTTTTCATAAAAGTTGCAGACAAATGTTTTATTTTATTGCAATATTTTAATCCCTTTATTTTCTGTTGAATTCAGAGTTATTTCCTCTTAAAAAAAAGTCACCAAAGCACATTTGTTTTTCTCTTATGGGTTGGAGAGATAGACCTTAGGAGAAAAATCAGAAACTGGTATTGGCAAAAAAAAAACAAAAAAAAAAAACAAAGAACAAAGGTAAATTATGCACTGAATGGCACATCCAATGTAAGTGCCAGGGCCGTCCCAAGCCTTTTTGGGGGTCTATGTAGATTTTCGGTTGGGGGGGGGCCTTCTTATCAACATGTCAACACCAGCTATGTTTTAAAATTCCTAAGCTACTCTATGAGCGTGATTTACTTAATACCATTAGCATCATACTGGTGTTATTTTGGCTGCTGATTTTAACCGTGCAAGACTAGCAAACTAAAAGAAAAAAAGCACATTGAGATGCAGAGTGGTATTTAAATACGTAACATTATTTTAATCACTTGAAAGTAACATCAACTGATGAACACAACATTTATAGTAAACAAGTCAGCAAGTTTGATGTGTTTCATTTTCCTAAAAGTGGCAGCAGGAAGATTAACCTATTATTTGTCTAAGAAGTATAAAAACAATCTAGAAATATTTTTTCAATGTATAATAGGATTTAGTTTTTATTGTTGCAATATTTTAATTTTCTTTTGGATTCAGTTATTTCCTTAAAAAAAAAATTACCAAAGCATTTAAAAAAAAAGACATTTATTATGCTCTTGGGGGCCCCCTGGTGGTGCGGGTGTCCTAAGCAGCTGCTTAACTCGCATAATTTCTTCTTTGGTCGGCTCATATATGGTACTTATTAAAAAGCAACATATCCAAACGTAAAAGCATGCGACGCCCACAAACCAAAACAGAGATGCTGACCAGTTATTTCACCAGACGTCGTGTGAATCATTTTTATTGTACCCTCCTCTGACCCAGGCCTTCTCCAACACAGCAATGGAACCATCAGAAAACGCTACCAGTAATCATGCCCTGAACTCGACAGGCACCGAGGCCTCATGGGAGATCAGCGACAAGACCAGACTGTGCCGCTTCCTCTGCTACGGTTCAGAGGGAGACATCTACACCGCCAGAGAGCAGGGCCGCGTCTCCACGGAGACTGCCGGAGCCCTGCTGTCGCTGCTGCAGGACGGGAGAGGCGCAGAGGCGGTGGAGGAGGCGAAGCGGTTCGCCCAAGGCGGCCGCGCCGTCAGGCCGGGGCCGGCCCTCTTCGCCCTGGCCTTGTGCTCGCAGCATTCGGAGCTGAAGACGAGGCAGGTGGCTTTCAAAGCCCTGAGGGAGGTCTGCCGGGACCCGGCCCACTTGTTCTCCTTCGTCCAGTACAAGAAGGAGCTGAAAGAGGGCATGAAATGCGGGATGTGGGGGCGCGCCCTGAGGAAGGCCGTGTCCGACTGGTACAACGAGCAGGACGCCCTGAGTCTGGCTGCGGCGGTGACCAGGTGTAAACAGAGAGAGGGCTGGTCGCACCAGGACCTGCTGAGGCTCTCACACACCAAACCGGCCACAGAGGGTGAGTGAGGGGCAGACATTTTGGGAACGAAGGCGCTCAAATTAAAAAAAATTAAATACAAAAAAAAAAAAAAAGGCACCCTGTGTGGTGTTTGGAACTGCTGCCTGCAGTAGCAGTGTGACACTTATTACAAGTCACACAAGACACCAGCTGCATCTCCATTAACCATAAAATTTTTCAAATTGAATTGACAAAAATAAGTTCCAAAACAAAACCAATTTCAAAAACAAGACATTGGCGTGTTTTCATTCTTATAAAGTTTTTCAATAAAAAGCTTTTTGCACTAGGATGAGGTGGTTTTTTTTCAGCCGTATGAAGATATGCGTGTTTCACAAAACTTGCAATGAGAAACAACTTTTTTGCACATCACACAAATCACATGATCAACATCCAGACGCTACTGCTGGAAGAAACCACAAGCATACATACGTTCATGTAACTGCTTTCTTCCGTCGGTGCCTTGATTATTAATCGCTTTATGTGTGACTTTAATTTAACTTCTTAATATAAAAACGCAATTTCAAAGTTATTATGATTCTTTTATTTGTTTAATTATTTTACGTTAGCAGAATATTGATAAAGATTTGCACACATCTGTAATGTAAACGCAGCTACTGGTAAAAAACAAAAATTCAGAAGGTCGTTTTTTTTTTTTGCAAAAAAGCTTGTGCTCCTTCACCACATAGTGTCTCTACGGGCAATATTGCACGTCTCTCAAAAGGGATCATTTAGAAATAGAGATGCAATATATCAATAGAAATAATGTAAAGTTGATCGGTCCTGTCAATAATTAATACAAGTTTCCTTTTGTGTCAAGAGGCTCAACCATTTTTCTTTAACTTTAAAGGCTAAAAAGCACAAACAATAAGCAAAATTTTAAAAAAGAAGCATAATTGATCCATTTTTGCGTCAGCTGTTTCACATGGCCGATTGTTTGCTTAGAAACACATTATAGTATTAAGAGCTTAAAAACAATGAGCTGCTTTTTTTTTTTTTCGTTAAACGCTTGTGGCGAGCGAGAAACGTCAGACGTCAGCAGCGTTCCACGTTTTGACCGTTAAACAGTGACGACCGACTCTTTGTGTTTCCAGCTGTCGCCTTGATCAGCAAATATGTAACAAAAGGGTGGAAGGAGGTCCAGGCGGCTTACGCGGACAAGGAGAAATCGGAGGAAGTGGTCAAAGTGCTCTCCTATCTGGAAGTGTTGGAAAAGGTCAAGCACAGCTGTGACGAAGTGGAGGTCAGCGCTTTAATAGAGGAGCACAAGCTGGAGAGGGAGCAGCTGCTGACAGACCACCTGAGGTCAAAACAGGTATGCTGCTTTCCTTTGACACTTTCATCAGGTGAGGCCACGTCTGTAGTTTCCACAAATTAGATAGAAAGGGGAGATGTACCAGAGATTTATCAACCTACATGTTTTCTAACAGTGAAGCAGTTTTATAGCCGATACGGTGCAACGGATTTAGGAAGCTGGAATAGAGTTTGAATGAAATCCGCATCCGGCGGTGTGGATTTCCCTTTTTACTTGTCTTGAGAGGGGAGCCCTGAGATACAGCAAAAACTTCAGCGCATGAAGCTCAATATTGAGTAAAGACCTGTAATCCTGGGGATTTGTGATGGCTGTACCTCAAAACATAAACATCTCAAAATGTCATAACTGTACCCATCCGCATCCCCAAAAATGGCTCTGAGCCCCCAGTAGACGTTCACTATCAATTAACAAATCACTGTTTTGAATGTATTTGAGAGCTATCTCTGTACAATACCAACATTTAAATAACTAGATTTCAAATGATGTCTAACGATGACTCCAGAAGACCACCGGGTTTCCTGGATCGGGTTCCTAACTGGCAGAAATACTTTATGAAAACCCAAGAACCGTGAAAGTTTCAAACAATGAAGTACTGAAATGGCCAGGATCCAAGCTAACACTGATGTTGAAATTGGCCATCTTGGAGTTGTTCTTGCAGAAATGGCTTCCACACCAACAATTCTGTTAGTGCTTGGATGTGGTGTGTTCACTGACCAGACGAAAGATCGAATCTCTTAGCTTCCATCTCACTAGTCGCTGATCAGGGCTGTTGATAAGAAAATTACGTTAACCATTATTTTAGGAAGGTGACGATTTCGAATACACCTAAATAAGTACCATTTACTGCTTAAACAGGTATGGTTTTTTGTAAAGAGAAAGTTGTACCTCAAAACATGAACATCTCAAAATGTCCGTGTAAACGATTTCTTTTTTTCTTTGAAGGTGTGGAGTGCCCTGCTGAAGGAAATATCTCTGCATTCCATTCTTAAACTCCTGGGAAAGATGACGTCCAACAAACTTCTTGAGCCACGGAGCGCGGAGGCCCAAACCATCTGCGAGAGACTTCAGAACGAGTCGTCGCTAAAGAAGGTAACGCCGTAAACATCCTCCAATGGCGTCACCGTTTCTCTGCGCTGCACGTGAAAACGTTTCCATTTTCAACCCTCCAGGCCAACATTCACCCTTTCAGCATCCTTTTGGCTTCAGAAAACTATAAACGAGGTCAAGGCTTCCAGGGGAAAACAAAGTGGGAAGCGGACGGTAGCATCCTCAAAGCCATGGACTGGGCTTTTTACACAAGCTTTCTGGTGAGTTTTTTGGGTCTCAGAGTTCCTCCTCAGCCATCGGCTTCTTACTGAGAACATGGCCTCTCTCGTTCCGTTCCTCAGAACGTGGAGCCCGTCGGGAAGCGCTTCGTCGTGGCTGTAGACGTGGGCACGTCGCTGACCAGCATCGTCCCGGGAACGGCGATTAGCACGGCGGTTGCAGCTGCAGCCATAACCATGGTGAGCCCGGAGCAGAGTGAGGGAGACTTCACACTGTAGCAGAAGGAACAGCTGCGTCTGCCGACTGGGCGCATACTGGGAATTCCCGGCAAATTCTTTGCGCGCCATGTTGGTCCACAGGGCCCCTCAGAGGTCATTAGCCGGGGAAAGTGACATCACAAAAACAAACAGAAGAATTGAGTTTATATGTACTGAAGAGGGGCAGAGTTAGATTGGTTGTTTTTTTTTTTTTATTATTTTTTATGTCTGTTTGCTCCAGATTTTTGCCCGGACAGAAGCAAACACGGACGTCCTGGCCTTCTGTGAGGGCGCTGTGGTTCCGTGCTCTCTTTCTGCAGATATGTCGCTTGCAGAAGTAACTGCTGAGCTGGTTAAGGTAAGATGTACAGCTGTTTTCTCTCTTTCTGCAGGTGTAGAAGCCGACCTCTGGTGTGTCCACTGGTCATCTTTAACCTCCTTTCTATCCTCTACTTCTGTTTCCTGCTTCCCTTTAAAACATTTTCCCTTTTCTTTTCCGTCTGCAATCTTGTCACTGCTGTGTCCCGACTGCATAATTTGTGGATATCTTGTTAGTCAAAAAATAAACACTGTTAGGTGTCATGTTGTTTTGTACATCTGTGTTCATTATTTATTTTTTGTCATTTTTGATTATTTGATATATTTGTAGCAAAAAAATTGTGCCCCAATTTCATTGTGCTTGTGAAAAAATATGGAAATTTACAATGACAATAAAGACTTTACTTGCTTACTTAAACGTAAAAAAAAACCTTCAGTGTTGCTGAATTGAAACAATTCTGCAAAGACAAATGGGTCAAAATTTGTCTTTGCAGATTCATTATTATTTCGTCCAAAAGCTTGATGGCAGTTGTTGGTCCCTAGGCACAGTCACTGTAGATGGTTTTCTTTATCTAAAGCATCATATTCAAACTGTGTTTTGTATTAATCCTGGACATTTTTGTCTGACATTTAAGTTTGTTTGCTCAAAAACATTTAAATGTAACCACTAAAAAAAGCAAACGCATAAGACAAAAGAAATTGCACTCACACTGCCATGCATGGGCAACATGTTAGCGGAAACCGAGGCGCTTTGCTGCCCTCAGCAGGTCACTTGTGGTAATTGAGTGCCACCCTCCTGTCTGAGTTGAAAACTTGCTAATTTCCCACCCTGGCTTTGTGTTTCTTTTCTACCCCACAACTGTTGCCCGTTATAGTCAGCCTGATGGCAGATGTTTCTGCTGAACTTTTCTCTTCCAGTTCCCCAGCGGCAGCACAGACTGCACCCTTCCTGTCACATGGGCCACAGAAAATGGGAAGTCTGTGGACATGTTCATCATTCTGACCAACAACCCGCTGTGGACGTTTACAGCCAGCCCAGTGGAGTCTCTGAAGAAACACAGACATGTAGGTTTGTCTCTGTGAGACACTTTGATCTTCGTTCAGCTCTTCCCTACCTATGTCAGCTGAAGCGTTTCAGTGCAAATAAGGTACTTTTGAATGCATTGCTGCTAGCATCAGCAACATGTGTCCTATAATGTTGTCTCAGATTTTAGATTTACAGTAAATTCTCTGTAAACAGAATAATGTGTCCCTCCAGGATGTTGTGATGTGTTTTTGCTATTGTTGTGGCCTAAAGCGACTTATTTTGCTGCATCTTTTTCAAAAAGGCTGTGGTCTAAGTTGATAAGTTTAAGTTCTATTTCTAAATACTGCATAAAAAATATTATCCGATTAATTGATGAGAATAACTTATCAACTAATTGATTACCAAAATAATTGTCAGCTGTGGTTTTACTGTGTGGTTTTCTTTTTCCACCTCTTCTAAACATGTTGCCCTTGCCATAGGTGCGCTACACTGCCCCCTAGTGTCTAGGAGAATACGGGCCACAAAAGTTGTCAGGCTGTCCGTTGAGAATGTTAATGCATGAAGCATAAATGAAGCTTCACAGCCAACTGAGCTATGTCTTTAATTTCACCACACGCAGAACTCCATCTAAAGGTGGCCTTTGCTCATTTTAAAATGAGACCCCTACCCCCTCACAGGTCCTGAGATGATGGGTGTTTTTCAAACGTTCTTCTCTTCATTCTCAACTGCAGGCGTCAGGCACAGATTCTAAGCTGGTGATGTGCGGCCTGACCTCCATCGGCCACGCCATCGCAGACACAGAGGACAGGGGCGTACTCAGCATCTGCGGCTTTGACCTCGGAGCGTTCAGCGTCATCCGGAACCTCGCCCTCGACCTTATCTGACCCGACCCGACCCCATCCAATCCAACAAAATCTGAGGCTCGCACACGCAGAGTTCTGGAGTAGCTAATCTCCCTCTTAAAAAGAAATAAATGCTGACACTTACAATTCCAGATTTTTGTATTCCGTTAAAACAAAGAGTCCAGCAGGCTGGACGGTTCTCCGGCGACGTCACAGGGTGCCGATACAGGGTATGCTGCAGGTGGCGCGACTACACACCAGGCCCATTCTGGTTCTGGTTCTGGTACTGGGTAAGACACTAACATCTCTCATTTCCAGCTAGAAGATGAAGTCAGAATGTTGGGTTTATTTTAAGGTGGCTTCTTGTAGTTTTCTTTCATTTTTTTTTTACTCTAGTAGCAGGTTTGAGGTAAAGTAGGTGAATTGTGAAGCTGGAACTAATTTTACGTAGTATGTTTATAAATTATTAACCGAACTATGGGAAATGAAGATGAGAGGACAAGAGGAAGCACCAAAAAGTCCAAAGGATAACTCTCTGTTCTGTCATTTTTGTGATTTATTTAGTTTTTATTTGAATACTAACATTGATTCATTTTAGAATGTTTTAGTTTTATTCCTGTTTAGTCCCTTGATCACTTTTATTATATCAGAGTAGTCCCCCTCTTTCTCTCTCTCTTTGGATCTACTGTCCTGATTAAAAGTTTACATCCACTCATCAGGCACATAAATGCCACAATAATTTAGAGCTTTTATTGTTTCCTTTCAGTCTGTTGGAATGACTGTTTATAAAAACAACTATTTAGTGCACAAGTTTGAATGTAACGCGGATTTTCTTTAATCCACATGGTCCGTAGCACATATAATCTGCATAAGCAAATATTACTGGTTGCTTTTTTTCCTTGAACTCTGGAGTTTTGATGCAATGTGGATCAGGAAAAAAAATTAAAAATCACATCATTCACATTTTATTTAAACTTATCTATCCAGTTAAGTTTTTAAACATCTCCTGACGACCTTTGCTGTATAATCAGTATACTCTGGGAAAAAACAATGGTTCAAACGCTTCGCTGGAACACTAAAATTGAAGATGTTCAAACCCATGATGGGTGGATGTCAAGTTCTGACTGGCACTGTATATCAGGGTGTTCCCTTTCTTTTTCTTTTTCTTTTTTTTGAGCAACAAAATTATGCAAATGTCAAGGACTTCAACGGATTTTGATGAAAGTTGAGAGAAATTGGCTCAGTTTCTCATTTTAGTCAGAAATCTATGCATCGCCATTAGGTAGGGTTGCACCAATTGCAGGTTTCTTGCCGATCAACCGATATTTAAAAAGCCTGATTCCGGTTTTGACTGTTGGGCCGGAAAATTGGCAAAATATAGCACCAAAATCACTTAAGTTGGCAACAGCTTGGTGACTGCAGTTTACCACGCATGCTCCGATATGAGCTTGTGGGCGGATCTGTCCGGCCTCTCAAAGAACAAAACGTGACAGTGGTTCGTTTTCATATCTTGGCGCAGGTAGATGAGATCAGTTTCAGCTGTAAGTATTGGCCGATCGGCTAAAATTAAGTTAACCTGGGCCAATTTCTTGGTGCACCGCTACAATTAGAACAGTACTGTATTATGTCAAGATTAATTGTAGCTGGGTAAGAAGAGCTGTTCTACATGACTGAATCTGCTGTGTCTTTAATTTATTTTCAACAACTAACAACTGTAACTATTGTGGAATAAATCAGATCGAATGTACCTTTTGAAGTCATGAAATTGTTTAGATTTAAGCAATCTGATTTCTGTTTCTCCATTAATTGATCCCACCATGCTGACTGTGTCAGTAGCTGAAGCATTCAAACTGTAGGGATTACAGCCGTCGCTCACTAAACTCGTCAGTCATCCTGATGTGGTCCGCACTATAACACTATTCTCAATCCTGGAACTGTCAAGGCAATATTTACTTTCTTTCCAATACAGACTTAACTCGTATAATTCTGACGAAACTGGTCCACAACTGCTGCCGCTACGGCATCTGTAGTCTTCACAGGAGAGAGTAGAATTGTAGAGTTGTTGTTCACGAGAGCTACTCCACTGTGCTTCACTTCTTTTCCGCCATACTGTCTGTTGTATCGACTTGTTACATGAGTATTTTGATTGTAGTGGCACCGTAATCCCTTCCCTAATAAACACTTATGCTGCTTTTGAAACCCTGTGTTCTTGTCTCGTGAGTCTCTGCATGAAAAGGTTTAGATTTAAGCCATCTTGAGTAGCCAACTTCTGAGAGGAGCTTTGAAGTAAGATGGTGGAAGTCGATTTTTAACGAAATATAAGGGGTTACTGAGTGTAGAGAACCAATTGGTAGGGAACATATCTACCAATTCAAGTCCTCTTGGGATTCCTCAAGGTACAAAGTGTCGTCTGAGCGATTCATCAGTGACTGTGCTGGTACAGATAATGACATCAGCATACATGACTTAAATTTAAACAGCCCATCAAGATATAACTAGATCATTCAGAGCATCCTGAGCAGATCAGTCACTGTATGATCTAGACGCAGGGGTGGGCAACTCCAGGCCTCGATGGCTGGTCTCCTGCAAATTTTAGATGTTTCTACTTCAACACACCTGAGTCAAATAATGAGGTAATTAGCAGAACTCTAGAGAACTTGGCAGCATTTAGGAGGTGATTCAGCTATTTGATTCATCTGTGTTGGACCAGGGAGACATCGGCCCTCGAGGACCAGGATTGCCCACCCCGAGAGGCAGGACTCTCACACTGCAAGCACCTGCAGACTGATCATGACCTCAGAGCAGTGCTTTTCTTAGTCACAAACAGCACTGTGTATGACAATTTGATTCGAGTGAAGATACTCTGTGTGTAATGAGATATCTGAACAAAGTGTGAAATAAAGAAGCTTGACTCTCAATTCAGAAAGGTGGAAGTGTGAAATTTTTGCGTTTAGATTCATATCTCGGACAAACCTATGGGCATCCAGAGTGAAATACAATTAGAAAAACATGGTTTATTTCCAAATGTACCTGCATCTAGATTTTGCGTCAACAGTTGCTAGGGGGAGCCCACCTGGCTCATAAAAAATACATATATATTTTGGATCAGGCAACTTACGAGGCCGCTTGATGTTGATATGTGGGGGGCCTCGTAAACATACTACATGAAGGCGAGGGAAGATGGCGGATGTGTTGAGCGTTCTTCGTCAGTATAATATCCAAAAAAAGGAAATCGTCGCTAAAGGGGATGAGGTGATATTCGGAGAGTTCTCCTGGCCGAAAAATGTGAAGACAAACTACATAATCTGGGGGTATGTCAGCACGCTAAACGCATTTAAACCTCTTTTCTCCCAGGCCTGTAACTCCCTCTCCGTAACGACGTAAAGCTCGCTAGCTACTTTGTGCTAAAATGCTATTACAACTCCTCTGTGGGCTCAGAACTTTTAAGCTGCTGGTTGCTTTCGCATCATATTTCAGTAACTTGCAGAAATTATATTCCAGTTCACCGTTCATTTTTGGAGTAAACGCGTGGGCTTTGCACTTCTTCTGTATTCCTGCTGTTTTTAGCAGCGAACACACCAAACTTGTCTCAGTGGAGGGATGCTACATTAGCGATGCCAGCTAGCTCTCACTTGTTTCAAGAAGTCGCGAGACGATGCTCGTCTTTTATTTTAATATTCGCTTATTATTCTGTTCTTGTTCTTTGAGTTCACGAAGAAAAACTTGTCTCGCAAGTATTCTGAACATAAAGCTGTATATGTGGACTCACTAACTGTTGCTAGGAGTTGAGCAGAACTAGAACTTCATGCTCGTAGACCTGCGCAGATAACATGTAATTGGCTTAATTGATCATGTTTTAAAACTTTGCTCCTAATAACGGCAATGTGTTTTCTCCCTCAGTACTGGCAAGGAGGGCCAACCCAAAGAGTACTATACTTTGGACTCCATTTTATTCTTGCTCAACAATGTGCATCTGCCGCATCCTTCGTACGTGCGGAGAGCTGCAGTAAGTGGAGCATCGAGCCGAAGCCGCTGGCATCTTTCGTTAGTTTCTCTCTCGCTGTGTACAGCGTCTCTGTTCCTGACATGTCTGCATGTTAATTATAGACAGAGAACATCCCTGTCGTCAGACGACCGGATCGAAAAGGATTGCTGTCCTACCTCAATGGCGAGAGTTGTAAGTAGCATGTGTTGTGAAAAAGTCGCTTTCATCCACCTTCAGCCAGGATGTTCAGTTTTGTTTTTGTTTTTTCTTCTGTTTTGGTTTTTGTATAGTTGGGAGGTCTGATGCGACCCAGCCACACACAGTGATGTGTGTGAATACATGAAAAAAATGCATGCTTAGGAGAATAAATTTACTCATGTTCACATGTAATATGCTCCATAGTCTGCACGCTGGAAAGTCCACTCTACGTTTCCAGTTGTTGAGCTTTTCTTTAACAAACACTGATGGACTGCGTAGCTTGGAACTGCCTCCAAAATAACACAATGTCTTAATGCGACCTGAAATGAAAATATTAAGCGTTCAATGCATCTATTGAAATCTTATTGTTGCTTTGTCCATGAAAACAACAATAATGAGGAGTGTGGTGCTGTTTTGTAAATGTGACTGGCCATGACAAAAAAAAACCATGAACAAGTTCGCTTTGGGAGGCGGTTGGAGTTATTTACAGATTCTGAAAATGTGGATTCTAAACTTTTTCTTTCAGCTCGACGTAAATAATTTTATTTCAGGTGTCGTAGATGCACCGCTGCTCACCACCTCGTCGCTGTTAGCCCCCCAGGCTAGGCAGGTCTAGATCTGCGTGCCGGTGGCATGCTAAGTATTGCAACAGAGTTCTAAAAATAAAGGTTCTGCAACTCGCCCAGAGAAACTGAAAAACATTCCTGCAGACATGAATTGCTCTGGTCATATAAGTTGTTATTTCATCTGGTATCTCTAGCTTTTCTGCACAGTAGCCCGATCTTAAGCTCCTTATCCATTATTATTTTTAGACATAATCCTTTGGTAAGCTAACTGTATGCATCACACTTTGACTTCATATCATAGTGGAAAATAGTCATTTACATGCAGTACCTTGCAGACCACTAGTTTGAGAAAGACTGATGTATAATGACCATGACAGTCACATCGCAAGGCATGAATAATTGCTCTCTAATACATTTCAAGTTTTAAGAACTTCAATTTTTCCTGCTAATTTAATATTTAGGCAAAGTCTCAAACCAGCAGATACTAATTACATTGCTCAGAATGATAAAGGTCACAGTGATGGGAGCACAGATGAGAGAGGAAAGAAGAACTGATATTAAATATTGGGATATTTCTATTTTGCAGCATTAACAATAAGTAGATTTCTCAAATATAAACTTATAACATCAAAAAGGTCAAATCAGTGCAGGTTAATTGTCAACAAGCTGGCAGGATCTGATCTCTCTGTATAGTTTGGGTAGTTCTGCATAGGGCTTGGTGATATGGCCCAAAAATAAAATCAGATTATTTTTTGCATAATGAGATTTGACTTCTGATTTTAATTGCCATTTAATTTTTTTTAACCTTGCTTTTATTTCCTAGAAAATAAAAATGGCAAATAACAGAAAATATTTTTCAAAACTTGCTTTTATTTCAATCATCTCTTCCGTGAGATGTCCTGAACACCAGATCTAAATAAATATAAGCTATATTACTCCGTGGTTGGCGCCGGGGCTGCTAGAGTCTCCTGGAGCAACGGAAACCAATCGGTGGGGGAAAAAAAACCCTTTTTCCTAAAATGAATTCTTAATAAACATAAAATGTAATTGATTTATAAATTTCTTCATCTCTTAATTTTATCCTTTTTTTATGTCAGTCACTTCAGAGGGGGTGAACAATTATGCAATCATTTCATGTTTAATATTTTTTGTTCACATTACAGAAATCGATTTTCACTTTGACATTCAAGTTTAATTTTTTCTTTTGTCTTTTTTTAATGAAAGGATTAAAACCTCAGAGTGTGAATACTTTTACAGGCACTCCTTCAGTCTTAAAGAGCCGTCATAGCGGTCTGTGACCTCTAGGTGTCTCCAAAACACATTGAGTGCCAAGAAGCAGATTTTTCCACATCTCCACAAAGCTCAGTGATCTGTCGAATGTTCCTGCTTGTGTCACCAGTTTGATGAAGAACTCTTTGATTGTCCAGTAGAGGTGAAACTTGAGCTGCTGTATTGAACAACACACTTCTGATCCTCTACAGCTACATCGACGAGCATCGACAGAAGCGCACCTATAGAAATAGGACTTCAAAGGCCAACACAAGGTATGCTTATAGCAGCTTTTTCATTATTATTATTATTATGATGATAATGATGTGTAAAGGTTTCTGCTTTTAAGTTGTTTGAGCAGTTTCAATTGTCCATACATTGAATTTCTGGTGATTAAACTCTTCTTCTCTTTTTCCTCCCCAAGTTAAAAGAGCAGCTGATGAAGTTTCTTCGGAAGCCAAGAAACCACGGATTGAGGTAACTCAGGCAAATTGATGAGTTTCAACCACATGGGTTTATGATGAGTAACAAATTGCCTGTGGTTTAACAAGTTCAAATGTCATCAAAAAATAATTGAGATTTTTTTGTATAATGAAGTAAATTCTGTTGGCTTTAATGGGTCCTGACCTCCTCTGGTGCCGGCATATTACTTCAAAATCTGATAAAACAAATAGTTTGATTGTAAAATATAATCATTTCTAATAAAGAGGCTTTATTTTTTTCTTTATTTCTAAAACAGGTGTTTGGATCAGTCCTTGACGAAACAAAGACACAAAACTTCATGTAATAGAAAAACTGACTATAAATTAGAACCACTAACTAGCAAAACACATCGTTGAGCTAAATCTTTTTTCTTGTTTTTTTTCCCCACAATAATAATAGGAATTATTTAATTAAAATAATCTTCCTGCTGCTTTTGTAATGATTCTGCACTTTCTAGGTCTTGCAGACAAGATCCAGGTAGCAAACTTGGAACAAAGTCATTCAAATTTCAACAAAGTACTTTCACTTTTCCGTCTCTGTTTTCCAACGTGTGGCGACACAATGAAAAACATTTTGTAGCATTAAATTAAATGAAACTAAACTATGTGGTTGAACTCATTTCTGGTCCTGCTGAAATGTGGCATGACTTTTCTCTGTGTCTGTTTTATTTTTATTTATTTTTTCCGTAGGAAATCAGATGAATTAATGCTGATACCAGATCCCCATCTCAGACATCCTTCTCTTTTTATTTTGTTCTTTTCTTATGTCAGCGTTTCCTGCATGTCTATTAATAGTTTGTTGCAGTTCCTGTTTTGAAAAATAATTATTTGCAGTCATAATTACACCCCATTGAAACGGGAAATCATATTGATAATAATTAAATGTCACTGGACACTTTAAGTGATGTCTTTTTTTATTACTTTTTTTTTTTTTTTATCAATTCAGGGCGTCGATAAAAATCACAGCTGTGATCTTATTCAAAGAAAAAATAATTTTTCCGCCATTTCTGAAAATAATGATTAAAAAATGGTTGTTTTTGTTATCTGTATTAAAAGATGTAAACATTTTTAAGGTTTTATTTTCTTTTTAAAATTGAATAGTACCTTGTGTATAGCGACATTTCTCACCTGGAAAAGGCAGTTTATCTCTACAGCAGCCTGTTTTATATTCAAAGGTTGAGATTTAATGTCTTAAGTGTGTTAAATGCTCCAGTACAGTATGCGAAGCTTCGTTTATCCACAGTTTGTCTATTTTTCATGATGTCACCATGTTTGTTTACAGACAGGCTAAACAAACAACAAAATATTCATATTTTCTTCAAAACATGAAGTAAGAACCTAAAAAGAGCTTTATTTATTTAATATAAGGTGCATCAGCAAGAAAAGTAAGCCATGTTTTTAATTTAGAAGCATGATTTATTGCGTTATTGTCTTTTGTAGCATTTTAAGAGGTCAGGTACTTAGATGTTTGTACACCTCTAATTTTTGATGAAATACTTATTTTAATTGTTTTCCTATTTAGAAAAATGAAATGGTAAATAGTAATCTTTATTGTTGACCTTCAGGATGCAGAACGAGTGCGTCTGGACAAGGAGCGCCTGGCCGCCCGTCTGGAGGGCCACAAAGAGGGCATCGTGCAGACGGACCAGATCAGGTACAAAACCGAGATTTCTCTGTCAAAACGTTTATAGGATTATAATAAACTCAAAAAAGTCACATTATTTAGAATTTTACCTTCCACAAAACCCGACATTTTATTGTTTTTCCTCCCTACTTTTCATGCAGATCTCTGTCAGAAGCCATGTCTGTGGAGAAAATCGCCGCCATCAAAGCCAAGATCATGGCCAAGAAACGCTCGACCATCAAGACGGACCTGGACGATGACATCACGCTGAAGCAGAGGAGCTTCGTGGACGCAGAGGTGGACGTCACCAGGGACATCGTCAGCCGAGAGCGGGTCTGGAGGACCAGGACCACCATCCTCCAGAGCACCGGGAAGGTTAGAACCACGACCCGCCCGAGAAATCCCAACCGCACTCACCTGCAACATGACCACAAGCTTGGGTCTTACAAAGGATTCAGATGTTGTCTAGTTCCTTGGGAGAAAAGAGACTTACTGAACGATAAACATTCAAAGCAAAGAGACGAAGCAGAACTATTTGTTCTGCTGCATCAGTATTATGTAATATCCACACAGGGAAGTTGACGGCAGCTTCACATATGCTGCAGTGATAAATGGCCGATTCTGCCCACGCTGACAGAGCCACGCTGAGAGGAACTGTACAAGATGAGGGAAAAAGTCCAAAACGCCGCCGTTTTAGCCACTAGATGGCGGCAAAAACTGAAGTTTCAGCTTTCATTGACAGGCTTATCTTGAAGTTTAATAAACAATCTTGTTAAAACTGTTCAACAGTTTTGATAAACTGTTTATTAAAGCATTTTAAAGTGTTTTAAATCAGCTGGAGCATATTGTACCATCTGTAAACATGCAGGTTATTTTTCTGAGTTGGCTCCTGCGTAGAAATCTGACCTTTGGTTTAACGGCTTTTTCCAAGTTGTTTTTAGCTCTTTTGAACAGTAAAACTCTGAATTTCTTGAAGAATGAATGTTTATTTTTTTAACACACTTTTGAGTATGGATTACTAACTCCCATATTAAAACTGAACTTCTTTCACTAGTCATTGATAATTGAAGTCTTCTATGTAGCACACTAAAACCACAAATACACACTTTAATAAACTGTAACTTCAGATTGTTAAAAAAAAGATTTATATCCTGGTGAATATAAAATGGCCTTTCATTTACACTCTGAACTTGTATACCTCTAGTAATAACAAATGTTTGGTTCTTTCCTTGCTGATATGTTTTTTTTAATGTATAGCTCTTGAATATTTGACATTTTGTATGATTACCTGCTCATTCATGTTAAATCAGTGTGTGTTATTTTTTTTATTAAAGAACTTCTCGAAGAACATCTTTGCCATCCTCCAGTCGGTGAAAGCCAGAGAAGAAGGGCGAGCACCAGAGCAGAGACCAGCACAGAACACTACCCAAGTGGTAAACGTGTTTTTATCTCATGATAAAAGCAGCACAAAGCTCCCTAGTTGTAAAGCTTCATTGAAACTTCATGAGAATTCAGTCCGAATAAATTAAAATGGCCGCATGCAGAAGTGAACGTGCGGTTTCTGTTGGTGCAGGACCCGTCCTTGAGGAACAAGCAGCCCGTCCCGGCCGCCTACAACAGATACGATCAGGAGCGATTCAAAGGAAAAGAAGGTGACTTTATGGTTCCAATTCTATAAAATCAGTCTTTTATTTTTTATTTTTTTCAGTTTTTTTTTTTTAGACCGAGGAGAGTTTTTCTTTAGAAAAGCCAAATGTCATTTGCAGTACAGAATAGAAAAATGTCGGCCAATTCTGCCCCATCAACTGGAGTCTTAGTTGCATCCATTAGACCATTAGTAAATGATTGTCAAAGGTTCCCAAGGCAGGTACAGACTGAGTCATTATCTCATGTTGTGTCCTGTTTGTATGCACAAGGTCTATATTTAGGCTGTTGTAAATAATTTCAGCAATCGAGTATTCTGTTGATCAGTCTGACAGTCGGGTAATTAAATTAAAAAAATTATGAAGTAAAATATTGTTAAATACTTCCATAACAGCAGTATTAATATCAGATATCAACATTGGCCCAAATTTTCATATTTGTGTGTCCCCAACAATTACTTTTCTGTACTTTAGAAAATTAACCCGGAACAACAATTGCTCACTTTTTAAGTTAACCTGGACAAAAGTTATGCAAAATCCTGAAATTATATTCAATTTGATAATAAAGCAGCAGGCTTACAAAGACACTTCTAAAATGTCTGCACTCCAGTTTTTAGTTGATGTATTCTTCTGTTTTATATAGATAAACTCTTACTTATAAAAAAATCAAGCTGTACTTGCTTTGCCTGGTGGGGGCGCAAGTGCAGCCTGGAGGCCCGCCAGGCTTATAATACACTGAAACCCTGCATTAGAAAAACCACCATAAATCAATATTTGTTAGTTTATTACATTGTGTGTTCATAACCTGCAGGTCATTACCTTTTCTTACTTTGTAGAAACGGAGGGTTTCAAAATTGACACCATGGGCACCTACCACGGCATGACCCTGAAGTCAGTGACGGTAAGAACAGCTTCTGGACCCGGTCACAAAGTCTCGCGTAGAGGGTTTCCCACCTGAAGGGTTTCAGTGCCGAAACGGGGCTGGTGATTGAGGCAGGAGAGCCTTAGATGTCAAACAACACATTCTTACATGAAATGGAGAAATGTTTAACTTTATTGAAATTGATTAGTACTGCAAACAAAAGCCTAATATTTAACCAACAGGAATTTGATTTATTCATGGCATTGCGCTAAGAAGAGATTAAACTGAGTTACAGCTGGATTCATTACTACCATTTAATGAAGTCAGACCTTTAAATATAAAATTTTTCCACCCGAGACTAGAACAGAATAGTTTAAATGCAGTTTTGGCAACATGAACTGCAGATTTATTTTAATTCAGAAAAAAAAATGAAGAGGAATTTTCACATCCTTGACTTGTTTAATACTCGATAACAACACTGGTTCTGCTGCGTTATTGGGAGAAAAAAAAAAAACACCTTCAGGTCTAAATTGGTCCATCTCATACATGTGTGAACCAGAATATTGCTTTTGACTTTGATCACAATTTAAGATCTAAACATTGATGTGAAGTAATATGTTTACTTATGCTTTCTATATATACTGCCTTTATCTTTTTGTCATAGTAAACCATACTTTATTTTCCATGGGCGGGTAGGGGCAAATTTCTAAAATATTTGGTGCGTGTTTTTCCTCATTATTTATGTTTAATGTGTTGGTTTTACTTGTAACTGGTTCATCTAACCCTTCAATCAGTTTGGGTGAAATAACATCAGTTTATTGACGTTGGAGTGATAAGCTGCACTAGCACCTGTTTAAGCAAAACGTCTCTAAAATGATTCCTGTGACATCTTTCACTATTCTGGAACTGGTTGTTAATACCGCCAGATAGCTGAGCTGAGATTGGTTAGTTTCAGTGCCTGCTATCTGCTCACCATTTTTTCTCCTAAAGCTGCTTTTGAGATGCTTTGGTTGTTGTGCTGGAAATTTTATTTGCTTCAGATTATCAAACTCGATGGCAGACTTAACATTTTACAGAGACGTTTCATCTGCACGCCTGTTCATTTCACCATTTATTATTCATGACACAGCACCGTGTACATGGACGTTCTGCTGGAAATCAGTCCGGTAGAAACAGTATTAATTGAAAAAAAAATGGCAACAGTTTCACAGGATTTTATACGTTTTTATACGTTTTGTTTATCTTATCTCAAAGTAAGTAAGGTTTGTTCACAGATGGGAATCATTGGTGTATTGAGCAGTAAGGTTTAAATGAACCCCATAGTAGCTGCGCTTCCATTACAAATAGTGGCTAAACTCTGTCAATATTCTGCATATGTTGAAAAAACACCGTTTTGCAATTGTGGCGTTTCCATCAAAATAAACACAATTAAAATGACACATGAATCAGTTTGTTCTCACGGTAAGCCATTAAAGATGTGGCGCCATCCTCCGACCACTTCTTGTCATCTTATTTGTTTGCCCCAGTAACATCTGGTTGTCAATCATGTGATTTGTGTGACGCAAAAGTCTTTCTGTTGGAGTTTTGTGAAGTAAACCAGGTTCAGCATAGCCAAAAAAAACCCACTTCATCCTAGTGCCAAAACTTACCAAAAAACTGGATTTTTTGGGAAAAACTGCTTAAGCAGATTTATTTACAAAATGTCAAATTCCACAATTATACGGTCGATGGTAACGGCTACTGTTTCAGTAAATGCGCCTGCTTGTCCCGGAGCCTGGAGTGGGCCCTGCTCGTCCTCTCCTTGAGCGTGCCGATGCAGGCATTGTGCTTGTTGCTCTGAAGGTGATGCCAGTACTTCAGCAGCTCGTTGGGATGGAAACCATGCGACGTTATCAGGTGGCTGTACTTGCAGCTGGAGTACGCCACCCGCCAGTGATTGAACAGGAAGCCGTTGGGCGGAGGCGTCGGCTCAATCTGCAGCTCGGCCAGGCAGATTCCCACGTACACATCCTCCAGGTGCAGGAGGCGGACCCTCAACGACATCCGGTAGATTTTCTCGGCCAGGTCCCCAGAAAAGACGTAACCTGTCCCGGAGCAGAAGGTGGGGTATCTTTCACCCGAGTACAGCTCGGGGGGCATGTACCACTTGCTGTTTCTGTTCCGGTTGGGTGCGAAGCCTCTCATGTTGTTGCCAGTGAAGTAGTTCTTCTTGGGCTTCAGATCCGGCCGCAGCAGCTTGTAGACGAGGTACTCCGTGTTGACGAACATGTCGCTGTCGGTTTTCATCACGTAGCTCGCTGTCGGACAGTGCGTTGCCACCCAGTTCATTCCCATCAGAGTCTTTATTGTCAGGTTTTTATAGGAATCCAGGAAGTCCTGCTGGATGATGTCGCGATGCCTCCGGCTCTCTGCCTCCAGCATTTTCTGCTGCAGAAGTCCCAGCTCTCCATCTTTCTTTCCCAGCAGAAACAGTCGGATAATTCCCAAGGAAGGGAAAACGCTCTCATTCCCCCAAGTCTGCCGGATGGCATTCCTCGCTTCCACCTGACGAGCTTCGGTGGAAATTAGCAGGACGAGAAATGGGGCAAGTTTGCTCTGTTGGCATCTATCTGGCTCGTTGATGACATAAGGAAAAGGTCCGTGGGTCAGAGTAGCATTAAGAGCTCCCAATTGGCTCTGGCTGCTGTTGCCTGTCAAATTATCCTCAAAGCCGGCATCACTACGATGAAAAGGAACATTGATGTTGGTATTGGTCATCAAAGTTCCCTGGGGAACGATTACAAACCTCCACGCTGAGTGTGCGGTGCTGCCGTTCCATTTGCTCCTCGCGGTTTGAAGCACCGTTCCTCCGTACACCACAGGGTAGCCCCTCCACCACGGGATCCCAGAGTGCTTGGGGAGCCACACTTGGTGGACCAGAAACACTAGGAATCCCAGCAGAAACAGGAGATAGAGAAGTTTGGCCGTGTGCGTACAACAGTGGCGTCGTCTCCACTGCATTGTTCTGTGTCTTTCAGCCGCTCTCTGATCACAGAAGTGAAGAGTTTGTGTCTGGTTTAAAGGTTGTTCAGAGTGCAGTATTTATTAACATCTGTGCCTGCACCATGAGATAACCTAGACAATAAAGATAATGACTATATTAGTAGGTACAGAAATAGAAATAACAGTTGTGCAGATACCTAGAAATATTTCAAAGTATAGAAGCATTGGATCATTTTTGGGTTCAACATCACATTTCAGACCATTTTTAAGGATTTTTAGCATAACTGGACTATCACAACTCTAGAAAATATAAAAACAAAATCATTTTTTATACTGCTACTACAAAAAAAAACTCTACTCAGAAATATATAAAGTATATTTAAAAATTGCAAAAGGGGGAAAAAAAGAAAAGTGCATTCACACCAGTCCTAATTAATCCACTTCAAACAAACTCTAGATTGTTTGCCTACAAAATTCAGTTCATTTTTAGAGGTCTGATGGGGTGATCGAACTCTGACTCACGTAAAAACCTAGTATGGTTGAAGTGAACTCTGGTGCGGTTTGCATGCATATGTGAACACCGAGCAGACCAGAGACCGCTCCAAAAGCAGGAAGTGGACTATAGCGCAAGGCTTGCTCGGTAAGTGCAAACATGCAAGCTTAGCGCTAACAGGAGAAATAGCTAGCGCTTTTGTCTTTGGATAAAGAAAAATCCTACAGCCGCTGAAATCTGACACTACTCCATTTTTGTTTACATTTCATGAAAAAGGAAGTTGCGCTCAGTGTGTTCTTCAGATGTTTTCATGTCGTATCCTTCAGTGGTTCTGGGTGCAACGCCCCCACAGACTTTGGTGAGGAACGGGTTTTTCAAGGGGTTTGATTTGTTTGACACAGTTCAGAGTGAAAGTGAACGGCAGCGGCTGAAAATGTCACAATTTTGGTTCCCGTGTTGTTCAGCATCCAATTGTCATCCGAAACTTTTAAAATATTGCCAAAACAAAGTGAATCAGGCATGTTGATGCCAGTGAACTAGGTAACACAAAATGTGATTCTGAATTGTAGACATTACAGACCACACATCGGAGAAAAACGGAAGGAGCTTTTCAGTCATGTGTTATTACTCTGTCGCGTATTGGTCATGTTACATGTTGTCCCTGGACATGGAGAAAGAAATTGGACTCTGAACATTTATTAAACGCGTTATCCCCAGCAAGCTTCAATGCTACAATAGGAGTAAATGTTAAAGACTAGTGTTTTAGTAAGACATGAGGTACTAATGTGAAGCAATATGCATTTGGAGCATAATTTGGTTCATCTTCTCAAACAAAACACAGAAATCTTAACAAGCTGTTTGTGTGTGTGTAAAGCGTGGATCTCAGATGAACTGGAATCGTTGTTGAGTGAGCTGCTTTTTCTAAACACGTCGGGTCTATTTTAGCTGAACTAAATATGTAAGCCATATGAGAGCCACAGTCAGCTGCTCCCGTGGTCTACCTACATGCAGATCCTAACGTCAACTCTGAAAGCCAGCAAAGCTTGAAAACAAAGACCATCTTGTTTTGTTTCTGATCTGATCTTGTTTGGTGAAATGCTGATGCAAATGAAGAATGTGTGCTAAGCGGTTCTTTGGAGGCTTTTTTTTTTTTTGGCGGTTACAGTTATTAGAATATCATCATAGCTTTAATTGTTGGACGCGTTTCCTTTGTGCTGCAGAAGCAACAATGGTCACACATGTTTTGTGATATCAGGGCCGCTCTCTGCGCTTTCTGGGGTTTGGGGTTTCTGGGGTTTCATGCTGTTGAAATCAAGGTTGCATTTGTTTTGGTGAATATTTGGAGCACTAATTTTAAAGCAGCCCAGAGGAGCGCGTAGTCATCGCTTCATGAGTCACCCTTAACTGTTCTTACTCATCCCAGCTCAGCTCAGTGTTCAGGCACCAAAGTTGTTGATGGGCTCGTGAACGCCTCTCACTCTTGACTGATGGAGAGACGATTGGATTTGTACAGTAGCCAAGTATTCAGAAACACTTTCCTAATCAAGATGATTAAAGATGTTAAGGAATCCGGTTCTTGATCTATGTCACTTCAGGAGTTTTGGGTAGAACAGTTTTTCCAAATATTTTTTTTTAAATCTCAATTTCAAAATGTTTTTTTTTTTTTTTGTACAATTTGGGCTTAATAACTGCTTTGAGTTTTCCCTGGATCCCTTGTGACACATTTGCGATCCTAATCAGTGAATGATTTGTTTATATTCTTATTTTCACCTTTTCACACTTAAATTTAGCTTAAAGAAACAAAAACCCATGTCCTTATTCTAGCAGTTTTCTTTTTGTTCTGCATGTTCTCAAGAGCGGTGGTCATAAAGTTAACGGGTGTGCTTTTGCAAACACTCCTCTTGTTTGGAAAGAGAAATGGGAATTTGGCCCAAAATCCTGATTATTGCATAACCAAGAACTTTTCCAAAGAAAGGGGAAAAAAAAAAAAGAAAAGATGAATTTACGGTTCTTTCTAGCACATTTAATACATTCGATAGCAAACCCATCACTTGTAAAAGAAATTGGGCAACGGTAGCTTCCAGTAAAATCCTGTTAGCTTACCAGAACTTTAATCTTAGTCTGGTGGAGTGAAGTGTGTTGTTCAGAAAGCTAAAACCCAGAGGATGACTTCCTTAGCTGTAGATCGCTTTGGTTCCCCAAAAGACTGACTCTCTGTATGCGTATCATCACCACCAGCAGCAGCCTGAAGCTGAGTGAGCTTTGACTTCTCATGTTTACTCATGTTAACAGAAGTAAGCAGTTCTCTACTGTTTCCTGGTGAAACTGAAGGGTTTCACCAGGACAGTGGGTTGTGAGAACTGAAGAGTTTCATCTCATCTTGACGAATCAAAACAGAGAAACAGAAACGTTTCCCTTTTAAATTGACACACCCTTCACATCCTGTCGGCTCCGTTAAAAGCAGGTAATTCTGTAGCAGACCACTGCAAGGTCTGCTAATCTCACCTCGTTGGCATCTTCTCCTTTCTTGTCCGTTGTTGAATGACAGCCGTGCCGTGCAGGCTCGGACGGCTCATATCATCCCTCGTTTCCTCCAGAGCCCGCGATGAACCCTCCCGTTTTCTCGCTGCAGCTCAGACCGATCGCTTTTCGCCATCCTGCTATTTGGAGTGGGAAAACGACGCATTCAGACGGTCGCGTAGCCGCCGCTCTCCCCCCACACATCAGCTGAGCGAGCGTAAAGAGCTGAAGTGTTGCAATCTCTCCATCTGTCTTGATGCATTGTCCCCTCCCCGGCCCCCGAGGCTCGTTTCTGCCGCGCTGCAGCTGCCTGTGGCTGGAGGAGAAAGAAGCGGAGGAGGCTGTAGGTGATGGTTAGCTGCAGCCGGGGCTCCTCATCATCATAGTCATGACGTGTTAATCAGAGCAGGAGTCATCAGTCGGGCTTCACATCTCTGTTCAGCTTCTCTTCCTCTTTTCATTTTCATGCTCCTCTGCACTCTTTCTCTTTTGATTCACGCATGCCGTCTCCTCTCCCTGCGATCTCTTTCCAGTCTTCTTCTTCTTGTTGTTTTTTTTTCCCCTGCTCCTCTCTTGCCTTCCCTCATTCGGCAGCCTCTCGCACTCTGTTTTCTGGCTGCAAACAGCGGGGGAGGAAAAGGACGGCCAGGAGGAGCGTGAGACAGCGCTGTCAGATGTGCGTTTATTCTGAGAGGCAGCTCCAGGCTTGGTGGCATTACGCTCTCCCAGCACGTCACGGCGTCTCTGCTGCTGTTGCTGGCTGCTCTGTTAAAGAGGGGAGGCGGGGGCCGGGAGGCGGGGGGGCTGGGCTACTGACCTATTTGTATTCACACCCACTCCCCAGAAAGAAGATTAAAGTATGATCTGAATTTGGCGTGCTGTGAAGCAAGAGAGGAGAGAGAGGAGAGAATTCTCTGTCGACATTTTGAACACATTAGATTTCCTAATCGGATTTAAAGATGGAAGAAACTTCCAGTGTAATTTTCTCACACTGGCAATGATGGACTGAGGAGAACTGAAACCTCTCACAGTCAGCATTCAGCCACTTGTGCTAATGTGTCTCACTGGATGGCAATTCCAAACGCATTACTAAAATACTGTTTCCATCGCACTTGTTTGCAGTGGCGGAAAAGGTGGGCGCCGCATAAGTCGGGGCGCCAAACATTGACAGAACGATTGACAGAATACACACACACAAACTATAATCTTATGTTTATAGATGTCGCGGTACACAGTTGTGACCCTACTTGTTTGCATTCTCCGAAAGTCTGCGTCTTTTTAATATTGCCATATTGGCAAACGAGCAACTAGATTTCCAATCAAGAATGAGAAGACGGAAAGTGTAAGAAGTGCAGAATTTAACACAAAATTTCTATATTTCTTAATGCCTCATAACAATCAACATTTAGTTTGGAATGGACAAAGTGATCAAGCAAAAATAATGGAAAAATATTATTTTTACAGTGGACCACCCAGTATTCTAGACTCTTAGATCAAAGACAACAGTGAAGCGCTAAAATCTGTGATGCTTAATATCCTCGAAAAATGGTCATCGTTTCTTATTTAAATAGTTCAAACCCCAAATATTACTTAACATCCAATAGCACTGCTGCGTAAGCCAACGTTAATTCCTCCTTATTTCTCTAATGGGGGTACAGCCAATCAGCATCAAGTATGACATCTCCAAAATATAGCCAGATAGTTATCTATCAGTCATATTAAGAAACATTTAATTCAACTCTGCCACAATTCTTTCAAGTCAATCCAGTTCAGGACAAGATAATATATTCTGATTCAAATGCATTACCATTTAAATTCCTCCAGGCAGTCGATCAAAATGTTTCTTCCAGGTGTTACAGTTCACATCATACAGCACGTTACTGGTTACAGTGTCTGGTCTTTCTCCAATATGTCTCCTATATATAGAGAGAGAATAAAATCTAGACTTTTAGCCTTAAAAAATGGCAAATCCTAACTAGACTGTGGATGAAAGATGCTCTGGGATAGTCCTGATTTATTTCGGTCAATGCCTTTTATGTGGTTTTAAAGCCCAGACATTTTTTTCTTGCAATAAAATGACAACTACATTATTTTATGACTGTGTTCCACATGCACATCAAGACCTATCATCATTTGAAAATTTAACATCGAAACATGTTGCATGTTTTTTTTTTTTTCCTCACAGTCTCTCCTCCCTTTAGGGATTTCCTGTCGTTGCCTTACTGCCGTGCGCGATTTTAATCTTGACAGGGTTTTATTCCGTGGTAGCCGCTGATAGAGGTTGCCCATCAACTAGCCATCAACATCTGCTGGGCAAAACAAATTTGTGCTAATCTGTTTACGTTACCGTGAAAGTGCTGAGATTGTGCCGATGTTATCCTCTTACGGTCGGCTCCGAAGCGCCGCTGCCTGGCCGGCCCAGTGGTTCACAACATCGGGATTAGAGGGACAGGAGTGCTGCTCCTTCGAGATCAGCTTCATTTGAACATTTCTAACTGCTGCGCTGGAGGAGAATCTAAACAGGCGCTATGAAATATTCAGTCTGTTCGGGATTTGTCCTAATGAAATAATATGAATAATTCATTCAAAGCACATTAGTGAATGCTGAAGAAGCCACAGAACACGCTGTAGTTCAAAGTTAAACTACAGCTTACCTTTGCTGGATTAAAACGTTGATGGAAAAAAAAAAAAAACAATTTAACCTTGGGTTTGCTTTGGGAGCTTTCTGCTGTAGTTTAGCCACAGCAGAATGTGAAATTCACTTTTTAAAATTGGGGAAAGGAGAAGGATGTTGAGCTTTACTGCAGGCCTTTTATTGTCTAACATGCAGCTCTAATTTGTTGTCTCTTTTGCCTTCCTTTTTGTCATGTTAGCAGTGTCACACAAAGGGTGATTGACAGCGCTTAGACCCGCCCCCTGGCTCTGATCAGTGGTTCCTCGTTAGCACTGATGGAAGGCGGAGGAGCTCAGTTTCTTTGTTCTACAGATTATCTGCCTGGTGCCATACTGTCGTGGCATAGCGACAGATTCAACATATAAAAAGAAAAAAATACATTTCAGGAAATCTAGATTTCTTTCCCTTGTAAAAATTTTATTTTCTTTTTTTAAAGAAATGAGTAACTTATTGAAACTTGAGCAGCTTATGTTCCTCTCTGAACCGTCAGTGATTTTGAACGACGATCAACTTCCCATCACACTAAATTGAGCTCTTTTTAACTTCTCCACTCTTTTTTTTTTTTTTTTTTTTTTTTTCCTCACAGAAAACATTCCTGTTTATCATGTTTACCTTCGCATATCTCAGACACAAACCATATGTTGTTCAGCTGTGTGTAACCATGGCGTTTTCATTTTCCGTTTGAAGGAAGGAGCGTCTGCCCGGAAGGCCCAGACCCCGGCGCTGCAGCCAGTACCCCGTCCAGGTCCGAACTGACTTCAAATCTTTACGTATAAACATTGTGCTTCCAGTGTACTTCTTCCAAGTATTAGAAAATGACCTGCACTCCTGTGAAGGCGCACATTAAACACGGTCTGTTTCTTCACATGCTGTTTGTTTGTAGCTGATAAAGACAGGAAACGTCCACAGCTCAGTCAGTTCAGGAGATGAGAAAGAAGTGACCTCAGTACCAAAAGGGAACTTGGTTGCAGACTCTATAAATAGAAGTATTGTTCTGTCTGGATAAAACTACGATTGGAGCGACTTTGTGTCGTCAGAAGCGTCACGTGACCCAAGATGATCCTCAATGTTCAACATGTTTTGATTTATATTGTTTCTGAAAACAACTCTCCTCATCTTTTTTTTTTTTTTTTAAAGTTTCACAAGCCAGACCTCCACCAAATCAGAAGAAAGGTACACGTCTGCTGCCCTTTATATAAATACCAACTAATGTGAGACGTTCGCTGACCTTCCTGCTCGTTTTTAACACTTTGCCTGCAGGATCCCGAACCCCCATCATCATCATCCCTGCTGCCACCACCTCCCTCATCACGATGCTCAATGCTAAGGATCTTCTGCAGGATCTGAAGTAAGATGTGGATGTAACGGGGGATGGGGGTTTTGTTGTTGGTGTTGTTTTTGCCTTTATCTGCCGAGTTTAGATAAAATGGCTGACATGTCAAAGTGCTCTCTACCCCCGCAATGTTCAAGTCACGTTTATTTGTGTAGCGACGTTTCAGTTCCAAGTGCTTTACACTATAAGACCTCAATACAGTTATTATGAAACCAACAATAAAAGGTACATTTTGTCAGGTGCCATCATCAAGCAAATGCGCATCAAATATATGGATCAATATTCCAGTCACATTAATCAAAGACGTCTCTAAACAAGTGGATTTTCAGACTCGATTTAAAGGAACTCAGTGTTTCGGCTGTTTTGCAGCTGTCTGGAAGTTTGTTCCAGATCTGTGGTGCATAGAAGCTGAATGCTGCTTCTCCATGTTTGGTTCTGGGGATGCAGAGCAGAACCAGAACCAGAAGACCTGAGGGTTCATGTAAAGTTGATACAACAGATTTTTAATATATTGTGGTGCTCAGTTGTTCAGAGATTTATAAACTAGCAGCGTTTTAAAGTCCGTCCAAAGAAAGATTCGAACCAGCTGGGAAGTGGTTCCCAGTTGGTTCAATGTCAACAGCCAAATGCTGAGTCACCATGTTTCTTCCACGGTCTGTATTTATGTGGATGTCATTGACCACTTTGATGAGGGCAGTCTCAGTACTGTGGTGACCATGGAAACCAGTGGTGAACCGATACGATGTATGAAATGAACTGCAGGCACCGAGTTGGATGGACGACCAACATAAACTAGATTTGTCCTCAAGTCGGCGAGCCTGAATCCTTCGAACCCCTGTTTCCAGGTTCATTACATCAGAGGACAAGAAGAAGCTGGGCATCCAGCGGGACAACGAGGTTCTGCTCCAGAGGCGCAAAGACCAGATCCAGCCGGGCGGCGCCACGCTCAGCGTCACCGTTCCTTACCGCGTCATCGACCAGCCGCTGAAACTGGCTCCACAGGACTGGTGAGCTGCTGCTTTTCATTCAGTCGCTCTGTGACGAGAGCTCTGCATCACCTCTGTTTCCAGCTGTGGAAGGAAGTCACAGTCCAGTTGTTGAACAGTCTCAGCACGGGTTTTTTTTTTTTTTTTTTTTTTTTTTTTTTTTAAATCACAATAGTATTTCCATCATTTACTACTTCCTCTTCCCTGTGCCTCATGTCATTAATGATGATGCTGTGAAGAATATGGTTAACTATCACAACAGGCCTTTTCTGGAACCCAAGTTTTAATATGGGATTAAAATTCATAGCCAATCAGTATCAAGACTGTCCAGTTAAAGTGGATAGGAATGAAGTAAACTGGACACCAAAGTGTCGGAGAAGAGGAGATAAAAGTCCAGTAACCTACACATCAATGATCGAGATTATCACTGAAAAGCTCATTTACTTGGAGAATTTAATTTAGATTGTGAAAATCAGTTAGGTTTGTCACAATAACAAATGTTACTGGACAAATTGTTCCAGACGTTACTGTGATAAACCATATTGTCGTTGTTCCGAGTCCATTTTCAAGTAATGTCGTGGTAATGGCATAATGATGCAAAAACGCATCCTCAAAAATCACTACATTTTAATTAACCTTTAACTTGAAATACTCAAACTTCATAAACAAAACAACAGATAAGGTGAGTTTTGAAGTTTCTGTAAACAAAATTGTCCTTTGAAATAAAAAGGGCTGATTGAGAGGAAAGGACCCGACTGGACACCAGGTTTGACAGAAAGGGAGAGAAAAGAAAAACATGACAAATCATGAAATTAAAAAAATGTAGAAACAGGACAGTCAGAACCAGAGGGAATAACTGTCTTTAAAAAACAACGCCTGGACCAAAACATTATGAACAAATGTACAAAATTAACAGTCAGGATGATGGACCGAGGCTCCTCAGTATTATGACATATTCTATTTCTCCTAAACTAACATATGTAGTCGTTTACCATGAAATCATGAAAAGGGGCAGCATTTTAAAATGGACTTTTTTGGGCTTTCCATCGTGTTCTCTCAACTGCACATCAGCCGAGCTTATTGTGCTTCTCAATGCTGCGCTGGTAAAAACGTTAAAGGGTTAATAGAGGAGCCATTTGGGCTCTTTCTGCTGCATGGCTACATGGTTCAGCTAAATGCTGTAGTTTCACATCTGCTGATGTTTGTGCCGAGGTGGATGGTGAAACCGTGTCAAAGGAAGCCCTAAAATACCCCACGAGTTTCCTTTTTCTCCGAAAAGCCGTGAACCTTGAGTAAATCAGTCAAGCTGCATCGCGCCGCGTGCATCTGGAGCCCCTTATGGGGAAACTTCCTCCCGTTTCAGTTCGGCCGCTTTGTGTTCCTGCAGGGACCGGGTGGTGGCTGTGTTCGTGCAGGGTCCCGCCTGGCAGTTCAAGGGCTGGCCGTGGCTGCTGCCCGACGGATCTCCAGTCGACATTTTTGCCAAAAGTGAGTGAAAGGCCCTTCTGGCTCACGAGGACACAGTGAGTGAAACGCAGCATTCTCACCGCGCGCTCCCCTCTCTCCCCTGCAGTCCGGGCCTTCCATTTGAAATACGACGAGGCGAAGACGGACCCCAACGTGCAGAAATGGGACGTGACCGTCCTGGAGCTGAGCCGCCACAAACGCCACCTCGACCGACCCGTCTTCTTACGCTTTTGGGAAACCCTCGACAGGTGTTTACTCCTTCCGCCTTTGATTTCCTTGACCTGATTTCGCAAAACTGTAACTTACCTGTTGCTGTCTTCTCATCTCTCTTTCTTTAGATACATGGTGAAACACAAATCTCACCTCCGGTTCTGAGCTCAGATCAGTGTTTCTCTCTGAAATTCCCTCAAGTTAATTCCACAGCCTTCCAACTCGGCTCGGTCCTCGTGTTTTCCTAGCAGCCAAGCCATCCTCCACCCTGAATCCCGAGGCGGACGGAACAGCCAACGGATTTCCCCGGAAACTCCCAAAGCGTCTGGAGTTTTCCCTCTGAACATAAGAAAAGTTTTCAATGGGTTTTTCTGTTTCAGACCCAGTTTTTGTTTTATTTTGTTCTGTTGTGGGGGGTTTTTTGCCTCCCCCTTAAGTTTCCAGGTAGCTAAACAGAGAAACCAAACTACGGTTGATTATAAAATTCTACAAACTGTGGAAACGGTTTAAAAATAAGCTACCTAGCAACAAAAACCTGATGGAGATGTTTGGGGTTTTCCTTGTTTTAGGCCGTCTTTATCAAGGAGATTGTTGCTTTCTGCTCAGAACTGTTCGGATCGGGGAAAACAACTGAAGCGACGCAGAGCTAAGTTGGAGCGCAGAGACTCTGACGACCTTCTGATTTAGCGTGTTTGTGGCCATTATGTACATACATGATAAAACCTGAGAGAGCCGAAGCTCTTTGAGCAGAGACGGCTGCAGGTGAGTGATTCAGTTATCTAAGTCAGTTCCTACTTCTGTTTTTCACGCCATCAGCACCTCTACCGGTCATCTAATGACCGTCTTCTTTTTCTTCTTCGTTGGTGTTGTGCTAGATGAGAATAATTGCTTTAAGTCACCACATGAGAACGGACAATAAAGCCTTTGTGAAACACCTACATGGATGTTGTTGGCTGGGCTGTTTGTGGCTTTCTTTCAGCACTTTTATATGATGGCGTCAAGAAAACCAAAGTGTTCCCAAAATATCTCTCATGGGCCGATCTTTCATTCTATTTTCTTTTTTCCTCGTGTCTTACTACTTCCCCTCTTTCTTTCCTTTTCTCTATCCTCCCTCTCGGCTTTCATTCATTGGGAGCTTCCTTTGATTCTTGTTTCCTTCATTGTTCATTCCTCCTCTTTCCATCCCTCTGTCCTACCTCATCTTTCGTCTTTGTCCCTTTTCTTCCTTGCCTTGTTTGCTTTCCTTACCCACTTGTTTATATCTCTTTCCTTCTTTTCTGTCCAACATTGTCTCGTTTCCCTTCCAAATGTCCTTCCACTTGCCTGCTCTCTCTTTGTTTCCTTGTGGTCCTTCCTTTCTTCATTGTACTTAACATCTTTGGGTCCTACTTTCTTCTTTTTTAAGCTGCTCTAGTCTGGAAATATCACCCAGAGGCTCATAAAAATGTCTCATTTTTATGTCTTAAACGGATGTGAACATCTACGAATTCTGGAAAGTTGAATCAGGAAAAGTCTACAATTTTTTTTTTTTTTTTTTTCTAACATAAAAAATGAATAGGAATCCTGCGACCTGTGAGCAGTTGATTTAAAACTAAACGACTTATTGTTTGAGACCTTCAACAAATAATTGGGGAAAACGCGACGGATGCCGATAACAGAGTCGCGCGTCTTTGAATCGAGTCACATGACGTTGGGCTCAGATTTCATAAAGACTCAACTGGACCAGGGCCGTTACACCAGTGACTCGACTTCACTTGGACCTAAACCCTTTGACTTGAAAGGATTTCATCTGAAACTAAGCATGTTCACAAAAATACGGGATGACGGAGCTGCCACAAATAGGTGGCCATTTTTGTGGGGAACAAAGAAAAAGCTGCAGAATGGAAAGCAACTGACTTTTTACTTTTTTGTTGTTGTTTTCAAGTATAAAAATAAAAGTTGTTTTTTTTAACTTCGCTTCCTCCCCTCAAAGTCAAGCCGGTGGATAACATACAGAAAAAGTATTACATGCCTTCATTTAGGATTCAGATACAATGTTTCAGTGCGGTTGTTGGGCTAAAAACACTTTAAGAAATTGCTTTATTTCACTACATGCAAATTAGAGAGGTGCATCATCTTAACTGAAACGGCAAAACAGAATCAATAAACTTTGGAAATAATGAGCTAGTCCTGCTGGTTTTTATTCAACTGCTTATGGGCTCACATTATTAGTTTATTAATTAGCTTTAATTTATCATTCTTTGTGTTAGTTTAAATGTCAGAAGCAAATCAGATGTTGCGTCTCTATTAATTGTTCAATCGACATTTCTTCTCTTCGATCATCTTGTCTATTCAAGCAAATATTTTTTTTCCTGGTGTTAGATGTGGGGATGATGAGAATTTACTGAAATAAAATGTATTTCATTGAATATTTACTGTAAAATTAACAGCAGAGACTTTTTTTTTTGTTTGTTTGTTTCTTTCCACTTTCTTGTGCTGCTTGTTCATACAATTGAGAATCCCCAAATTACTCTGATTTACGTCACAAATTCAGTCAAATGACTTGCTTGTAATTCTTAATTGCACATCTACATGGATTTAACTAGACTTGGTGGAAAGTCTTGTGACTTGCAGTACAAAGGCTTGGTTACGTCTCTGCAATATCAGTGAAACAGAGAGTTGAGTCTGGTGGTTTTGTTGCACCGTTGGCCTGATTGCAACAGTTTCAGTAGTTTCCTGGAAAAGGTATAAGGACCACTACAATGTTCGGTTTGGTAGAATCTTGCAGAGGATGCATGTATGCTTTGCTGGAGTCGTCTTGAATGGACGACCTCAGTTCGGAACGACTGTCCTGCGCGGCTCAGTCTACTGAAATGAGATGTTCACAAAATAATGTCCTGGGAGGGTCATGCGATTCTGTTAGTCGCTTTGAAACATTTTTTCTTTATGAATCTGAGTAAAATGCTTTCAGTGTAAGCATTTTCCTGATGGCTTATATTGTATAAGCCATACGAAAGACCTGCCTGGTATTTATAGAATTTGACTTTATGTGTATGTATATATACATATATGTGTGTGTGTGTGTAATTAAAAATGCTGCATTTTTAAATAAACCATGACTTACGGCTATTAGGCCCTTTCAAGAAAAAATACAATTACGAGAATAAGCTTGCATAATAAAAAAATCACGAAGAGTCATAGTATTATAATAATCACACGAGAATACAGTTGTTGTAGTATTACGAGAAAATATTTTTTAAAAAGTGGAAATACAATAGTCACTATTCTCAAAATTTGACTCTATGCTCGTCTTGTTTCGACCTTATTCTCGAAATATATTCTCGTAATACTACGATTTTATTCTAATGGTATCCCGCTTCTATTCACATAATATTGACTATTTTCTTCACGTGGCCTTGACACTCCGCCCTGTGGACACAACTGATCTCTCCGCTCTTTGCCAGCCGTTGGTTCAGAACCAGTGTGTTGGCCACAAACCTGTGCACCTGAAATCTACCATGGTTTTCTTCTGATGCAACACCCAACTTGAGAGGTGAAAGGTGGCGCCTCCAAGGGGAGGAGGAGGTGCGGTGCAAAATGTTGGCCACCCCAGAGAATCGTGTTAAGGCATAAAGTGTTATCTTCAAGCAGGGTGTAAATCTAAAACCCAATAAATAAATAAGAAGGGCAACAGCAGCGTTGGCTTGATATGTTTATGTCTGTAAACTGACTATTTTGACGGGGGTGGGGGGGTAGATATCCCAGTTTTAAAGGGAATATCTGTTAATATTCCTGTGTGATGGTCATGTTAGGGCCTTCCTGACTTTCCAGTTTTCTAGCAGGTCAAAGCCATGAAAGGTTAAAGATGCTGGCTGTTCAGAGTCCTGTATCGCAGCATATTAAGTAAAAGTTGAGTGGAAGGAAAACATTTGGTAGAAAAACCATATACAACAAAAAGGGATAACTGCAATCCTTTTATTATTATTATTATTTGTCATAAGTTCTTTACTAATCGGCACCGAAGCGTAGATGATTTTTCTCCTAATCTCACCATAAGAATGTTTAACTTGAAAACTGTTTTAAATTTACTAAAATTTATTATTATATTTATTAAAAGTTATCAATTCAAAACTGGATATTCCATATATTCCAAAATATGGGCTGTATGAAATCATAACTGTTATATGTTGCAGGAGCAGTAGCAATAATTCATAATTTGCTATTTTAACTAAAAAAATAAAATAAAATTCTGTTGAATAACTTTGTTTTAATTTTTCCCCTAAATAACACATAACACTCTAATATCATACCCTTATATAGAGAGTATTTTTACTTCCAAACTGAGACCAGGCCAAGCGTCGCTCTTATAAATGTGAGGCAACACCGCCGCCTACTGGAGCCACAGAGAACTACTTGTTCTATTCAAACAGATGTTGAAAGGCTTAACTTGATGCAGGCAAATCTGTTGACTTTACTGCGTGTTTGTCCTGTCAAACACGCAGTAAAGTGTTTGACACTTTACTGCGTTGTATTCAACGACCGTGAATACAATTTGATATGGCAAAAGATAAATAAATAAAAATAAAACGGAACACACAATGAACATGAATCCCTGTCTGTTCCTGGAACTGGTTGTGTGTTTGTTTCTAAGCTGTTCTGTTGGTTCTGTTGAGCAGTGTGGCGGTGATCTGGCTGCGTGGGGGAACAACCCTGACCTCTGAACGCAATTATTGTGAAACTTGGTGTCCTAATAAATAAATGTTGAGCTCTGTGATTGAATCCAAGCGTCATCCAGCTGCATTTAGAGAATGGACTATGATGGCAGAACTAACCCCCATGTGGAGAAGGTGTGACCCTGTGTTTTTGTGTGTGTGACTAATTTACAAAGATTTAAAGAAAAACAAAATGGTACATCTTTTTTTTTTTTTTTTTTTCATTATTATTGATTACATGTGCTTTTTGTCGTAGCAAATTTGTTTGCGCTGTTTTGGCAGCACTACTGTTTACTCCCAATTTCCCAACTTTGGAAATCTGCCCCTAATAATTATTAACTGCTTCCGTCCGGAGCTGGGATTTTGTTCCGATCCTCAGAGGAGCTTTGTTATTCCTGACAAAATGTGTGTGAGGTATCTGGGACTTGTGCTTCTGGCTTGGCTTCCTGGCCTTCTGCACGGTGAGAACGTTTCACTGAGCTACCCATTCGTTTTGATCATCCACTTCTTGTTAATAAAAAAAAAAGGAACAATTTACTGATTGATTTGTGTATGTGTGTGTGTGTCTTTCTTTCAGCTCAAATGCATTGTAGTCCTCCACAGCTCACACATGGCTTTTATGTCTCACAGCAAGGAACATATAATCATGGACAAACGTTGACTTATAGCTGTGACACTGGATTTAAGCCGGCGGTGGAGGGCTGGTGGGCAACCAGCACATGCCAGGACGGCATCTGGACTCATACCCCTGAGTGCACAGGTGAGTTACAGGGCTTCTTGTTACACTGTGAAAACCAGCAGAGAACTGGATTTCATTGACCTGAAGATCCATGTTTGCAGGCAGCGTTCTGAACAGCAGTACTCTTAGCAGTGTCACGTGTCGTATGTCAAACGTCCTTAAGCTGCAGCCTGAGGAGAACTGCAAACGACTTGACAGTGTCGCGCATGCGCAGTAGACGGCGCAATAACGTCGCACGTAGAGCGGGGACTCGGTGTTCGCGCTTCTTCTCGTAAGGCTAATGGCGGAGCGCCTCTTTCGACTTTTAACAGCTGCTGTCCCGCCGGAGCCAGGCGCAGTTACAGCTCAATGCTCCGCCGTGGTTGTTGTTTCTCTTCCCGCTTGAGCGCATGAAGAAAGACGCGGACATTTTCTGCCGTAAGTCTGAAAGCAGGACTTCCGTGTCTTTATTTTTCCAAGACTTGAAAAGCTCGAGCTCAAACATTCACCGCACTTTCACAAACCAAACTCCTCGCGCTCAAAACTCGTCACTTCTCGCCTCTCTGCTCTCACAAGAAAGTCCAGTCGCCCCAAACCCCCGGGCCGCGGACCGGTACTGCTCCGTGGACCAATTGGTACCGGGCCCAGCAAGAAATAATAAAATATTTCCGTTTTATGTATTACTTGAACCTCCACATCTCATCTCCGAGGTCAGCTGTTTGGGATTCCCCTCTGTGCTTACGTCACTGCGCTTTCTGATTGGCTGTCACATTCAGGCTGAGTATTCAGAAAACCTCATACCTGCGATTAAAGGGCCGAGACAATCCAACATGTCCAATATGCCAGATGTCGAATAAGATTGTCCTAGGGGGAAAATTGGGGAATTTTTTTTTAATTGTTGCATGTGAACTAGGCTTTAGCCGAAACACCAACATGACGAAGCCTTCCCTCACTGTCGGCGGTGATAAAAAAGTTGGGGACCATTGATCTACAGGACTCCAGTCATTGTCCCCCTCCAGGAAGGTGTTGTAGCTAAGTAGAACCACCAACCAGATTTCAATGATAAATGGTAAAATAAGGAATTTTACTCCATACAATTAGAAATGAATTTTTTACATTATAAAAACAATACACTAGTAAAATTGAAAAATGTAATTCCATAAATTAAGCTAAATTAAATTGGGTGCAGAATTTCCCAACAGTCATTTAATCAACAATATATTTCTATTTCTTTGTCTACTCCTCATACTGACAGCCTTAAATCCTCTCAATACAAAGCAAAATACTAAGTCACCATCACACGGCATGCAGACTGTGGCTGGTATCTTCAAACTAATTATCTAACTCCTACCTTTCTCAGATAACAGCTCCTGCTTTCCACTTGCTGTTGAAAATGGGAAGTACGAAAACGCACAGAGGGGTTTTTATAATCACCAGGAGAGGACCAGGGTCATCTGTGACGATGGGTTTTACACGAAACTCGGCTCCGGCAGGATTCGGTGCTCAAATGGAAGTTGGTCTCCCCTGCCTGTTTGTGAGAGTGAGTCCATCAGATGTTTGAGCTGAAATATTAATGGGACACAAGCAAGAAGTTTTTGTGTTTGTTCTAAAGATAGTACTTTCATTTTACAGGAAACACTAATGCATGCGATAAGCCTGGTGAAATTCCCCATGCCGTTATCATCAATCAGGAACCCAAGGAGGTTTACAGTCATAACTCTCGCCTAGAGTATCAGTGTGAAAATGGATACATTGCAGGTCAAGCAAATCACAGAGGAGCCATTACTTGCCGAGACGGATCCTGGACTGAACCACAATCATGCAGTAAGTGGACAAAGACACTGCAGCCAACGCATTCTGTTGCAGGAGTGAAACATGTTGGAGCTGCAATGAGACGATCAGGTCAAAACTAAACGGCATTTCAAAAGCTGCAGAAAGAGTTTGGTTGGTGTTCACACCGCTGGAGCCATGTTTACCACATCATCAATCCTGCTTTGTCTTTGTTTAAAAACGCCCCACTGAATTTAAACAGCAACTCGTGATGAACTCCAGTGTTCATCTCCTTCACAACTTAAGGTGTGAAGGAGAGTAATGTGAGAGATGGTTGGAACAAAAAAACAAACAAAAAATAACTGGGAATGCTCAGCTATTTGGAAAAAAAAAAGTCGACAGGTTTCTGGGTCCAGTTCTGATGGCCGAAATGACTGGCAATGGAAGTGACTGGATCGAACCTAGAGAGGAACAATGTAGAGTCTGTTTGGTTTGTAGTCATTAAGCTACATCTAGCAATCAGGCCCAAAATCTAGTTTATATACATTTTGCCAGTTAAATGAATAAAATGTGATATTTTGTTCCTATAATTCTTTTTTCTAAACAGTTTGATCTTTTGTTTCTTTAAAGTTCCTGCAGTTCAACGCTGTGTGTTGGATCGGCGTAGAGTTGATGTCGGCCAAACTTCAGAGATCAGCCTAGAGGACGGAGAGACAAAATGGATTGAGTGTAGACAAAACGACTGGCAGAACATCTGGATGCTTGCTAAGTGCTCAGATGGAAGAATAGAAGCAACAGAGTGTGAGTAACGTGATACATTTATTTTGTTTCCAGGTAATCTATGATGTGTCTAACAGGCATGATGTAATTGTTTTTAGTTAAAAGGCTTTAAACAGGAAAACCAAAGTAAAACATTGCTCTCAATGTTAAATTCAATTTCAATCTAGTTTCAGGGAAGACGTTGACTTGGCAATTCATTGAGTCGCCTGATCTAAAAACAACAACATAAAACCAAGAGAAGTTTTAATAAAGCAGCTTTTTAATTTACAAACATTTTTAAAACGACTCAGTTCCTTCTTATTTTTTATGTGGGATTCAAAAAAAAATACAATCCATCAATGTTTTTATGAATTTATTGGCCAAACATCCAACATTTATAAATGACATTTGTTTGTGTTTTTCTAGGTTGCCAGATGAATGACCTTCGTCAAGTAAGTGTTATTTTTGGACACATCTGTCCAATAATCACATCATTCTGAGACACTTTGTCTGCTGAAATGTTAATGACTCCTTAATCCAATTTATTTGCTGTGTCTTCTTATTAGCGACTTTGCAGATTTACCAGAACACTGTAACATTTCCTGGCTTTGGATTCATCCACCGCAAACAGAGAATGAAGTGACATCAGAGGTATTTCTGACAGAAACACCTGGAAGGAAACTTTTTCTGTTTTCATTGAAATTCTGCTGTTTGTTGACAGTAAATCTAAAATGCTTGACTTTGTCTAAAATAAAATATTTTGACAAGATTTCAATCAAAGGTGTCCTTTGTTTTGTTCAACTTCACACTGTGTTAAAACGGGTTTTCGACTCTATCGTGTGTGAAATCTGGTGCTGTTCATGGCAGCTGGAGCCGATCCTGTGAAACCCGTTGAATGAGAAGGTTGTGTCCAAACTTTTGGTCTGTACTGTATGTGTGTGTGTGCGTGTGTGTGTGTGTGTGTGTGTGTGTGTGTGTGTGTGTGTGTGTGTTTTGCCTCTTCAACATGTTGAGTCAAATCAGAGTTTTGAGGTATATCTCAGCTCTTTTGCCACTTTGTTTTTGGAGTCGTAAACGTGGATGTTGAACCAAAATTAGAGAGTCATAATCAGTGCATGTAACAAGTCAGAGCTCACTAAAGTCATTGAAAAAACTTTCCGCATATTTTGGGATTTCATAGCTGCTGTAGGGATTCATTGAAGTTAATTACCAGATCATAAGATATAAAGTGAATCAGTGTCTGTTAGTAGTTTGGTGTTTTTCTAAAGCCAGTTCATCTCCAGTGTTTGGTGTTTGTTCAATCCCGACCTCTGATCACTGCAGTCCAGGAAACCAGCTTCACAGGCAGACAGTAAACATTCTGATAGACTTTTGCTGATCTGATTTGTTTTGCCACAGTGAAAGTTATGCTTTGACACACAGCTGACTATTTCTTCACTTCTTTTTCCAGAGAAATGTTGAGTAATAATTAACTGAGCTCGGTCCCTGACTCTTCACTCTCTGGGTGATTTTTGATTCCTGACAACATGGAGGCGAGGTGTCTTCAGTTTGTTCTTCTGCTTTGGGTTCCTGGACTGCTGCAAGGTAAGGATAACCAACATCTGATACGGCATATTTCTGAAGTTGTGTCTGATTTTTTGCCTGTTGTGGACGATCAGCTCAAGGTCCACAGCCTTGCAGCGCTCCGAGCCTGGATGCAGGTTTTTTCCTCCCGGTGCAGGAATCATATCCTCATGGAACAAACATCAGTTATTCCTGCAATGATGGATACAAAGCAGAAGGAAGAGGCTGGTGGGGAACAAGCACGTGTCTCGGTGGTTTATGGTTTGGTATACCAGTCTGCATTGGTAAGTGTTTCATTTATTCACTGAAAAGATTTTCTTTAAGTACTTTTATGCATTTTAGTTTAAGACGGAGCAGTAAACAGATTTCTTGGTCGGATTTCTCGTCTTCTTGTGCTTCTTTGAAATGGAATCTGTGACTTTTGATATTTTTCTCAAAAAGCTTATGCGTTTAAATTTTCTTCTTTTACAGAAAGTCCTCCTACATGCCGCGAGCCTCCAAGAATATCCAATGCCACCATAATTAATCAGGGTTTTCAGGATGCATTTACTCAAGACACAGAAGTGGAGTATCAGTGTAAGGATGGATATACAACAAAGGAAGGAGCCACCAAGAAATCTGTCTTTTGTAGAGCTGGAGTTTGGACAGACGTCCCAACATGTGGTAGGTGGAGAGCATTCAGACATATACAGAACCTGCCAAGAATATTTAGAACCCAAACATTTGAATGTTTTGTCCACTTAAAATCACAATCACAAACGCCAAGGTGTTTTTGTTTGCTAAACCAAGGCAATGCAGTGTGAAACTGTTACGTAGGTGGAAAAAGATACAACATCTTTAAACCTTATAACGACAAAAAAAAAAGACCTAAAAAGTGCAGAGTTTGTATTCAATCTTCTTTAATTAAATGTAGTAAAGCCAGTTGTCTAATCCTCATTGCCAAACATTTGGCTGATTTCTCTGCATTCACACACATAAACCTCTGTGACATCCCGTTCTTCATCAGCTCAGGGTTTGATACGATGTTGGCTCGGCCTCAGACTTTTCACAGAGTTTGTGAGAGTGATTATTGGAATTTCTGATCATTCTGTCAGACGTGCATTTGGGGTCTGCGCTTATGACGCCCTGGGCTGTTGCCCATGTCGCCCGTGTCAGAAACCGGCGCCGCTTATTGGCTACGTAAAACTTACCAGGCGTTTATAACGTCCACAACTTATTAATATTGATATCTCGAAACGAAAGCATGCGGTGTATATCAATGTTTTGGTATTTTGACAATTACATATGGTAAGGATGTTCAGAAAAACAAAAAAATGCCACATTAAAGAAAGGACAAAGATTTGCATGTTAAAAACAACATCTGTGGGTGATGTCATTTGTTATGATGTTATTTATTGTGTTGTTTTATTCAGTCAATTTTAGTCCTGCGTTTCAAAAACTGCCCTTGCACTTTGCATTTACTTTAAATATTCAAAGTAAGTCATGCACGTTAAACAAAAAATTTCAAAGTAGAAAACAAAACCTGCGTCAAACGAATATTTTATGTTTTATTCAACACTGTGAGAACGAACAAACATGAAAGCCTCCCAATTCTCTGTTTGTTTCAGCTCGAGCTGCCGGACCAGGATCCACGAACACTCAGACTACTTTCGTATCCAGTAAATAAGCACATTGATTTCTTCGTTTATGTTGAATGTATTTATCTAGAATGTAATCAAAATA
>VMRN01000048.1:1763766-1790340 GCA_010277015.1 Poeciliopsis turrubarensis
ATTGAATGCGATGCTCACCGCCAGGCTGGATGTTTTCATTATGTTCTAGCATACCAATAAAGTTCAATCTTTGATGTTTGTTTGTCTATACATGTGTTTAAAGTGAGAAGGCAAAGTAAGATGGCAGATTTGTAAAAAAAAAACCCCAAAAAACAAAGTCTGTTATCCAAACCAGGTCACCGTGGCACTGCAACAAACTCACTACAAACTTGTGCATCAGTAGCTGATTTGCATTACATATATGCATGAATCTTTGTCAATATCTTGCTAATGGCAAAGAACACACACACAATTTCACATTTGTGGTGTTTCCAGTAAGTAAGAAATTAAACTAGAATCACACATGAATACGTTTCCTCATGCGATGAAGTCATTACAAATATTTGCAGAGACGGATCTAAACAGGTACACGACACTCATAATTCGGCCATGGCGCCCATCAGCTATCAGCCAATCAGAGGCGACGTCTGCGTCTTTTTCGGGTATTGGAGAGTCTGGCTATTTATACTTAGGAGTGGCTATTGGGGGATTCGCGGCATATTGGGGGGAAATAATTTGGCGATTTTACAGGATTCAACACGACACAATTTTTTATTAGGTGTGTAAAACTTGGGAGAGCAGTGATGGAGCCAGCTGCATGCTGTCCAAAAAAAGGCCAGTACTACTACCTTTTGTCATCTTCTTCGTTTTCACCAGTAGTAACACCCGGCTGTTGATCCTGTGACTCGTGCGATGGGGGGGGGGGAAAGTGTTTCCGATGCAGTTTTTTGTAATACATCTGTTTTGATACGGCTGAAAAACAACCTCATTCTAACACGCACGCCTTCTTTGGAAAAAAACACGTTTGTATTTTTTCTAAATTGCCGTGTTTCCATTAAGCAAATTTATTTTCGTAATTTCAATTTGCACAATTCTACGGTTAATGGAAACACGGTTTACTGTCTCATTCTAACCTTTACACAAGGAAGCAGGAATGTCCATATCATCACTGATTCTAAATATGGAGACAATTCTACTTGTACACTATGGAGAGCCATTTCAGCCAAAATTAAATAAAAAAATGGGTAAAATAAATCAATAAATGAGTAAAATTGGCCTCTTCTCATTCATACTTATTCCTCTGTACATTTATTCCCAGGTTCATTCAGCAATTTTTCATTTTCCCATTTTTATTAATTTATTTTGTCCATTTATTTCTTTATTTTTGGCAGAAATGGCTCTCCACAGTAAACAATATGTATTGCACGTAACAAAATACTGTCCCTCTTCAAAAAATAAAGAGTTGTCCACAGGTTATGATCTTTAATGGTGTTGTTTTGTAATAAATTTTACTTTGATGGCTTTCTTTTCATTAACAAGAAAATTGATAAATACTAAAATGAAAATGTTCTATAGATTAAAACGACAGAATTGCCTGTTTGCTTTGATTGTTCATGATGCAAGTTAAAATTGTAATTATTTGTAAAGACCAGCTGTTTTACTCAGCTTGTATTAAGAGGATAAATTAATCACCCAACCAGGAAGTGAGAGCGTACCGTTTGTTTAGCAGAACAAAGTTCATTCATCAATAGCTTAGCTGCTAAAAGCACTTGTTAAGTTTTAAATGTCATCAAATGAAATCTTCTAATCTGTTAAAAATTATTGTGCCGATATAAATTATATAAAAGATCAGATAGAAATAGTCATGAATGAGTCAATGTGTTAACATCTCTCTTTGGGCGTTACTGTTGAATCAAACCGGGTCGGGTGCTGTTCATATAGTTTTGGCCCTAAATCTGCACATTTTCCGGCGGATTCATTCATCGGTGAGTGTGATCAGAGTCGGAGATGGTTTGAACGGACGAAGCCGAGTCCAGGCCCAGCAGCGTCCCCAGGTACGACTGCTCTCGAGGGTCCAGCATCTGATCGGGCCTCACGGGATGGACGATGTTGGCCGGTTGAGGGGTCAGGGTGTACTTCTCTAAGAAAGCCAGATCTGTTGCTGCCTGGTAGCCCGGGTTCTGCTGCTGCTGCTGCTGCTGGCCCTGAGCCTGAACGTTCACCACGCTGTGGGTCTGAGACGAGAGAGAGGCGGCCCGGTGGGGATGAAGGTCTCCCGGACCTCCTGCTGCCATGGGAACAGGGACTAAAGTGACAGGGATGCAGACGGTGGCCGGGTTGGAGGCGCTTCGCGGCGCCGACTTGGGGTCAGAGTGGTACGTCTTTGAGGTTTCCTGAAAAGGAGCAGAGGCGGCTTTGTCCTGGCTGGGCGGCGGCTCGGTGAACCTGGCGCTGTGCACGTGGTCCACATGGTACTTCAGCTTGTCCTTTCTCTTGAAGGTGGCGCTGCAGTGCGGACAGTTAAAGGGACGGGCGTCCGAGTGAATCACCATGTGCTTCGTTAAGGTCTTCTTGATCCGAAAAGTCTGATGGCACTCGGGGCATCTGTGGGGTTTCTCGCCTGTGGATCAAAAGCCGTCCACGCATTTAAAGAGCAGAAAGCGTTTCAAGCGTCCTGCCAATCTGTAGCTTCCACATAAGAAAAAAATCAACGTTTCTTAAAGCGAACGTAAGATCAGAATAAAAGTAAAAAAAAAACTATTTCAATAACATCAGTATGGGTATTTATTAATTTTAACATTAATTTAAAATGCGCTTTAAATTAAAGCCAAAGTCATGATCTACCTGAGTGAGTCCTGAAGTGCATCTCCAAACTGGACTTTCCTTTGAACTCTTTCTTGCAAACCTCACATTGATGCACAGCAGTTTTATATCTGAGAAAAAATAAAATAAAAATACAATTCAGACAGAAGCAGAACTCAAACCTTCAGGGTAAAGAGAGGAAGAGTCACATGCTATTGCTAGTGCAAAACTTAAAATCTGTGATTTGGATGACATACTTCTGCCAAACCTTCTCTCCCAAATGAACACTTTTATAGTGCACTGTTAGATGATCGTGGCGCCTGAAGCACTTCCCACATTCTTCACACTGGTGCGCTTTCTCACCTAAAAACAGACAAACCGCACTGAACTCACCATCAGAGAGAAACGAGACCTTCACCAAAGGCCTGGGTGGACGAGACAAAAGCTGAATCAAGGCCCGCCGCCTCTTCAACGCTTACCGGAGTGTATTTTCTGATGCTTGGTCAGGTGATCGTGGCGTATGAAGGTTTTCCCACATTGGTCACATTCGTAGCGCTTGTCATCATGGTGGACTCTGAGGTGAAGCCTTTGCAAACACAAACAGCCGACTTTTGGGTTTTTTTTCTTATCACCAGAGCTGAAAGTCTGAAGTGTTTTGTGATCAGGGCGCAGATGTGGTTTTCTAAAGAATAAAACAATAAAAATAAAAATAAAATAAGTAAAACCTCCCACCTGTAGGAGCTGCTGTGACGGAAACTTTGCCCGCAAATGCTGCAGAGGTGAGGTTTCTCTCCGCTGTGGATACGCAAGTGTTCCCTTAACGTCGTCCTGAAGAGAGACGGAACAAATAAATTATGGCTTTGCCATTTCGTCAGATTACAACCACGAACTGGAACATATTATTTGGGGATTTTATGCCATAGACCCACAAAGTGATGCCAAAATTGTGAACAAAGAGAAAAATGGGGGCATCTTTTGTTTGCGCTTTTTCTCAATCAAAAAACATCTAATGTAATTAAGCTAAACGACACACAGGGGAGCTTCTGAAGGCGATGTTGTAATTTTTACAGATATGCTTTTAGAAAGCGGGTGAATATGAATTTGCATTTGTTTCAATGCATGAAGAAGTCTATGCATTGTCTTTCTTCACCTTCACGTTTAACGCTGCTCTTGCTGGTACATCACATAAATAAAAAGGAACGTTGATTACAAATGCAAATGCAAAAAAGAGCAACAAAAAAACTGTTATGGCACTGAACATACAAAATAAAAAGAAATGAACTCAAGATGCACAATTTTAGCTATTGGAATATTATTGTGCACTCACTAAGACCAGTTCAGATTCACTATCTGCTGTGGCGTGAGATTTCTAGTGTCATCGATTGTTGGGTCTTTATATCGACTCCGACGCCTTATTTCCACTGATAGACATAGATATTTATCGATTTGGTTTTTTTTTTAATTGTGACCCAAACAAATCAAAAGCGGGCATTGATATTCAGAGATCACATCTGGTTACAATGTTGTCATCAGAAAATCACATATTCTCCTTACATGGTGCAGCCCGGGGGGGAGTGTGGAGTGGAACTGTACCTTTCCCTCACTGATTTCCCACAAACAAAGCAGGTCCACTTTCGTTTGCCTCCATGTGTGCACTCTATGTGCCTCTTCTTGTTGCCGGTGTCGTTGAACTGACGTCCACAGATCTCACAGGGAAACGGCCCTGCAACAAACAAACAAACAAAAAGTCAAATCAAATAAAAAAAAAAAAAAAACATCTTCAACACCATTTTTTTTTTTTTTAAATGTAGATTGTAAAGATTTTGACCAGCAACGACAGAAGGGCTTCTGCTGTATCTCACCCAAGTGATATTTCTCTTGGTGCTTCAGCCTCGCAAACCTGGACTTGAAGAACTCGTCACAGAATGAGCATTTAAAGGGCCGGTCCTGGGTGTGCAGGATCATGTGCTCCTGCAGGTGAGGCCTGCGGCTGAATGTCTTCGAACAAATCTGTTGGACCGCGTACGGGTAGTTAAGATTCTGAACTTCATGCGGTGTAAGATTCGATCACGACCTGCTTAACTCATCCAGATTGGCGCGTGCCAACATGCGAATGATTCGGAAGATGTACAAATTTACTTCCAGACGTGTTAATAAGGTACGAGCTGGTTCTTACCGCACATTTCCAGCCTTCGCTCTTCTTTTTCCTCGCAGCAAAAAAATCCTGCGTGTGATCGGGATGAAACCTGGAACGACAGGGAACAAAGTGGCAGTGGAGAGGTTTCGGGTGGACCGTGTGCTTCTTGCTTGGTCATGTGACAGTCAGAGTGATGCAGCGCAGGACTGTGGGGATTCAACTGAAGTAGAGAATCAATGTCAGCTGCATTGTTTTACCTTCTGACGTGCTTGGCCAGAGTTTTCTTGCTGGCATGGAGTTTGTTGCAGAAGGGACACTTGTGCTCCTTCTTTGGAATCGGAGCATCGCCTGCGTGCTTCTTCTTGTGCACCGTCAGGTTGGACTTGGTGGAGTAGCACTGGAGGCATATGTCACACTGGAAGGGCTTCTCTCCCGTGTGGACTCTGGTGTGACTCTCGTATTTCCCTACAAGTGCAGAGAAAGGAAATCAAGCCATAACTACTTTCAAGCAACCAAGATGACAAGAGACACAGAAAGGCAAATCTACATGCTAAAGACACGAGGAACATTCTAGATCCAACTCCGGGGGAACCAACCTGCACGATCAAAAGTCTTCTCACATTTGGGACACTTGAGAGTCTTTTTGCTGGATGTCTGAATGATAACTGGAGCCAGACCCTCAGGATACTCTGGACTCTGGTTAGCGCTTGCTGTTGGAGGCAGGTGAACTTCCCGATCTTGCCCGGATGGCGCCTCCATTCTGTCAGTGTGTAAACCTTCCTCTAAAGCCGTCCTGTCGTTTCCAGAAGCCTCACAAATGTTCTTCTGCGAAACAGCACCCGCGTTAACATCTTGCTCGTCCTCCTCTGTGTCCTCCTCCATCACGTCGTCGCCCTGAGGTGGTTTGGGGGTCTCTTTCACGTCCCGATTAAGCTCCAAAACACTGTCCGCTTTGTGTTCATCTGGTCTCCCTGGTGATTCAACGCTTTGTTGCTCCGTAGTATTGCTGACAGAGTACTTTCCATTGTCTTTCTTATGTTTAGAGGGGGTTTTTCTTGTACAAGCTGATCTCCGTGTGGTAGCACTTTTCGGACATGTCTTCACCTCCCTACCTGAAGCTGGATTAGTACTTTCAGCAACAGTGTGCTGCGGGGAGATTTTGCTGTTCGGGGTGCTCTGGACCTCAGCGTCCGCCCCAGCAGCGTCACAGGAGAGAATTTCTAACTCAGTTTCCCTCGTCCCTTCCTGGGAAGAGGTAGCTTTCCCGTCCTCACACAAAAGCTTTAATACGTCCATCATATCCAAGAACCTGGCTGCTTCAGCCAGAGCTGGGAGGTCTGTCTCTGCAACGACACACTCTGATGTGTACAGGAAGCCGAGGAGATGCTGGAAAACCGAATCCTCCACGTGGTCCAGAGTGACGTGAGTCATTGTACCCGAGTTCTTGGAGAGCTCTGCATGAAAGTAGCTGCTGCCGTGGGCCAGGACGGCTTTGTGGGCTCTATAGACCGTCCCACCCACCGACACGGACACATCGCAGAACCGCTGCCGGGTCCGGTCCTCGTTCAAAAACGCAAGGAGGTTGTCACTGTGCTGTGACATGGTGAGGCGTCTGAGAGGAAGGGACGAATCCTGGACGGTTTTGGAGTTCGATGGGATTCTGCACTCCTCTGCTGCGGATGCGTTTGTCACCAGTCTCCCACGCTTTGGAAGAACCACAGCGTTTGGCTTTTTCTTCATTATGGAGATGAATGTCGGGGTAAAATTGATTAGTGCTGCAAAACACAACAAATACAATGAATCTGGACCTTGGAGTTGATCACAGGGTTTAGTTCTGATGGCTCTGACCAAAGCTGGACAGAGGCGTAACATATTAAATTAAATAGCTGCTAAGGGCTCCTAAGCCAGCAGGGGGCGCCATGAGTCTTTAACGTCTCTCAAAGAGAATAGACCTCGAGAATTTTCATTTGAGATCAAGTGGGTCATTAAAGCTTCAATTTAAACTTGCAGTGACTTTTTCATACCAGAGAGAGACATTTGTTGATTTCAGAGAATCAGTAAATGCACCACTTGTAGATTTACAAGCGTAAATGTGTACCATAGAATAATAGCGCGGTGCCCATCCCCACATATTGCTGCGCTCAGCTGACCAGCAGAGCTGACCAGCTCTTGGACAACTGTTCTCAGCAGGTGTTTATTTTATATGTCTACAGTGTATTGAAATAAAACATACAAATGTTTTCGATAACACTGTCATTTGAGATAAACCAGTCAATTACCAGTGTGCAGAATCAGCTAACTTTCCTGTAATTTGCTGTGGGCTGTATGTAATACAATAATCTTAAAAAAATTACTATTTTTCTTTCCATTAGTAACAAAATACAGCAAAGCTTGCAGCTCTCTCCGTTTACAGTCTGTAAATGTCCAAACATGCATTCTGTTGGAGGCTCTTAAAATCCTGCTCTGATAGTTCCTTCATTTACTGTAGAATACAAAGCTATAACTTTCATTCAAAAAAAAAATGTATGTATATATTTTTTTTAATCTTTTGCAGCTATTAGAAAAAGAAAAATCTGAATCAGCAAATCAGCAAAGCCTTGTCTAGACATTTCTAGGTCCTGTAACAATGTGTCTGTTTGGTGAGGAATATTTATGTGTACACAGTGGGATATTTTGGTAGTTTTTGCTCACAAGGTGCTTACCAAGACATACTTATTATATCGCCCCATTGAGGGCTCTCTAATTATTAGGTGTGATGTGCTGGGCTACAATGTGATGGCTTGGCTCAGACTTAGGTCAGACTATCTAAAGCTTCCTAACGAGCTACTTGAGTAAAATAGTCCTGGTGTCAACAGCAAACGTGAAACACAAGTTTACACAGAATGTAACAGCAGCGTAACAGTGTTGCGTAGTAACACGTATCATGGACGCTCGTTACATCGTCCGAGTTGTTTTTGTCGTCGGCGGCCTTGCAGAACGAAGCGACAGTCGCTGACTAATTACGACAGTCAGCTTCATTCTCGGCAATAATAGCGGTTATGTTTACAAGCCCCCCCTCCACCTCAAGGCCCCCCCTTCTCGCCCCCCCAACCTTATGCTATGAGTGAGACGGGCGGGCCCCCCTCCGAGGAGAGCGTCGACAAACGACCTTTATCGTTACTCAGTGAACTCGCATTGTTATCGGGACGTATTAAAAATACTCTTACCAAATACGGGCGACAGGCCTCCATATTGTAGTTTTTAGCGCAAAGGGCTAATAATGGGACATAAATAGAGGGCATAATAATTTCCTGAGCGTCTGGCTGAAACGCCCCACCAGAAATGTCGGACGCCGAAACAAAGCGCTCCCCCATTGGCTGGTGCGGATTTGTCCGTCGGTCCAGACGTCAAGTTGCGTGAAGCTCAACGAAACGTCTTAATACCGAATGACAACACTGAGTGCCTTCCTGTAGTTACCATGTTACGCGGTTACTGACAAGCTCACTGTGCTGACATTTGGAAAGCTTCCGCGGACACAAAAGAATCATGGGTAATGTAGTCTGAATGGCGGAGTTGAAGTTATGCTGCCTTCCCTTTGCCTCGGAAATTTGAATTGTGACGGCAGGCCCAATTTACAGCGTTCCATCTAAATAAAGGGTTTTTGAATTATGCTCCATATTTGTCCGAACTTTATATTACCACACCCCTCATGTTAGGTAATGAATTAACTGTGGAAAAATGGTTGGTTCATTTTCAGTAACGAAACTCAGATTGGTTTATTGTCAGCGCAAAAAACTTAGATGATATTATAAATGTTAATTTCTTATTCAGAATCTTTTCCCCTTCTTCCCTGAGAAGAATGATTAATGTTGGACATCCGTCCGTCCGTCCATCCATCCATCCATCCATCAACCACCATGACAGGTGGTTGATTTATTGCAGGGGAACACAAATTAATGATTAAATATGAGTATTACAGTTTAAGAAATTGTCTGAACCTCCTTTCTTTAAACTCATGAGAGTAAAAAACTTTGCTAAATATTTATTTTAGTTTCAATCATTCCTAATTATATTTTTGATAGCTAATTTCTCAATCAGAAAACTTTCTCTTCATCAGTGGAGTAGAAATATGACCTGAGAGTTTTCTTTACATATAGTTCTTGATGACATTAATAACATTTTCCTGGAAGTTGTTGTTTTTTTTTTTTTTATAACCTTTGTCTGACATATATAGTTTAAGTATTAATCTTTATGAGATGTACAAAATCTTGTGCTATAAAACAAGGATTTAAAAAAAAAAAAAAAAAAGAATTAATCTTAGACCATTTTTTGACAAGAGTATTTTATTAATGCATTTATGTAATCAAATGATGATATCGATACTTGAGTCAAAGTTCTAAATTGATATTTGATACCTCGTTAATTTTCTGCAACGTCTGGGTGACTGCAAAAGGAAATGTCGCTCAGTGAGAAGCTGAGCTTTTCTCTGGTTCTTTCGGACCACGACTTTGACATCCAGTCGCTGTCACTTACATAACAGCACATTTTGGTGGTGTTTAGGAACACGCGTGGAGGTGCTGGAATTAGCCGGCTCCAATGCACCCCTCCCCTCTCCAACACGTTTAACATGTAAGACTACATAAGTGCATTAGCTTAATCTCTTCTATCCAGCATGCAGCGATCCAAGCATTTCAGTCAACACATGCATGCGTTAAGGGGAAGCGGGGGCGGGGGCAGACGATGGAGCGCCACACACACATTTTCTCCAGTAAGATCTAAAATGAAGACATTGGCCAACATCTAGCAGTCTGGAGGACTTGTAAAGGACAATGTTGAGATTCAACATGCGTGCGTGGATCCTCGTGTTGCTTTCTGCAGGTAATGTTAAATGATTTATGACCAAAGATGTTTAGGGCCCGATGACCTCAGTGGCATGATTTCGCCTGAACAGGCGTGTCAGATTAGGGAAGCAGCAAATTGTTTTGTTTCATTGTCATTTGGCCTGAATTTTGTATTTGTGTGTTTTTAACTATGTACAGTGTCTTTCTAACGGTCTCCGTTTTTCTTTAACTTTGGCACAAAATACAAGTCATTTATAAAACGGAAGAAAAGCATGCAAAGTTTTCAAAATGTTCTCTTCCCCTGATTCAATATTTTGGAGAACCACCTTTTGCTGCAGTGACTCCAACAAGTCCTACCGGCTTTGCACTTTTCTGAGCAAAAAAAGCTCGAGCTCAGTAAGTTTCGATAGAAAGCATCTCTGAGCACCCATTTTAAAGTTTCGCGATGGGATCTTGTAGTGGTCTGGACTTTGACTGGGCCATTCCACAATATGAAGACCTTAACCTGCTAGCTGTGGTCCTGCTGGAATCTTTACCTCCGTTTCTAGTCTTTTGCACCCTCTAATACGTTTTCTCCCAGGATTGCATTTAGCTCTGTCCATCTTCCCAGTAACTCAGACCATCTTCCCTGCCTCTGGGGAAGTCAAGCATCCTCACAGCCTGACGTATCCACTGCTACGTTCCACTGGTACGAATGGTGTGTTTGATGTGAACAAGACAAGACATTTTATATGAATGCTTAAAAGTTTCTTTTTTTTTTTTTTATCATGAGAGCATTGACTTTGCATTGACACTTGATTTCAATGCAAAGGCCATTGAAATCAAGGCCAGTTTTTTTGGATTGCACAACTTCTTTTTGTCCTGCGAACAGATTCTCTCGCCAGAGCCGAGGATCTCTGCAGCGTGTCTAGAGTAACCATGAGCCTCTTGGCTGCTTTTCTCTGTTCTTTCAGGTTAAGGTGGCTGACCTTGGGAGGTTTACAGTTGTGACATATTGTTTTGTTTCCTTAAGGTAACTGAGTTCACCAGATTGTATTTTATTTATTTATTTTAGCAGATTGAAAGAGGCTGAATAGAAATGAATGCCACTTCTTTTCAGATTTTGAAGTGCAAAAACCATGGAAAATTATAAACACTGTTCATTCCACTTCACAATAAGGCACTTCTTTGTTCTGGTCTACCATAGCATGTCAAAATAAAGTGCATTCACAAAGGGCTTCCACAGGCAGGCCCAGATATTATGGAACACCCACGAATTTCTGTTTGTTTGTTTTTTTAGTAAATGCATATTTATTAAAAAAAAATATGCCTTTTTGCATATTATGTACTTTATATAATACTAATTAGGCCGATATGAGGTGAGTCGCATGCACAATATTAAGATTATAAAAAATACTCAAGTATTTGAAAATTGTAAAGTTATTGTGCATTTTTTGGGGGGGAACAATGTGGAGCTACTGATCAGAGGAAATGTTAATCCTGCCATGAATCAGTTAGCTGATAGGACGACCTGTTAATATGCTAATTTGCATGAGCAAAATCTTTTTTTTTTTTTTACTGAAAAAGGACACTGAACCTGCCTCCAGCTCAGGTATCTACATGCGTGTAAATCCAGTCTTGTTTGTATGAACATAGATTGATTTGGTTTTTTTTTTTTATTTCTCCAGGAAAACTGTACAGTGAGGAGTTTGGTGGATGCGAACAGCAGCCGTGTCAAAATGGCGGACAATGTGAAAGCCACTCGGGAGGATTCCGTTGCCTTTGTTCGCAGCAGAGCCAAAATGGACGCTTGTATGGTGGAGAAAACTGTACAATTCCCCTTTTGGGCTGTGACGAAAGCCAGTGTGAGAATGGAGGAATATGTTCTCCCTCGTTTTCGAACAACCAACACACCTACATGTGCATCTGCCTTCCAGGTTACACCGGGCCAAAATGCCAGACCTCCACCACATTCTCATTTGAGACGCGGGGTTATATGTATATCGACACCGAGCAACTGGACCCGGAATCTCCTCTTAATGTGACCTTCAGCTTTAGAACAGAGAACCCAACAGGTACTCTTTTTCAGTGTAGAGTGGATGACTTGCTCCTCACCATTGAGCTGATGGATGGGCAGCTGCGCCTCCTCAACTTGAGAGATCAAGGCACCAGCACTCTGGTTCAAGAACTCCCAGAGTATTTGTCCAACAACAAGTGGCACACAGTTGAAGCATCTCTGGGCGGTGTGGTCAGTCTCATCAGGTTGCTCTGCAGTGAGGTGAGCTGCACCACGGCCTCGGGCGTCAACGTGCAGCCGATGGATCAAGCTGCCACTCTGCCGGAGCCAGGAGTTGTTCGACAAAGCCTCTTTGTTGGAGCCTTTGGGTGGAACGGGGCTTCAGGTAGAGTCGGGGACAGAGCAGAGGATCCACCAGCCTTTCTGGGCTGCTTTAGGGATGTCTTAGTAGATTCACGTCTGGTGCTGCCCGGTGACGTGCCAAAAGATTCAGACGTCCAGGCAAACGTTGTAGCTGGATGCAGTGACAGAGACAAATGTGAGGACAGCCCATGTCAGAACAGAGGGCGGTGTGTGAGCCAGGGCTGGAGGAGGTACGCCTGTGAATGCCACAGGCCATATGAAGGAGACGACTGTGCAGAAGGTAAACACACGCACACACACACGCACGCACACACACACGCACACACACACACACACACACACACACACACACACACACACACACTCAGGGCCTTTCAGTAGTCTTCACATCTTTTGATCTTTTCTGTTTCCTATCATATTACACTCACAACTTCTTTCTCAGTTTATTGTATAGAATTTTTAGGTGACAGCAGCACAAAACTTCAACTATTTCTACAAAACACACCACAATGTTTCAGTCAGTTGTTGAGGACTTTCACATTGCCTCTGGTTTTTGATTTTTATTTGATAGGTCATTCAATTATTTCATTAATTTATTTGACGGTGTGTGCATGTGACTCCGGTATGCTCATCTTTAGTAATGACCCAACTGTAAGCAGAATTACCAGAGGCTGTTAAAGCAGCTAAAGGTTAAGTCCAGTCTTAGTAGGTGTCACACCAAGAACTTTCAATGGATCGGTTTAAAGAGAGCCACTCACCAGGGTAAAGTTAGACAGCAAATTTTAAAGGAGCTTATTGGGTAAATGGAAATAGACCAAAGTCCAGTCAAACAGATGTCAAATTAGGAGCTATTTATCTACACCTGCAGCATGGATTAAAAAAAACGTGGCTTTCACTAATTGACCGGGAATGCTCTCAGCTTTCCAGATCAGGGAGTCTTAAACGTCTGGGACACACCGAGGCGTCTTCTTTAAAGGGTAAATTAAGAAATGTCATCATTATGTGTGTGTTATTTTATTGTCAAACATAACTGTCAACAAATTACCTGAGTGAAGTCATCAGCAACTGATTGTTTTCTTCAGTAAAATGCATTATAAAATTCCTGAAAAGATTGGAATAAAAAGAAAAAAAAACATTTTAGAATCAACATTTTGTGACATTTTCAGCTGGATATTAAAAATGAAGTAGGAATTGGCAAAAGAACACCACCTACATGGAGAATTATAGTAATATGAACCACACAGATAGCAAAGCAGCCTGGGAAACAATATGTTGCCCAATGGCACATCGACAAATGACAGGGGATGAAAGCTAGAGCTGAATCCTACAACTCGTCCCACTGAGACACAACCTAAGAAATACAAAGACCTAGAACTTGATATGATTAAAGGGGATTGTTTGCTGCTTCCATATTATTATCTATAAGCTATAACACTTGATGTTATGTGGTGCTGAAGACCACATAACAGTAAATCTGAACATCAGTGAAGTAGGAGACTTTGCTGTCCAATTGTACCTTGAAACAATTTCTAGGTACACAGCCATATAGCATGGTATGTTTTAAAATCAGTAATAAAAATTTGACATTTGTTGAGCATTTTACCACCTGATACATACAACCCTGTAATTAAATGACAGTGTACTGTTTATCATTCATGCCTTTGATACCTATTTCTCTCTGTTCATTCCTTCATCACAGAGTACATCACTGGCAGGTTTGGAAACGAAGACCTTGAGAGCTACGCCATGTTCTCATTAGACAGTGATCCAGGGGATTCTGTCGTTATATCCATGTTCATTCGCACCAGACAGTCCAGTGGTCTGCTTCTCATCCTGGCCAACACCACCAGCCAGTATCTTCGCCTATGGCTGGTGGAGGGCAGGGTCAAAGTTCAGGTCAACAACTTTGAGACTCTTGTCGGTCGGAACACTGTCAACAACGGCCACTTCCACCTGGTTGCTGTGAAGCTGGAAGGAACTGCAGCCACTTTGTTCCTGTCAGCTCAAACCCAGGGCTCTATGGCCATCAGGCGAGTCCAAGCACATCCTGGCGATTTGGTCTTTGTTGGAGGTCTACCAGATTCAAGAGCCTCGGCTTCATTTGGTGGCTACTTCAAGGGATGCGTCCAGGATCTGAGGATTAACAGCAAGCACCTGCAGTTCTATCCAGTATCAACTCCTGTGGAGTCGTACAACCTGGAGAAGCTTGTGGGCGTATCAGCAGGATGCAGCAGTGACAACGCTTGTGCTGTAAGGCAAAAGCCAAGCTTACGAATTCTGTGTAAAATGAACCAGACTTGTAATGTCATTTCTGTCTTTCATACATCAGGTCAACCCTTGTCTCAATGGAGGCGAGTGTTACTCCATGTGGGATGATTTTATCTGCAGCTGTCCCCCCAACACAGCAGGTCAAAGGTGTGAGGAGGTGAAGTGGTGTGAGTTGTCTCCCTGCCCTGTTACAACCATCTGTCAGCCCCTCTCCCAAGGCTTTGAGTGTAAGTACCATTTCCTCAAAGATTTCCTGTTACAAAATAGTGCGGGTACAAAGATCAAGACGTCTCAAGAACTACACTCCATAGGGCATTGTGGTGGTGCGGGGGTTAAGCGCAGCCTTCATAATGGGGCCTTCGTCCTCGACGCGGCCGTCGCAAGTTCAATACCCGGTGACCTTTGCCGCATGTCTTCCCCCTTCTTTCATTACCCACTTTCATGTCAACTCACTATAAAATAGAGCCTCTATTTGATACCTTTTATTTTTAAAGAAGAAAAAAGAATTACATTTCACATACAGTCAGAATTTCTATTCCTTATCCCAAGCAGGACTCATAGACTTATTAATTACTATGTGGCTAATTGCAGGAGGGAACAGAGTTACTGATGCAGGATTCCCCTAAGACAAGGTAATCCCTGGTCGGATTAGGTCTACTGGCAAATGCTTGTGGTAGTGTGTGAAGACGAGATTTCTTGGTGACATGTTATTGATGAGAAAAGGAGGAAGGTGCTGATCACAATAAGGATACTTCAGAAAATCTATTATAGCTCCTCATTTGGGTATGGGGCATAAAGACTAATTTTTCTGAAACAATAACCTGCCTCTGTCATTACTTGAACATGTTTTTGCATTGGAGTACAGGCATGTTCTGCAACACTTTGGCATGTCTCATTGGTGTAATAAAAGCATAATTTGGCTAAACTTTTTTTAAATCAGGGGTACTCAAGTCCAGTCCTCGATACCTTCCACTCTAGCTAAGTACACTGTTCTTGTATAGTGCTTTATCAAGACCAGAGAATATTAAAGCACGTCACACTATGTTCAGACATTGACCTATTCACTAGCTGGTGGTGGCAAGTTACCGGACTGCAGCTGCAGCTGACCTGGGGCAGTATGACATTGGCGAAGCATCCCTGATTCAACACACCTGAATCAAACAGCTGAATTCTGTCACCAGCAGTAACTCAGCTCTGTACACATCAGGTTGAGAGCAACTCATTTGATCTAAATGTGTTAGAAAGCATCTAAAGTTTGCAATGTGGTAGCTCTCAATGACTGGACTTCAGGACTCTTGCTTTGGTGTATCAGACTCAAATGTTTCAACCAAATAAGGGATCCTCACCATAATGTCTTGAAGTGACTTTATTTACAGTCTTTTCTGTTTGCATGCCATAGGTTTGTCCAATGTGACGTTCCGGCTTGAAAACAGCATTTTGTGGTATCACAGCAACAAGAAGATTAAGTCCAACCTCTCCAGTGTCTCCCTCAGCTTCCGCAGTAGGCAGTCAGAGGCCATTTTGCTCCATGCTCAGAGAGACTCTTTTCACATAACGGTCTCTCTCCTTGACTCTCGTTTGGTTATGGAGCTCCTGGGTGGGGCTGATAATGACTCTCTGAAAGTGACAGCAGAAAGCCTGGCTCCACTCAGTGATGGTGAGTGGCACTTTGTATCAATCAGCCAGGAGAGACAGTTCCCAATATCCAGGTGGATCATGGCTGTAGACGGACACAGAGAGTACATCAGTGTCTCAAAAGCAGCAGTTGGGAACTTTAACTTTCTCAGGGATGGAGCAGACATTTTCCTGGGTGGCCTAAGCCAGGAATCTGGATCGACTTTTTCAGGATGTCTAGGTCCAGTGGAGATTGGGGGTCTTCATTTACCATTCCATCTGGAGACAGAACTGAATCTCCCCAGACCTCAGGAGGAACAGTTTGTGAGGGGCAACAGCGATAATTCACCACAGTACGGATGCTGGGGAGCCAATGTGTGTGCTCCAAACCCATGCCAGAACGGGGGTATGTGTGAGGACCTGTTCGACCAGCATCAGTGCACCTGCCCCTCTGAATGGACAGGATCCCTATGCCAAGACCAGACAGACAAGTGCAACTCCCGCCCATGTGTATACGGTAACTGTACTAACCTCTCCGAGGGCTATAAGTGTGATTGTGAGCCGGGCTTCACTGGTGAACAGTGCGAGGTAGAAATGGATTTGTGTGAAAACAGCAGCTGCAACTATGGCGCCACCTGCCTGAAAGGCTTCCAGAGCTACACGTGCCTGTGTCCTCGGAACATGACAGGACATTTCTGCGAGTAAGTTTTACACAATGCACCTAAAAACTGCCGTCACACTGTTTCTACTTTTCCGTTTATGCTGATCTATAGAAAGACTCATGTTGGACACGAGTCTAAATGTGAAAAATGATGAGGAAGATCAAGTCCTATCGAATCGTTAAAGCACAGTTGTGAGAAATTACGAACTTGAGAATGCTAAATCTTTAGTTGTTAATTACTCATAACACAAAAATGCTACCAAAAATGCATTTTCTAGCTAATTTTAAGATGATATTTATAACCCAACTTCCTGACAGCTAGTATTACCCCCTCTAGCCAAACTGACTTCAGTGAGAAGCTTCATGTGACCATCTACGTCTCTGATATCAGTCTGAGGAAAGTTTGTCTCACTCTTCACTTCCAGCTGTAAGATGTTTTAGGTTTTCCTGCCTGTTTAGCCAATTTCAAGCCACCCTACACCATCTCCTTCCAATCAATAACTGAACTTTGACCTACAACTTTTTTTTTCATCCTTAGCTAGTCCTTAGTGGATTTACTTGTATATTTTGGGTCAACGTCATGTTACAAACTCCAGTTAAGCAACGTCTCATATGCAGTAGAAATGATGGTGGATTCTATGATGATGAACGAAAACAATTTGTAAACGTCTTTATTTACAGATATGCAAAATGCAAATGTTGTAGGATGTCTTGCAGGTGTGTCACTTCTGATGCACTCTCGTTCTGAATAGTGTATATATTGGAATCAAGTTTGTGAAATTCTTGATGTTATTCCGCATCAGGCAACAGTACATCATTTTTTTTTTTTTTTGCAATTTTTTCCGCCCTTTCCTCTTTTATTTTATTTATGGATCTGTTGACCATTCAGGAACAAAATGCCAGTATTACTTTCAGTGTTACTTCATCAGTGCAGGCAATGTTACATGAAGATTTTTATCCTTGGGTCATCGTTACAACAACTGAGTTGCAGTTGTATCTACGTTGTAGTGGAGAACATGTATGGTATACATGGGATGCACCAACTGTGGAGGAATTTTTTTGAGATGTATTTCTGTTGATGAGATTATATGATGTATGGTGGCAAAAGGATGGAAAAAAAAACAATGCAGGAGAGTAATTTTGCTATGACGTTATGTCTTCTTACACAACAATAGTGTGACGGCAGTATTTAAGCAATAGCTAAAACGTTTTAAAAAGCTGTACTGACTCACAGCTCATCTCTTACAGTGTTAAAATCCCTGAAACTCCGTGGTACATAGAGACAGATCCGTGAGTGCTTCTTGACACAAAAAAAAAAAATGCAAAGGTTGCAAAGCCATGCAAGTACTAAAAAGGAAGCTGACACTGTGTATGCATCTGCCTAGACTTCCTCTGTTGCCTGCCTCTTTCTGCGCGGGTACAAGATGGAACTACAGCTGCTTTAATGGAGGAAACTGCTCCGAAGTCGACAATACCTGCTACTGCCTGCCTGGATTCACCGGTCAATGGTAGGACATGCAAAATGACGTTTGTCTTGAAACACTGAAGGAAAGCCGCTTAACCAAATAAAGCTAAATGAATCATTTTTTCATATATATTTCTAAATTCCTTGTGTTCTTTCAAAATATTAGCAGGAACCCTAGGTACTACTAAATGTCCTTATTGCAACATACATTATTTTATGGTCAATCATGGTTAACATGCATTTGTTTTTGAAAAAAATCATTTTTTTTTGTATCCTTTCAGGTGTGAGAAAGATATAGATGAATGTGCCTCAGACCCGTGTATGAACGGAGGCTTCTGCATCAACTACGTGAACAGCTTCGAGTGCGTGTGCGACATGAACTACTCGGGCGTGTACTGCCAAATGGACGTCAGCGACTTCTACATGTACCTGTTCTTAGGCCTGTGGCAGAACCTCTTCCAACTCGTGTCCTACCTCGTCATCCGCCTCGACGACGAGCCGGAGATCGAGTGGGGGTTCCACGTCAACGAATAGACAAAACCAAACGGACCAAACTCTATGTAGATGGTCAATCGTTTCTATACACCCATTCTTTTTGTAGACCCTTATGTTTTTGGTTGAGGCATAATGTGTTTGGAAGATTGCTATGATGCATAGCCATATCTAGAGGAATTTGTTTCTGATAATCAATTAGCATCTCAAAAACACAACTGATACCTGAACTATGACCTCAAATCCTAAAGGAGTTTAAAAGGAGGCTGCATGGATTTATAGAGAGAAGCAGGAAGTTCAGATCATCTATCATTTCTACCATCGGTCGTATCCCCAACTCCAACATCTGTCTGCCTGGCTTTCCGATCATAAGGCCAGACAGAGATTTAAACAGGAGTGGCAAAAGCAGATGAGGTGGACTAGCAGTGCTTGCGTCATCCAGGACATGTTGACGTGGAATTCTGACATTTTGAAGATAGAAGTCACAACATTTAAATTCCTTTTGAGATAAATATCTTTAAATTGAACTGAACATGAACTTCTAGTTAATGTGTGCCGAGGTCACAACTGTAATTCAATTCAAGAATAATACACTATTAAAGTCTATATTTCAGGACCTCAACCCCAAATAGCATTAGCTTCTTCAAATCCAGACAATGCTACAAAAAAAAAACAGACTTTACTTATGTTTTTCTTGCTTTTATTCTCTGTTCAATAATTATTACATTTGCTTTGCATAAACGCTTCCTCATACCTCCTTATTGTATCTGGCCTTGTGTCCAGTGTCGTCCACAGCTGGACGGTCCTCCTGTCCTCTTCTTGTCAGAATCTGGTCCGTTCCGCGCTGGCTAGCTCGCTAGCTTACCGAACAACGCAGCGCGATGCGTTTCACTGTCAGCCAATCAGAGACGAGCATGGCAAAGAACGTAAACATCTTAGTTTATTATGACTTATGGTCATAATAAATTGTGTTTTATAATAATAATAATAATAATAATTGTAGAAACATTTGTTTTGAAGATTTAAAAATAATGGAAATTTTATTTAATTTTTTTAGTTTGACTTGTTTTTCCTCATTTCCAGTTTTTTAGCGCCCCCTGGAGGTCCTCCCACTTTGACAAAACACTGTTGTAGTTCACTGAGATGCCCCTGTCCAGCACACAGGTTGGAGGAACCACTTTTTATTTGAAGGTACACCCATCGTTTCCTTATGTCTGATTTACACCCATACAAAATTGTTAAAAGCCTCCGACGATGCATGTTTATTTTCTGTCTTGTTCACAAAGAACCTATGTGTCATCTAGTCCACAGTCTGTAGTAGAAACGTTTTCTTCCGTGTTTTCTGGTGTTCTTCAGGACTGGTTCTCGGGCAGAGAGCTCTGTGTGCCTTAAATGTCCACCTTGTGTCTGCTGTGGTCTCATGTTCAGAGACAGTCTACACATGTGAAGCCAGCACAATATATTCGCATGTAACTCTGTAAACTCGTATAGTTCTACGTGAAATGTGTACTGTATACCCAATATACAAGATGAAAACATCAAATAAAAGCAAAGTACATCCAAGTTGTTTGTACAACTTTATAATTACTTCCGGTTGAAACACAAAAGACTCGACCAAATGCATCTATTTAAATAACGGCGGAAACAGAAATTAAAATCGTAAAACTAATAGTTTTAATGGTTGGACAGAAACAGAAAATCCATGATAAACTGAATAAGGCTTTTCTGGTGGACTTCAGAGATGCTTCTTACTTAAATTACACTTCAGGTTAAATAGCAATCACATAAGAACAGCAGAGGGACAAGAGCTGTGAATTTGACTGTAGACCTGACGGACGTAAACTCCAACAGGGGGCCAACCTCAGAACAGTGAGGTTCCTCGTTTTAGAAATCCTTCAGAAGCTGCATGTACCATCATCTCATCAGTCCTGTACATGAAGCTCACAGTCACAGAGTTCCTTATAGATCCTCTTCCGTATGTTCGGGATGTCCTGTTGGGAAAACTGGAACGGTCTTGAAAGAGCCAGGCATCTAGAATACTGTTAAAAAAAACAAACAAAAAAGGCATTGCAGCATTAAACTGAAACAAATAGTAAATGTTTCCTATTTTTTAGTGAAAGAGTCTTTAAGTAACGGGCTACAGAAGCACAAACGAACAACCTTAAAATGATACAAATTCGAGGAATAAAACAATAAAAAAAAACCCCCACTAAACTCTCAATGCAGAAACTGAATGAGAAAAAACATTTTGGTAAGTTTTTTTTCTTCTAAACTGGAAGCAAACAGAATAAAATTTATGGCAAAAAGCGAAGACAAGAATGACTAAAATTTTTGTCGACTGCTGAAAAGCGTGACTGAAACATTGTTGGGAACTAAAGTTCAATGAGATCCAAGTTTTTTAAAAAAAAATTTCACTAATAGCCTTAGTGAAAAATAGTATTAAGAAGTGTCAATTAGCAAAGCGTGTTAAGCGCGAAAGCAAGATGTACCTCTAAGACGAAAACGCCGCAGTCGTTCTCATTGGTCTGTTGTGGAATTTCCTGTGAAGAACAGCAGGGGGAGACAAAGCATCAAGTAAAAAAAAAAAAAAAAAAAAAAAAAAATCAGAATTTGATGTTTCTGTAGGATTTCATGCACTGCAGCTGTTTGTGGGCGACTTTCATTTTACTTTAAAGACTTGCAACAACTTTTTTCAGGCTGCTTGGACGTGATACACATACAGCGTCTCTGAGCCTGTTCAGTAATGCGGCACATTAATATGACAACACTTTTGTTGTACTCAAAAGGTATTCTCAATCCTTGAGCTTTTTCATATTTTTCACAATTTTATTTTATTGAATACAAATGCTAACCATCTACTTTTAGACTACCTCACTGCTCACTAAACTTGTGGCTGAAATGTGACAAAATTTAAAAAAAAAAAAAAAAAAAAAAAAAAAAAAGGTATTAAGGATGTGATCTTATTTTTGCCACGCCAGTGTAACTCGAGTGAAAATGTCAAACTCAAGTTGCCCTCTCAGGTTACATCATACTTGGTCCAGTTTCTCATACCTCTACAAATGAGACCGTCCAGCCGTCTTGAAAAGAAGCTCGTTTCTTCTCCTTGGCTTCAGACATCAAGTATTTCAGGATGTTCTGTTCAAAGCACAGCAACACGTCCAGATGCAGTCCAACTCAAATGACCCAAAATCCAACCAAGACATCCTTGTGAGAAGAATAAGAATAAATAATAGCTTTATTACCCTTGCAACCTTCTGGAGTGAATGTCCTTGAGAATCGTAAAGGCAGATTTTCTTGGCGGAAATGTCAGCTGTAACCAGACACCAGTGGACCTCCAGGTGGATGGGCACCAGAAGAAGAGTCTTCGAAAATAAATCCACCTGAAACAGGACGACCGGATTAGTTGGAACATCTATTCTAACTAATAGCCTGAATCAAAAAAAATAAAAAGGATATTTCTTAACATTTCATGTTTCCTTCTGCTAGCTAGCTTTATGGAGATGCTGGTTTGATCCTCCAACAGGATTTGGTACTGGCCCATGATGCCAAAGGTACCAAAAACTGCTTCTATTCTTGATTGGCAGCACTGGTGTTTGGGTCTGATTAAACCCATTTACACACCCCAGGAAATGAAACCATAAACGTAGTTTGCAGCTTCCTCCTGCAGAGTCGGACGGCTGCCCCTCTCGTTTACACGTTTTTATTTGCAGAACCCACATTTTTTGTTTGCATCCCCGATCGATTAATATCACACGTCTGAGTTGGTGTTGGACGTTTCTTTAATCGACTTGATGAAGATCCGTTTTACGTTACATCTAACCTGCTTCGTCCATCGCCTCACACCGTCGTATCCTTTGGTCATGAGCTGACGGTGGAAGAAACTGTTGAGAAAATGGACCTTCAAGTGGAGACAAGAAAAAAAAAAAAAAACAAGCTGAAATGAATCAGAAACAAAGACTGAAAAATGCATTTGGTAATAAGTTCAAACAATGATATGGATTTTGTCTGAATCACATTCTATACATGGACGAATCACCAAAAGGTGTAGAAAATGAAACTTAATTTAATTGTGATGATTAGCCGATGCTCACATGAGAAACTGACATCATCGCTCCCTGTAAAGGTCTGACAGCCACCCTGCTGCTGTTAACTTAGCAACTTCATCATCATACCTCGTGAGTTTTAAGACCAATAGAAACCCAAAACAACCATAGTAAAGTTTAATCTGAAGATTTTTAATAGGTTAGAGCTAAAGTCGCTAGCTGCGTTTCCATTACAAATGTGTGCAAAACTTTGTGAATATTCCGCTAATGTAAAATCATAAGTGAATAGTGATAAGTTATTAACAAATATGCCGTACCATACAATATTTTTGAATGAGTTATGTGTAATTGTTCAATGAAATCATTCTTTTGGCATAGTTGTGATTGTAACGTATGTTACCTTGTGATTGGACGACTCCATGATCAACTCTCCGTACATGTTCATGACCTGCAGTTCACCCCAAAACACGTCGGTTTAGAGCACAGCTCAACACACACTCCACACAACAAACCCAAGGTCTTGTGGTGTTCGGTGCTAACCTGGTCATTGAGCCAGTGCTCATCCGCCAACGTCAACAGGTCCTCCAGAGTCAGTACGTGTTTTTTGTAGACGACTCGGAAAGACAGGACGGATTCCTGGATGATTGCGGTTCGGTATTTGTCCACTTTAGAGAAGATTGTGCTTTTCCTGCGGAGGTAGAGACAAGTTGACTTTAGGGTCTTGTCCAGCAGCACAACGCAGCTACTTTGGGTTAGCTCAGGCCTTCACCTGTCACTGAAATCAGAGTTGAACTTCCTCTTCAGATGCCTCAAAACGTCACTCTTATGGAGAGGGATGAAGCTGCCATATCGCCTGTAGAAGACTTCCAAGAAGTCTGGTAAAAAAAATAAATAAATAAAGAAGAAGCAGCGGTGAGGAACAGACATGCAGAATCCTCCACCTTAACCTTCTAAACATTTTGCCATCAAAAACCTTCATGCATTTGATCAGCATTCTATATGAACATTTTTTTAAAAAGTGTGTAAAAATGTTGCACTAATTTGATCAGCGCGATATGTTGCGATACAAATAATATCTCAAAGGACTGCTTGGAATGCAAAGTATGTTCGAAGTTTCACTTTGAATGCCACCAATATGTTCAGCGTGTTGTTGGATGGAGCAGTGACGAACACATGGATCTATCACATAAAACAGAAATGCAGCACAATTATTTCTGCCATATTGAACAATAATAGAATTGCACGATTTTCTAATATCCTGGAACCGTATTCTAAATATTCAGCTCAGCTCATTTTTAATATTTTTTGATGTAGCCAGCAACAGCATCCGCAGCTGCTTCTACTGCTGCTGTAAAGACAAAATTCTGCTCTGGTACACTGATTATTACTGTGGGGATTTACATACTCTTTCTGGTTACCTAGCAACAACCTCTTGCACTTCAGCTATTTCATGTCCGCCTCATTACTGCCTGATAATAAAAGGAATGGTTTGGAGTCCGAGGGAAAAATTAGCTCAACACTTCAAGAATAAAGATCAGATTGTCAGATTGGCAGCGTTTCAGATATTTAAAAAAAACCAAAAAAAAAAAAAAAAAAAAAAAAAAAAATACAAATCAATGATTATCGATATCTTTGATACAAAACCATTACATTGTGATACGTTTTTCCGGTGCATCGCCCACCCCTCAGGGGAACGGTGAACTGACCTTGGATCTCCCTGGTCAGGGTGTCAGCGTTGGCATCATTTGGACAGGATGTTGTCTTTTTGCTCCCGCTATGCTGGAGATCAGGGCGTTGTTGTAACGAACCCATCTGCGGCCTGAACTGTGTGGCGTCGTCCTGCAGAGGTCGCACGGTGTGGGAAGGTTCCAGAGGGTGAAGAAGGCCCTCGGGTCGTCCACAAGGTTCAACGCTATCTGGCAGCGATGCTGCTGTTGGCGGGGTCTGACTGACACTGCCTGCATCAGACAAACCTGAAACACTTTCTGATTGGCTCCAGCTCCCCAGCCCGTTCTGATGGACTTCTCCAGAATCCCCAACATCCGGACCGAGATGGGTTTTTATGGATTCTGGGGATTTCACTTCCGAGTTGTGATTGTTCTCTAACGAAACCATTTTCTGTGATTTAGAATTAAGTTCAGTGTCTGTGGCTGTGCGGACCCCGGAGTCGCCGCACCGCCGCGTCCGGATCTTCCAGAAGCGGCACCTCTTGCTCCGCTTCCTCCACAGCCAGAACTGCAGCTTGTAGTATAAGCGTCTCTTGTCCCGCCTGGACAGGTGGGACACGCCCTTGACGGACGACGTGAACGCCCGTCTCCTGGTCAGGCTCTTTGGCTTCCTCCAGCGGCTCCGCGGTTGCTCCATCTGGCAGAGGCCGAACCACGTGGACTCACATGTGAGCGCGCAGCTGTGGGAAGCCTTCTGTTTGACAGACCGGCACATGAGAGAGGGGCGGCGGCCAAGCTGGACCCACTGGCTTCCTGTTTGGAACAAACGGACTCACAGCGTTTCACACCATGGTCCCGACGCCCTTCGCTAGATCAAGCGGTAAATCTCAGGGAGAATGCTGGTTGCCGAAGTAACGCGAGTGTCTTCCTGGGTGACCACGCCAATTCTGCAACAGAGAAGCATCATTTCAGCACAAACATCAAACATATTTGTTTTTTTTTTTTTTTAGTTATAGGGATGCACTAATATTAAAAAGTTTAGTCCATATCAATAGTCCTGTTATTATCAATATTTACCAACAGTGTGGATATGTTTTACTATCCCTTCAACCAACTGCCCTTCCCAGCCTCCATTCCCCTTCCAGAAACAGCAACAAGATGGAAATAAATATCGATTGTTCACTCAGTTTATCGGATTGATACTAATATGCTAACAAATTACCAACATCGGCCGATACAGATTTTATTGCCAATATATTGTGCATCATGCAAAGTTAATTTATATATATATATATATATATATATATATATATATATATAAAAAAAAAAAAGGGAACACTCAAACAACACAATGTAAGTCCAAGTACATCAAACTTCTGTGAAATCAAACTGTCCACTCAGGAAGCAACACTGATTGACAATCAACAATGATTTTGTTGTCAGCACATTCAACTTTGTACAGGACAAAGTATTCAATGAGAATATTTGAATATTTCATTCATTCAGATCTAGGATGTGTTATTTGAGTGTTCCCTTTATTTATTTATTTTTGAGCAGTGTATATATATATATCTCAAATATGACTTAAAGATTATTTGGCTTTGTAATTTAACTCCTTGTCTCTAAAAAAACAACAAAAACCTCCTCTTTCTGAAACTCTGCGTTTCGTTAAAAATACTTGTGTTGTGTGCTTGGATTTCATTTTAAAACAACTCCTTTCTATAATTCTTTTCATTTACTTTGCTGCTAATATTCATGGCTCACCCACAGACCCTCTCTCAAATTTAACAAACATGTTATTAAGCGGAACTATCGCTGTAAAACTGGGCGCTACTTTCTGTAAAGAACCTGTGACATAAACCTGCCTCACAGCGTCACGAAGCCGGAGCTCTTGCATGGCACTGTGGGAGCCCACGTGTCTAGTACAAGACCACGCAGAAGGACAAGCACACAGTCCTCCTACGTTTGGTTCGCTTTCGTTTCACCTCCAGGCTATCAGCCCGGTCCGGCCTCAGCTCGGCACGTGCTACCGAGCGGAGTCCCCGGCGGAGCAGCTAGCCGCACAGCTCGGTTCCCTTGGCACAGCAGCAGAACATGGGGTTCAGAGGGAGCTCCCTACAGCCGGCCTTACCTGCATTTCCTCCGCCTGGCTGGATGAATCCTCCGCTCGGTGCGAGTTCTGGGCCCGCAGTACGTCTCACAGCAGAACCGTAAGGAAAACTAGTAGTTTAAGCTGTTAAAATACCAAATAAAACCAGATGAACCAATGACGAAAGTAGCAACAAGAGTCTCCACATTGGGAGTCGCATTGAAAATGCGTCATTCCTGTGTTAGCCAATCAGAAACGACCAGTTCAATAACAAGCCAAGACTGGGAGCTATAGATAGATAGATAGATAGATAGATAGATAGATAGATAGATAGATA
>VMRN01000048.1:1790740-1808525 GCA_010277015.1 Poeciliopsis turrubarensis
GGATAGATAGATAGATAGATAGATAGATAGATAGATAGATAGATAGATAGATAGATAGATAGATAGATAGATAGATAGATGTGAGTCGGAATTTGTCATCTAAATAATTTCATTATTAATAATCATATCCTGTTTTTATTCATTAATAAGCAATTATTATATTCATTTATTCATTATCAGATTACATATTACGACGTTATTACCAGAAAATAACATTTTTTATCACAAATTTCTCTTGATTATAAGAAAAGATATACTATTTTATATCAATCAACTCTAATGTTATTTTACCATTATACCATTAAGGCCCACAGTTAAATTTTGTTTGCAGCAGTCTTGCTTGCTATTCCAGCTTGAGGAGCAAAGCAGCTTGATGAATTTGACTGGTAGCCCAGCAGAAAATGAGCATCAGAAATAATATTTGTTAAATCAATTAATATAATTTATATTTTATCATGAAGAAGAAGAAGAACAAAAACAAAAAATATGATTAAAATTGTAAGATGAAAAGATTTACGGGACTTTTTTTATTATTTTTTTTGTATTTCTGCCTTTTGTTTTTTTCCATCTTCCCTCAAACTTTCTCAAACCAGCGCCCCCTGGTGGTCCCTGAAATAAAACAGGAGACCTTCAGTGTGTGTGTGTGTTTTTTTGAACTGAACTGAATTCAATTCATTCTTTTTTTTCAATTTGATTTTTCATAAGGTGTTAAAATGTGCATCTTTTCTGAATCAGACCAGGCCAGATTTTCACGGATTTGACATTTTGTTTTTCTTTCTCCTCCCCAGACCAGTTCTCTTCTCCCTCTGGACCTCCCTTTGACTTTCTCTGCAGCTGTTCAGCCGGGCAGCCCTGCTTCAAAACAGCAGATGCTCAGATGTGTCTGCTGCTTTAACCTTGTAGACTTTAATTTGACGTGGCGTTCGCTGTCCTTTCTGAGGTAGGCTACATTTCTACAAATGTCAAGGATTTTATACATCTCCAAATCAATACCTCCCCTGGAGTAAATCAGGGGATATAAACCTCTTATCTAGAGACTACCTGTTTGGAAAATGACTGTAAGGAAGCGGTGACAGGAAGCCAAAGAAGCCCTTCGAGCTGCATCTCGATGAGGTGTGTAGAAACACGCAAAAGAAATGGAAGTCAGTGCAAACACTATAAACTTCCTTTTGGACTTCCCTCTCTGTCCAAAGTTCGTTTGCACCAAAATCTTCTCTTTAAGTAGACAACTTTGAGATGGCCTCCATTACGAGCTGTTAGCCTGTGTGAGGAAAACGCTGGAATTTTACCAGGGAAAGTCGGATTGGTACCTCTGTTTGCTCCTGACCTGGAGTAATACTTGTGTGTTGTGCAGATGGTCTTATACAAAACAAACATCCAGGACGGCAGCGGCGAGTGTCACTGGCCCTCAAATATGCCCCCTGCCATCGACAAACATCCTCTTCTGAAGAGTTCAGTCGCTGATCTGAGGGGCCCCGCTTTGTAAGGCTCCTCTCTGACCTCGGTGGAGACAGGCAGCTGGTTACACAATAGGACTGTTTGAGCATGGACTCAAGATAAAATCACCAAAAATGAGTTAATGCATCACTGACTAATGCAGAATATAACGTGAAATTCCCAACGTCACAATTTTGTCATTAAAATCGGTACTCATTAGTAGTATTTTCATTGAATATTTGGAAATGAATACTGCGCCACCACACTGAAGTTTGTAAGGAAAGCCTGATTCAAAATGTCAGGAAGAAAGTCCCGACAGTTCTGATGAAAATGAACCGAAGAGATCGTATTACTCTATTTTATCTTCTGGCGATTGACGCCTTTTTGGTTCAGGACGCAAGTCATCCAGATAACAGCACCTGCAGCTCATGAAAATGTCAGCGCCCAGGCCGTCTGACAGTGAGTGAAGTGTGCTGGACGTTTGAGGTTCTGTTTGCTGCAGAATTTAAATGAATGCAGAAACCTGGCGAGTGAATGAGAAACAGCTGCCGTCGTAGCTGACGTTTCTGTGACTGAAGACGTTATTTGTCTGTGAACACGTCATGCTGAAAGTAGAGAGGAATGCCGGTTTTTGCACGCCAGATTTGCCTTATTCCGGAATTGAGAGGGCCACAAATGTGTGCGTTTTGGACATTCTTTCTGCATCACCGTCAGCAGTTTCACATCTGCAACTGCACTGATGTGTATAAATCTTGTATTTTACTTTTTTCACCCATCACTCTCATATTTATACAGTTGTTTGTCCTTTGAGAGGTAGATGGGTTAGTTACACATTTCTCTCCCAGGTTGCGCCTGTGACACAGACACCGTGTCTGCCTTTAAATCCGAGGAAAACGTTTAGTCGTTTAAAGTAAAACTGTCCCCAATAAACAAACTAAAGGTAGATCATGTTTTTTGTTTTTTGGGGGTTTTTTTCAATCAAAGCCATTAAATGAGCCGAGTTCCGCTGGGAAATACTTCTCGTCACAAGAGAGTTGTTCCCTTCCACTGTCGCCACGTGTTTGCTCAGGAGGACTGACTAACCTGTATTATAATTACAATGAAAATGAATTGCATGTGATTGAAATCTCACCCATAGACATATGCTGTGAAATTGGCACCAAATGAATAAACTGAATAATAATTATCTCTTACCCTTGTTGAAAAGGCCAGTATGTGATTAAAATGACCCCATGACATCCCTATGGTCTAATATTTTATTCTATTGTCTCTTGTGTTTTATTCCTTGTATTTTATATGATTTCAATCAAAGGTTGCTATCAAGCACTTTGCTTAACCTAGTGGGTTTTGTAAAGAGATATAAACATTATGAATATACACCAATAAACACAGTAACAAATATGTGCTCTTGTTATTGAAAAACTTATATTGATCTCAGATGGATGACAATCAAACAATGATGTCGACGCTGATGTTTAATGCGTCCAGGTCACTGATCCTTAATAAAAAGTTGTTGCTGCTCAAATCGCCGTTGCCGTGCACTATTAAGCAGGAGGAGGTGTACTAGAAACACCACATTATTTAAAACTAACATTTGCAGTTCATGCGGTAAAAGGTGGAAGTTGGACTGGTTCATCATGGGATCAACAGAGGCGGATCACCAAACAAACATACAGACACCCCCACCGGAGGCCCATTTAGACTGGCCAGTTAAGGTAAAACGCATGCTTGTGAAATGCGACTGAAAACGGCACTACTTGGAAAATACTAGCACATGCATGGGGCGAACACACAAAGTTCAAACAAAGTGGGCCTAAGTGAGATTTGAACCCAAAGTCTTCTTAGAAACCATTGATGACCACTGATTTCAGCTCACATATGACACGAACATAACTTGACATTTACTAACCAGTCATTTGCTATTTGAGAAGTAATTCCATAAATCAAGAAGAAGTGAACTGAGAAACAGAAAATCCGTCCATGACCTCCCTCCGTCATGATCCAGACATTTCATTTGTGCCGTTATCATGAAATCCTACCGACTGATTTGAACTGGTGGTCACTCGCTTCATCCAAGACTTTGTGTCCATTTGTCTTGGCAGCTCTCCTGACACGGAGCGCAGCCCACTTGTGACGCGGGAGGAGGAGAGATCACAGTGTTTAACTTGGACCGGTTTAAAGTTCAGAATAAATACAACACAGGCGACCAGAGTTCTGCCTCTTCTTTCCGTTTTCCGCTTGCTTCGTTTCTCAGATCGCTCTCTGCGCCTTGAAAAGAAATGCAACTCCTGGGCATCACTGTGGCTTTGGGACTACTGGGGGGGATATGGGCTCAGCCGAACATTTTGCTGCCCGAGTGCGACTCCCTGGAGGCAGAGGAGGCTGCACTGGTGGCTCAGGATCACCTCAACGCACAGCACACCCATGGCTACAAGTACGCGCTGAATCGGATCGAAGAGATCAAGATCCACACTGTGGTAGGTCAGCAGGTGTACATGTGAGAGTCTCGGATTAATAGGACAATTGTATCCCATTAAGAACTGAAGGAAAATATTGAGGTAAACAACTTAAATAATATTTTGTCATATACAGCCTGATGGAAATAATACATATGTCCTGGAAATTGAATTGCTGGAGACCGACTGCCATGTACTGGACCCCACACCTGTTGCCAACTGCACAGTCAGGCCCAAACATCTGACGGTGAGAACGCAGATTATTCCTCCACAGACGAGTTAGAGTGGCTCAACCGTACCAGACAAGACATGATAATCAGAGTAAGATTTTTACGTTACAAGATCAGCAGCTGTTTGGACTGATTCCTTGTGCATCTCTAGGCGATTGAAGGGGATTGTGACGTGGTGCTAAAAAAGGTTGCCGGTATTCTCACCGTCCAGGCATTCAAATGCAAAACAGAAGGTAAGAGTCAACACACCGGCATCTCACAAAAATCACCACAGAATTAAGGAGATTTTCTTTCTGGTTGGCGTTTAGAATCAAGAGAGGACTTGTGCCTTGGCTGCTCTACCCTCCTTCCTCTGAATCACACGCAGGGCCAGGACTTTGTTCAAGCCTCACTGACAAAACTCAACAATGAGACACAAAATTTGACGTATTCGCTCTGGGAGATTGGAAGGATGTCTTCACAGGTGGGTCTCAGCATGCAAAGGTCATGCAACCACAAGGTCAAGCATGCTTCAACCTTTTAGATGTCTTTCAGATTGTGGCTGGTGGACAAATGTACAAGGCAGAATTTGTTGTAGTTGAGGCCAACTGCATCAATGACACCTGCACACCCCTGAATGACACTATGGCTGTAAGTGGACAACATTACAAAGCCTGTAGGAGTAGCTGGTAAGCGACATTTAAAAAAAATCTAACTTCCTTTTCAGGCACGTGGAATTTGCATTTCCGAAGGTACAAACGATCCCAGCGTGAACTGCAAGATGTTTTCCACTCTGGTAAAACACTTTAAATTCCTGTAATTCGAGCTGACCCGATCTACCCAAATGGGCTAAATGACATTTTTCCACTTTCAGATGCCACTTTTGGATTCAAACTCTACCATGGGGTCTGCCTTTCCACCTCAAGTTCACATCCACGCTGGGAGGGCTTCTCACAAGCATAGTGCAGGACACCACAAACTCACAGCCCTCCACAACCCCCACATGAGCAACTATTTGTCAGAATCTACAGAATCTGCTGAAGTGGTCCCCGTTGCCCCAGCTCTAATCGTTCCTGCTGCTGCAGCTGCCAGTCCCTCGCCAGCTGTTGATGGCTCGTCTTCAGACGCTTCGTCAGCCAGCGTGGAAGTCCCCATCACTTTGGTGAAGAGAGAAGCACCTGCCTCCATTGTAGCCGATGCGCCTGCGGCTCCTGTTGCTCCAGTGCAAGTGTGCCCAGGAAGGATCAGATTCTTCTAAATGTCTTAAGCTCCTAAAGACTCAATAGTTGCTTTAACTACACTGGTACTAGAGGAACTGCTGCAAGTGTGGTATAATACTCTTAGGTTCGGAATAGTTTGAAACTGGTCATGTAAGCATTTGGAAAAGAAACAAGATTACTGGAAATTAGATTTGCATGCAAGTGTTTAATAAAGATCAGTCCTTGTTTTTAACTCTTCACTGTGGTTTTTTTGAAAAGTAAGTTGGGTACCTAATGAAGAAAATATTACCTTATGGGTCAATGAGGACAGTTCACATTATTGACAAAGTGCACAGTCCTATTTGTCAATCATGTTGACTCATGCAAACAGGACATCTTTGTACCCAGGAGTATTTCCAATAGCTGGAAGAGGAGTGAATGAGGGGAGGCATGTAGTTCAGCTATAGTTTAAAAAGTAATTCTCCTAAGCACATGATTTGAAACAGTTTGCTTCATTCTATGACTCTTACCCAATTGCAACTTTAAACATTTGGATATTCTAGATAAAAACCATTATTTGAAAGCCAAGACACTCAATTTGAATGTTTAAATGAGAATAAACATTCAGAATTTGCAGTCTTTGAACAAAAATGAAAACCAGCAATACCCTCTTGGTCTTCAATTTAGTAAAAGCCAGTTTAGAATATTTACCAAACATTAAATGTCAGATTACGTGGGAGTTGTGTAGTTTGACAATTTTTCCCCAAATATTAAAAAACACAAAAACATGAGTAGTTTTGTTTTTTGTTTTTTTTTAATGAAAAAACTCATTTCCCATTTAAATTCCTTTTGTCCATCTGAAGAGGTTTGTCCGTTTCTGCAAGAATCAGGGAAAGACGTTATTTCAACAGAATCATATGAAAGACTCATTCAGAAATTAAGAACATACCTGTGGCTAGTTGGTCCATAGTGGCACTCTTCACTTCTGTCTTTTCTGGAACATTGGCTAGAAACAATTGGCTGAAATCTGAAGGTGTTTGGGACGTCCAGAGGTCAAGTGATTTCAGAACTTTAGGCTTTGATTTGTCAGCAGCACTGAAAGATAGTTCATGGTGAAAATTCACTGTATTTGGGTCAGACGAGGTAAACAAACCTGATGAGTCACCATCCCTCCGCAAATAGTTGCTACCAAGTGAACGATTAGATACTCCTTTACCCAACCGCTTTAATTTTTGTTGTTTTTCCTGCAAAGACTTTAATGCTTGCAGATGAGAATTTTGTCTTAGTTTTAACGCTTTTGAGTTTGCACCATAACTCAACTTTCCAAAACGGCTGGGCTCCTTTCCTGGTGGGCCTTGTTGTAGGAGGACATAACTTCGTGGTTCTGAATACAAATTTTGAGTTTTGTGTTCTTTGGTTGAATTATTTGATGGTTGTTCTTGAATACCATTAAGGCCCACAGAGCTATTTGACTCTCCAGGCATAGAGTAAGGAGAGAAAAACCTGCCAATTGCACGTTTAAAGTTGTGATGTGTTGAACTTTTATATTCGGATTTGTGCAATGACCGCTTCTCAACAGCAGGTTTATTTTGTAACTCTCCTACGTGTAGACGACGTTGGCCAAGATAAGGCATAAAATTTGGCCTAGAATGGATAGTTTGTTCAGGAAACTGGAAGTTAAAAGGTTCATATTGCACAACTGGCTTCACTTGTTCACCGTCAGGCATCCACAGTTGAGACGGGTCATTGGGAGATTCAGATTTTCCTTGTTCCAAGTGTGGCAGTACCATGTTTTGTGCTCCATGTAACAACATGGGATTTGGAAATTTAGTTCCAAAATAAGAAACTGGCTCTTCATTTGCAATCGTGGAAAGACTACTCCTGGGTAGTGCAACAACGCCATCTGGTGGTTGGAGAAAGTATTCATATGCATCAGAAGTTTGAGGTGCCCTCGGAGAAGTCTGTGCTGAAGCACCAGCTCTTCCAGCTTGCAGAACTGCTCCAGAAGGTTTTTGTGGAATTTCAGCAGCTTCCAAGCCTTGGCTAAAGATAGGATGAGACACTGGCAAGAAACTTGTGTACAGCTGAGGTTCGGCTTTACTGTCACCTGGGATACAAATGTAAAAATGCTGATGCAAAGCCATTTGTAGACAGCAATTGGATAATACAGAAGGACAATATTGAGGACAGTAAACAGGGTTAAGTTGTTTTGATGGGGGAGATTCCATTTTTTGCTCACTTGACAAAACAGCAAACTGTTGCACATCAGACTGTTGCATACCATGAGGTTGCTGTGAGTAATAAAACATGTTGAAGGGGTTTTTTAACTGGCCCTGAAGAGGATTTGCAACAGGAGGTTGTGAATAATGGAAATGGTTCACCAGGGAAGCTCTTTCACTCATTTCCACAGCTGGTGGTGTAGACTGCAGACAGGGTCCATGTCCCTGAGCAGTGTTGGTTGGAATGTTTGCCAGCTGATTTCCAGGCAACAGCTGAGAATAAAAGCACCTTTGCTTTTGTTGTTCCTGATCCTTATGATATTCAGCTGTAGATTTCGAAGTTGGCTTTGATTGGGTAAGGGTACCTAGGTGATAAGAGTAGAATGGCTGGGTTAGCTGGCCCCAAGGAGGCTGTGGCTGCTGGGTTTGAGAAACTGTTCTGGGCACTGAAGGTGGCTCTGGTTTGGGGTAGATGTCAGAGAACTGATCATAAACTTTGTTCTGAGATGCTGCAGGCTGTGGGGCTTGAGTAACAGCAGGTTTCTGAGCCACCTGTGGATGCGTATAGAAGTAGAAAAATGGTCGGTACACTTGGGCTTTAGGAGTTGCCAATTGTGGTGGCTTAGTTGCAGGTTTCTGGGTTGGCTTTGGTTGGGAATAGAAAGGGAATGGGTATGCTTGGGCTTGAGAAGTTACAGATTGTGGTGGTCGAGTTACAGCAGGTTTCTGAAGTGGCTTTGGTTGGTCAAAGTAAGGAAAGAACCGTGGGTGTACTTGTGCTTGGGGAGTTGCCATTTGTGACGGTCGAGTTGCTGGTTTCTGGGTTGGTTTTGGGTGGGGATAGAAGAGAAAGTATGGCGAGTATACTGGAGTTTGAGGAGTTGCTGATTGTGGCGGTCGGGTTGCAGGCTTGTGGTTTGGTTTTGGGTAGGAATAGAAGGGAAAGTATGGTGGGTATACATGGGCTTCAGGAGTCATTGATTGTGGTGGCTCAGTTACAGCAGGTTTCTGAGTTTGCCGTGGGTATACTTGGCCTTGAGGAGTCACAGGTTGAGAGGGCTCATTATTTCCAGAGAATTTTCGAGGGGTCTGAAAATAGAAGGGGTATAAAGCCTGGTATAGATTGCCTTTGGGGGTTTCTTGTGTACCATCTACAGGCTTTGAGGATTGTTTCTGCTGGTGGCAGAACAAGTAAAATGAGTAATAGACTTGACCTTGAGGCGTTTTTGAATGTTTCAGCTGGGACCTCTGCAAGGCACACAAGAGGTTGAACGGCTCATATACCTGGCCCTTCACAGTGTCAGAGTATGGTGGCTGGGAAACATCTGGAGATTGTAAGGCTGCCTTCAACTGGATGCACACAAGCTGAAATAGCTGGTGCACCTCACTTTTAAACATTTCAGGCCATGATAGCTGAGAAAGTACAGATGGTTTTGTGGCCAACATCTTTTGATAACAAAATAAATGGGAGGGCATGTGTTCATCTTGACCTTTCTGAGACATTGTAGGATACAATGGTCCAGGTTTCTCAAGTAATCTTTGGAGATACAGTGGATAAGAATTTGAGAGCAGGGACAAAGCTTCTGTATAAGTTGAAGGGAATATCTGTTTGGGAATCTGCAGGTTGCTGACAGGTGGCTTCTGGGGAATATGTGGAGGTTTGGTCACAGGTTGCATCATTCGTGGCCTTGCAGGAAAAGGCAAGTGGGGATACAACGTCTGAGGGTAAAGATGATCTGCAGATGACGCAACTTTAGTGGTCTGTGGCCGTTTCGTAGTGGTGAGGTCTGGCTTTAGAAGGTAAGCAGAAGAAAAACCTGGAAAATGAGAGTATGGAAGCTGCCCCAGATTTGAACTCTGATTTGGTTTGCTTGGGATCTTCTGATTTTGAGAAAAAGGAGGAAGTGTTAAAGATGGATATGGTGTGGGAAATGGATACATCCATTTGCCTGGCATGTCACTTTCCTGCACAGGACCTCTTCCTTGGCTCTCTGTCCATTTGAGTTGAGCTGCCAACAGTGATGGACATGAAACCTTGGTTTCTACATCTCCAACCAACTCAAGGGAGTGCATTCCATCCTGCAAACAAATGTCACCATTACTAAAATTCACCTCCTTAGAAGAATGATCTGCGTTTTAAAATTTACCTTCTCTACCAGGCAAGGTGTATAACGCACAGAGATAACAACACCTTCTGGATGTTCAACTATACCAAATACACAACGTCGTGCAGCTATCGATAGGGACTCCCACTTTCCATTTACTAGAGGAGAGGAAAAAGGTCAAGTTAATTTAATAATCCAGGGTCCACACCAATTTAGGATTTCTATTCCACACCGACACCAGTGTCAATAGAGAAAGTTTACTCCAAATCATTCTGTTTCACTAAAAGTAGCTGTTTTAATTGAATGCAGTCAATTTTTAGATTATTTTCAAAGTGATAAGCTGATATCATTGGTTTAAGGCTAAAAATTAAACAGGGCAAACTGTAATACTAATCTAAAGCTCAATGTATGCACTTGCACAAGAGATTCCCAGTTTTCACTGCTTGGCAATATTCCAATAAAATTTGTGACTCATGTCACAGGTATTCTTTCAATGAAAGTTCTAAATTTGCAGCTAACTTCTGATGACGGTACAACACTGTATCTGCAAGTTATCACACGTAGAGCACACCACAGCTAACAAATACTTACCTTTTACTTTGATTTTCGAAGCAGATGTGGTCCACTCGGTTTTCACAACCATGCCCTCAGCATGACAAGTGACCATTGGAGGGTTTTGTGACACATGTCCCATTAAAGGACATGTCATTCTGACGGGTAGGCCCCACCAGAGCAACGGGAGCACATAGTCGTTCTCCTGCAATCAGAGTTTGATTGCATGGTAACAGCACAGACAAGTCAGATGTGTAGACCACCCATAATGGGAAACCCACCTGAATAACAACAAAGCAGCCATCATAGGGTGCTACCAAGACCAGATCTTTCTGAGTTGACCTGATGGTGTAACCACAGCTTGAGGGCAACTTTGTCAGAGACAGAGGAGACAAGTGACCTGAAAAGGACAAGACGGAGACTTCTTGAAATATCATAGCTCCCATCTGTTCTGTTTATGTTTCATACTCGGAACAGCTGTGCAGAAGTTAAAAAATATATATATATATATATCTTTATATATATATAAGCGTACCACGGTCCACAAGGATGAGAGATTCAGGGGCAGAGGCAGCATCGTGAACAAGAAGCTTCATAGACTCTGGCGTGCACTCAACCTTTGACTCCATTTTTAGCAAGTTTTCCATTGCCATTTTTTGCCAGTCACTCTTTTCTATTGGTTGTCTGGTCTCCCAGCCTTTTAAAATGAAGCACAGTTAAATTAAAATGAAGTATATGTACTACAGTAATTATTTTTATTTTTTTTAAGAAGCGAAATGTTTTAAATTCTGCAACACCTACCCATGTCAGCTTGGTAGTCGGTTTCATCCAGCACCGCCTCTGTGGAGTTGGTTCCATTGAGTTTCGAATCCGTCAGGGCGCTCTGTCCAATTAAGAGTCTTCCATGATGCAGATGACTTCTTTCAGGTTGCTTTTGGGTGTGCACTGAAGTTCCTCTAGATTCATCTAATGCCTTAAGCCTCATCAGTTTTGCACAGTTGCATAGTGACATTAGAAACACAAGAAGTCCTAAATGTGCTAAAATTTCACCTCCCCTGCTTTCTCTACACGCCATTGAAGGGAAGGAAAATAAAGACAGCACTGCACACAGGCAAGCCACGTAAGCTGACCCCTGTGGCTGGTTAGTATGTTTAAACCAGAGCACTCAGCCTTGGTCCTAGTTATGGTCTGGTAAACACCTGAATACAGCAGGTGTTGACAATTGTGCTAATTATCTCATGGACCAGTAAATAGTGATTGCTGCAGGAGACAAGATGAAAGCAAAGATTGGTTCTCAGCCTATCCAGCAGCCCAATGTTTTGAACTTCAAAATAAAATGTGTTTTAATTAACCCATCTTGCCATAAGGCATATGATCTTTCTTCTAACATGGTGTATAATAAGATGATACCGGTGTCCATAATCTTAAATGGTATAACATAATGGATGAGACAAAAGTATGGAATATATTCTAATAGCCCTCTTATGTTCTTAGGTTTTGACAGGTTTCACATCAGCAAGGTTTCATGTTAGCTTATTAGCACTTTGTCTTGTAATAGCTCATACAGCGTGATAAAACCTTCCTTATGGATAGCACAGAAATACATATTGCCCTTTTATCTACAGATTTCAACTCCAAAATCTCACTGGTTTTTGAACTTTGAAAAACAATGTATGAGGTCATTCCCAGATCCAAGATCTGAACTACCAGTCCAGGTGAAAGCGTCCTTCAATTTATTATAGTTCTTTAAGTGTTCAAGAACTTTTCCTCAGTTTAAAGTTCTCTAAAGACCTTATAAAAAGAAAATTGAGACTTTTGAGACTTCAGCTTACATTTTAGCCACCATTTACAATTTGGCACACAGGGTAAAAGACTGGACATCCTGACTCATCTCTGGTTGGATTACCTTTTATTTAATCTGAAGTCATGGCATTTGAAAAAACAAAAATTCTGAAAAGGGAAGAAAAAAAAAAAAATCAAGTTCAACTTAAAAGATGACAAAATATTCCAAACTTTTTGCTTTGTTTCAATTCTGTACAGATCCCACAAAGTCTAGAGATTACCAATGCCAAAATATCCCTTAAGAAAGTGCCATTTGAAGTTATTTCTTGCTTGGGCAGCAGGTACAAATCCAACTCGTATTAGTATCAGATCAGAAATTGAATTTTATGGCACAGAACACAATTATTTTTCAGAAGGAAAAAGAAAAAAGAAAAGAGAAACCACAAGACAACTTACAAATGTTCTTATTCCAACCAACATCATTTTCAATGTTTAGTGTACACAGCATTGTTTTTAATATATTTCTAGGTACCATACTATGACAAGTTGTGAATACACTTTGATGACTAAAGCACAAGGCAAAAAACAATCCCAAGGTGTTGGAGCCCAGCAGCCTCGGTGTACAGTCTAAATGCATTCACACTGTAGTAAAAATGACATTGCCTTTGTAGTAATCAATGCACATTAAAGTTAGCAAGAAGTCAGTTAGTGAGGAAACATTTTAGTGTTGAAGTCTAAAGAAGCGGTTACATGTTTTACAGTCATCTGAAGTCATCTCGGTGGTTTCCAGGCAGCCAACAATTGCCTCTAATAAGCTAAAGTACCTCTCTTATGGAAGTTGGTCCACATGGGAGGGCGAGCTCACAAAGGTGTAGTGTTGTTATTTTTACAGCAAGAAATGTACAAATGGCAGGAGAGAATGGGACCCATCTCAACTGCCAATAGATGAAATGTCCACTGAGACTCCAAGTTGGGATCAAAAATGATAAATGGGTGTAATGCTAACCTTACGTTACACTCAAAAACAGCCCAACGCCACATCAGTTACTTTAAGACCACATTCAGGTACAATAGCAAAACAAAATTCAGGTAATGGACGGTAAAAGAAAAGAAACAAAAGGTGGCCAATCAGGGGAAATCTGTCTTTTTAAAAAAAAAAAACAATAGAACATTAAGAGAAAGGCATGACATATGGTTTGGCTGAAACACTGTGGAAGGACATGGGGGAACAGGGCTGGGTTTGTTGTGATGAAGCGCATACATGCAACTTTCATAATGCCTGCATGCTGAATATTGGAAAACATTTTTTTTTTAGAGGCATCTTTTTAATAATGTTTAACAAAAAGGTAGATGTATATTGACGTGTACAGAGAAAACAAGTCAGTTTACGTTAGGAGTCCAAATTTATTTTACACTTTTAAGTATGCACTTTAGCTTTTTCTTTTTTTTTTTCTTTTTTTAAAACATGTTTGGTTGATAAACATCTCAATAAACATGCCATAACTGTAGTGTCAAAATTATGATAAGCAATGTTAAGGGAAGGGCAAAAAAAAAATAAAAGTGGATGAGGGAGTTTAGCCAACAAAAGACTGTGTATAAAAGGAGACTGGGTAGGAAGTAACACTGTTTGCCACCTAAATCCTGGAAGTAGTGTCAACAATACGGTGAGTGGGAGTGAGCTGCTAAGTTGACCAATGGGGTGGCGAGGTTGCTTAGTATCCAGATTTCCTCAGGTACTCAGCCATTGCATGTGCTTTCTTGTTAAGATTTCCACCATGGACCGCCTCCTTTCCCATGACTAAAACCAATACTGGAGCACAAGGGGAAAAAAATATATATAAATAAAAAAATAGACAAATGAACAAAACAGAAGAGCCCCGCCCCCCATACAGGGTGAAGGGGTGAGAACAAAGGTGACACAGTATCTTATCACTCTTCACTGCTATTAAATGTTTCCAAAACATTTGACTGCTTGCAGGAGAAAATCTTAACAGCAATATTTTTTTTTCTCTTCTTTTTTGTCCCTCAACTTGGATCTACGTGAGCTTCAAAGCATTAAAAGCCCGAATCTCTCAAGTATTTTGCCATTGAGTAAGCCTTCTTATTCAAGCCGCCTCCATGGACGCCTTCTTTGCCCATTACAAGAACCAAAACTGAAAGAGAAAAGATGGAAAGGAAAAAAAAAGGATAGTTAAGAAAAGTAAAAGGAAAAAAAAGGGAAAAGAAAAGACTTTCCAGATAAGAAATAGAAATGTGCACCACTTGGAATTCATAGATTCCTGTAGCATCTTGTAGCAGCTAGTGATCATGCTGCATTTCCATTTACTGTAAAAATGCTAATTGAAATTAAGAATCTTGAACATTACATTGTAGAAATCCCAGTGACTTCTACATTTACCCAAATAAAATGCAGCTACAGACCTTATTTGTACTGTCTGATAGTAAGAAATTATGTTTGACTAAACCACAAAGTGCTGACACACCATGCTTGTAATATCCCAGGAGGTGCAACATTTAAGTAATGCTCATTTAACAAAACATCATGCACAAGAGTCAGGAGAAAGGAGAGAAAAAAAAAAAAAGTTAGAAAGCTAAAACAGTTTCTTTCTAATTCTGCTAACTAGAGGCAAACTCATGTGGCAAATTTCTCTGCTAACCAAGAAACACAAGACTTCTCATCATACTGCAAGAAAGTTCGCAGCCATTTTAAAATCAATTCTGCTTTGCTTTCATGTAAATTAAGCCTTTCAGCTTATCTAAATGCATCTAAAACATGAGACCAAGTCATTATTTAAAGACCCTTTTAACACCCTATACGCCTCCCAATTTGAATGTGGAACTAATTAAGTATTTTAAAATTTGGCTCAGACTTTATTCATTTGTATGAACATGATCAATTAGTTCTTAAAAACAGATTGTGACAAACCTGAAAATAGAAAAAGGTGTCAGGATGCTTGCCGGTTACTTCTTCAAAAAAAAAAAAATCTAATTTAAGGAAAAACCTTAGAAATAAAGCTTTTTACTAAATGAAGGTTGTGAAGGTCACCTTCTGCAGACAAGATACAAACTGATTATGCAACAAAACCTCGCTTCAGAATTGGACTGAAGTCCAGACCGAAGTCATTGGACTTCAGACGATGGTTGGACTGTGAGAATGTGAGAAGACCACCTAAAACCCTGTTTGCCATCAGAGCATTTTAGGTTAGTTTTATTAAAGATGGTCAGAAAGGGTCATTGTTGCAGACCACAGCCTACAGAGTTCTCTATATAAAAAAAACCCACTACTTTGTATGTAAAGAAAACCCCAATATTGGTGAATAAAGTCCTATGATGTTTTTCAAGATTGCAGTCAATTAAAACTGGCCCGTTCCTTAATCTCTTAACAACTTGGGTTAGACAAAGGGAAGCTACAGGTCAGATATTAACGCCTAGGTTTCCTCATATCTTAAAAATCTTAAGAGTTCCCTCAAACATGCCATTTAAGAACTACTGCTGTTGTGTCCGAGGGCTAATTAGATGCAACAATAAATCTCGACAATGAGGTTAATTAAGAATTCAAAATGAAATGTTTTAAATGGTTACATACAAGGAAAACTATTGTTTTAATCCTCATGCTAAATTCTGACAAATATCACAAAATTAGCCGTTTGATGACTAAGGTGCATTTCCTTTGTTTTATATATATATAAATATATACTGTCCCTATAATGTTAAAAAAAAAATTTGGGATGTTAAATCTTGAGGTTTTCGTAAGTATTTAAGTACAAATAAATAAATCCCCATTTCTGGAACCCCACCACATACAAGTTTAATTTTACCTTTTCCAGCTCTGCCTACAGAAATGTTATATGTAGGTTCTCCTCCCTGGCTCTTTGTCCGGATGTCCATCGTCCAGTCGCCATCATCCTGGAGGCTGTCTCTAAGGACAGAACACTTCTTTGAGCCCAGGGTGAGACCATTTGTGTAAAACGACTCCCTGTCCTTTCCGACCAGGACGTCAATTTCCTGAGACTGAAAGACAAAACACACACACACACACAAAAGAAAACAAAAAAACAATTTGATTAAAAAATGTGCAGCTTCTTTGATAGAGGTAGCCGTTTTACTTGATGCAGAAAGTTACAAAATTATTATGTCTATAAGGCTGGGAAGTGAATCAAACCGCAAGCTATTGTTTAGGCAAGCAGTTTGGAAGCACTTAGTTTAAATCCTTTCAATGTATCCATTTACTGTGGGGAGGGTTGGGTCTGGCTACCTTAAAGGTGCATCTCTGAAATAGATGCAGTTTTATTTTTGCCCATTGATTTTGTTGGGAGAGTCATGCATTGCTGCACCTGTAAATGCAGCACAAGGACCATTTGTTAAAATGACTCTCTAATCCATCCATATTTGAAAGATTGATTAATTAAACTCAATGTAATGACACACCATTTAAAAATCGTCAATTATGCTCTGCATATATATATATTATTTTTTTATTATTATAATTTTTTTTTCTCGAGTGTTCTACTGTGTCGCTATGCACCAAGCTCATTACATAAAACGAAAAGGTTCGTTTCCTTTTAGCTAACAATGCAAACAGGTGGCTGGTCTGACTGAACATAAAGGCGTGTACCGTCTGCGCTTTATTAGCCAGATTTTTGAACACCAGGTAGCCGGTAAAGTAGCAGCTTAACTTCAGCTAATCGAAGCAGCTGCGCGCACAAAAGCATGCACGTTCTGCTGCCAGACGCCGTCTGCTAGCTGCTTTTAAATTAGCCTCACGTTCACTGCTGGAGCTCCAAAAATCTTTCAAAACGCTATCCAGCAGCAAATAATTTAAGCTCCGCACCCAGTCGTGATTATTGAGGTCTTGTCACAGAAGGTTTAATATGGCAGTGTTTCCCTAGCATGTCTAATATCCAACGCAGGCCCATACAAGTTAGCTTATATGAGCTAGCTCCGAAACGTTAGCTCGGTTCATTTAGAGCCTGCGAGATAACGGTTTTAGCGCTCCTGAGCGTCCGCGTGGGAAGCGCGCGCCAGTAATGGCAACTAGCAGCACCGGTTCTCTCCAATTTTTGATCTCTTTTTTTAATTACTTACCGTGATATTGTTGAATGTACCACCGGCATGCGCTGCCCAAACATATTTGGCGTCTGTACACCCAACAATGGCGCTATCCTGACAGCTGCCATCGGCCATCAGGTTTTCCACGTAGCTTTGCCAAGACATATTCAAGAAACTGACGCTATAAATGTATATATAAAAAAAAGACTATAGCTTTGCGGGTGATGTTACCAAAAAAGAGACAAGAGTCGGGAAGGTGAACAATATCTCCAGGCAAATTTAGAGTCTCCAATCCAACCAACACTTCGACGTTGACCAAAGCGAAGGCTGGGGCAGCAAAGAAAGCCAGGGCAGTGAGGCGGCGGCTGGGTGTAGTCCGTATCAGATCACTCCGCACAATGAGCTCCCTGGCGCTTTTATGGCAGCACGCGGTGGAATAAAGAGGGACTTATCAGCTCAGCCAAGAGTCAGTGCTGTGGGTCAGAGGCGGATGCACATGGGCTCATTTTATTCAGTTTCATTATTGTATTTTACAGCAGTATTTTCATGCTGTACAACAAGGTGACAAAGACCGTCTCGCCAGACGTTGTGCTCTGTAAGGCACTAGAGCTCAAAGACAACTAGAGTCGGGATTTTGAAATTGTTACCGATTTCTTCTTATTTTTTAGTTAAAATTGCCATCCCTTGGTGTTTTTGCTGACTAGAAAATTTCGACTGATAATGAAAAATATAGCCCCAAAATTTAATTTACATTTTCACTGATAGATTACATTTTTA
>VMRN01000048.1:1813094-1860410 GCA_010277015.1 Poeciliopsis turrubarensis
TCTATCTATCTATCTATCTATCTATCTATCTATCTATCTATCTATCTGTCTGTCTGTCTGTCTGTCTGTCTGTCTGTCTGTCTGTCTGTCTGTCTGTCTGTCTGTCTGTCTGTCTGTCTGTCTGTCTGATTATTTTCTCTACAGCAAAATATAAGTTTAGTTTATATTTTGCTGTATAGACTAAACAGAGCTTTTGTTTGCTTTTGCTTTTGAGAACTCTTTAAATCCCCTATACCAGACATGTTACAGTCTTCTTCTTCTTCTTCTTCTTTTCTTTTTTTTTTTTTATTTTTTATTTTTTTTATTTTATAAAAGGTCTCCCAACCGTCAGGGACCAAAAAAATTTTTTTCCTCTGTGGTTTGAATTTAATTGACCTTTTTCCATGTTAGTTTTACAAAAACATTTGAAAGGGTATTTTCTGCCTCCTCGTTTCCTTGCATGTAGCTTTTCAGTTTTTCAGTATATCCTACAGCAATGAGAGACCAAGCTGGTGACCAGTGCAGGGAGGAAATACCAGACTGCTGTCTCATTTTCAACTCTGCTGCTCAAAGTTGAGCTCGCACCAATGCATTCCCCCCACAATTCAATTCAAATTCAATGATATTTTATTAATCCCGAAGGAAAATTTTACATTACAAACGTGGCTCCATTTTATGGGAAATAAACTGGATTGCCAAGAGGCATTGTGGCAGCAACGAAACACTCGACCCAACACTAGTTCTATTTACCTTTGAAATATATGAAGGGAAAGAGAAATCATCGTAAGCAAGCTGAGAAACCAGCCAAAGTAGTTGTCCACAGAAAAGTCTGACTAGAACCATAATTTAGACCAAAATAGAAAGAAAAAAAAAGTTCCTGTTGCTTAAGGAGAAGCAGGCTTGGGCTGTGGATTCAGCGATACAACCATGCACTGAAAGTAGGGTTTGGTTACGAGCATTTCATTTCTTCAGAATGATGATGATGCAACTTTCAAACGAAGAAAAGTGTGTTAAAACGCCTCCTCGGCGAAGGCACAGCAGCAACAGCTTGGATCTCAGCCTGATGGAAACTGATGGTGCAAAGTGATGAGACGCCTGTCCTGCAAATTTCACATGCGAGCTTCCTTTCAGAAGTGAAGCCTCATTAAATAAACCAATCATTTGTCCTCACCTCAACACTGATTCATCCCAGAATTGTTCCTTCTACTTGAACAAGCCAAAAGACATAAAAACATACATCAGCAACTTCTATGATTCATTCATATTTTACTACAAAACAAACTTAACTGAACAGCCTTTAAATGTACTGATTCCATATTTTCCCCCAGGGGTTGTAAATGGCCGAGCAAACATTCCCATCAGGAACTGCGCTCCTAACACAGGACAGAATGTCAGGACCCCTGTGTAAAGCCTGTGGGGTCTGAATCCTCCACACTGACCATGTTAGCTGTTACACAAGCTCTCGTGAAATGCAGAGACTGAATGCAAATAAAGGGATTAGAATAATAAACCCGCACAAGGTAGTGCCCCTTTAAAAACCCTCCCCTTAGTTTTTATGAGGCTGCTGCAGTGAGCTTCTTTGGAGATGTTCTGGTGGTAAACACCACTGGCATTAACACTGCAGTGTATAGAATTACAGAGCCAGAGTCGATGCCTTCAGGTAACCTCTGATACAGTTAGTTACGTTTTCTAAATATATTCCATTCACAAATGCACTGTGCCTCAAAAACATATTCATGTCCCCCGGCCCACAGGCCTAATGCATTTAGGAAGAAATAAAGCTTTCATTTTTCTTAACAAAAAATCTTTTTAATGAGCTGTAGAGTCAAATTTCCCATTTGGAATGTCTGTGAATTTATCCAACGCTGACTTTGAGACCGAATATGGCAGTTCCTTCAATCAACAGTAGTACTGATTAAGGCAATACATGTAGCCGTGTTGGAATCTCAACTTCTCCGACTATTCTAAACTAGAACACTGTTAACTAAGATGTAACATCATTCCCGCCATAAAAGTGCATGCCACACTTTTCAGATTTTAAGTTGAACCCAAATATTTCCATACATCAAATTAAAAAGACACACTCATTTTTCTCACTGTCTGAAGATAAAGGAAACCTCTTGGTTTAGATTAGTTAGAATTGCTGAAATGTGCTGAATGGCGACCTGTCCAGGGTGACCTCGCCGAAATGTCTCGCCGAAATGTCAGCACCCCTCCTGACCCTGCTAGGGACAAGGGTGTAGGAAAATGGACGGATGGATGAAACTAATCTAAAGTAAGAGAAGTAGGGTCTGATTTAACTTTAACTTTAACTCACTCAGTAACAAAAAAAGGATGTCTTCTTATGAAATATATGTAAATATCTAATTTCAACTGTAACATCTATGAAAAATAAAAAAGAAAAAGAAAAGAAAAATAAGAAATAAAAGGAAATAACGGGGAAAACCTTGTGTGGCATGTAGTGTGGGTCTATTACAGAAAATATGAACACGGTATTATGATGTTTGTGTCAGAATGTGAAAAAGTTCTGGGTTGTGAATACCTCTGCGTGCCACTGCACAGGAAAACATTCACATATTTTATGCATTCTTTATGCATTAAATAGTTACAATAATAGATCTATAAATGCTTCAAATCAGTGCATGTGTAACGTATATTTCTAGTAAAGTAAAGTAAAGTAAAGTAAAGTAAGTACTTGAGATTACCTTTCATATTCACTCCTTCCTAGCACACGTAAGTTGACTAGTCATTCCACAATTGTAAGTTTTCCGACGGTTCTTGAAAGCAGCAGGAGGAGTGATTCACAAACTGGCCATACGTAAACACTCCTGCGCTGCGCTCGCTGCTTACCCACGATGCAGCGCGGCCCCACACAACATAGCCATCTTGTCAGGAGAGAGGGAGGGAGCTGTCGGCGCTGTTAAGATTACCACTTGTTTCAAGCGGAACGTTTTGAGGTCTGTTCGCTCTTCCACTACAGATAGTAACAAAGTAAAGTGTTCTCGTCGGACGACTCGACGCCAGTGAAGTAGCTGAGTGAAGTAGGTGCGCTTTCGTGAAGATGTCTCGTATACTTGTACCGACGTAGAGGGGGAGTGTGCGGCGGCAGCCACTTGGCTTGAATTGTTAGCTAGCTCAGCTCAGGGCTGCGGGGCCTCCTTAGCTCAAAGTAGCTCCTGCAGCTGGGCAACACTCTGCGACAACGGCCGGCCGACGAGTGGACAGCCGGGGAAGCAGCAGGCCGGTCCGGGCTGACTTTAAATTCAGTCGTCGTACGAGCAGCTTTCGGCGGTGTCAGGACCCCCTTGTACTGCTGGACAAGGAGACGCGGAGTGTGGAGTTCAGCTTCATGAAACGCAACAGGAGACCGAGAGAGGAAGAGGATGGCGCAGATTCATCTTGATTACAGCTAAATAGGAAGAGGAAAACCAGACCCGAGTGTTGGAAATAAGACGGAAAGCTTCCACCAGCTCGCCTCTTTTTGAAGGGAGGAGCAAATAAAAACACAGCCATACGGGACCCGGAATCCGACTGGCCAACATGTCGAAGATGCCGGCCAAGAAGAAGAGCTGCTTTCAGATCACAAGCGTGACTCAGGCCCAGGTGGCGGCCGTGGGGGCCGCCGACGACACCGAGAGTCTAGACGACCCGGACGAGTCGCGGACTGAGGACATGTCGTCGGAAATATACGACGTGTCGCGAGCCGAGTACGAGCCCGCGTGCGAGAGGAGTTCCTCCGACGAAGCTCTGAATAACGTCGGAGAGGCGGAGGCGCCAGCAAACGCACCTCAGGCCACTCTGCCGCCTGGGCCGGGAGGTAACACAACCGAACCGAGGAAGGTTGTCGGCTCCGGTTCGGTTCACGGCGGTCAGAACCAGCTGGGTATTTCCCTGACACCTGGAGCGGTCCAGCTTCAGCCAACTGCTACAGCCAGCCCCAGCGTGTCAGCCAACACCTCCCAGCCTGCTGCAGGGTCCAGCTCTGCCACCTCCACGGTGAGCTGCTCATCACGCTTCAGGGTCATCAAACTGGATCATGGTACCGGAGAACCGTTCAGGAGAGGCAGGTGGACGTGTACAGAGTTCTACGAGAAGGACTCGGGGACTGACAGCATAAGGCACGGCAGTGTAACCCTGGACCCTGCTGCAGAGAGGGATAGTGGGCTTGGACCTTCAGTGGGGTCCACAGTGTCCCCGGCTACTCACTCTGGGCCTGGCTTGGGGTCCATGGCGGAAGGATCTCACGCTTTGCTACCGCCTCAAGTTCTGCATCAGAGCTACAGCAGCCAGCAGCATGCAGGCAGTACTTCGGCCACACACACTTCCTTCTCCAGCGTGAAACCCGTAACCCTTCCTTCTCAGTCATCCATAGGGGGTCTTCAGCCTCATGCGGCTCAGAGCATGCTTCCCGTCGGACAGAACGGTCTGCCCCACTCTGAGGTTCTCATACAGAAGTCCCCAATGATGCCTCCTCCTTATGCGCCCCAACAGCCGCTTCCCGGAGTCCACCCGATCGCCAGCCAGACGTCCGGACTGGGACAGCACCAGACGGAGTATTACCCGCAGCCTCAGCATGCGTCCATACCTGCAGGACTTCCCGGGGGAACACAGGCTCTTCCGGTGTCGAGCCTCTCTGCTGCGACCGGTGGACACATCCCGGCTCCGGCTTCTGGAGTGAGTCAGGCTGGAGATGTCGGTGCAGCGGTGGCAGGGGCTGTCCCGTCAGGACCACCAGCGCCTCAGACTGTAGGGTTTGGAGTCCCCGGGGGGCCCGTTTTGCTCCCGCTTCAGACTGCGACTCAGTACGCCCCAGCTGTACAACCTCAGCCCATGGGCCACCCCGTGGTTACCGGTGTGCAAAACGTGCCTGCAGTCGGAGGCGGTTCCAGTGCACCTGCGAGTGCTGCCGCCGCCACTGTGCTCAGTGCCTCCAGTGCGACCATGCCAAATGCGACGACTTCCAGCTTGCCTCCTGGTTTGATAGCCCACACCAAAACTCCGGGGATATTGGGGGTGCAGGGCCTCCCCGCCACCGGGTTCGGACAGGTGGAGGCAAGCGGAAGGAAGTCAGAGGGAGCGGCCATTGCACAGTCTCCGGTTGTGTCTGGGAGGGACACCGGGAAACCGTTCATGCCTGAGGCCCTGCAGCTCTCCACTCCTACTGTCACAAGCCTGTTTGGAATCCTACCTGTCGACGGGGAGGAGGACAGGTAACGCATTCCTGTTTTCTTATGTGAAGTATTTGCAAGTTTTTTTGAGTCCGACAGGATCATTGTCGACTTGTCTCCCCGTTAAAAGCTCAGTTCAGAAACATAAGTTGGAAAGAAATGTACTGCACAGATCACAGGAAGCACTAGTTGCTCATCTGTCTCATCAGGTGAAGGACCTGGTTTACCTTCACCTCAAATCAGATGGATGGGAGGGAAATGCAGTGGAAAGCAGGAAGAAAATGTTGAAGTCTTGGGCCAAAAGAAAAAAAAATGATAGAGAATCAACACTTGAGGCCAATGCAAGGGACAAGCTGTTGAATATAGAAAACCTCTTGTTTACAACTCAGAGCCTCTCTGTGTGTGTATGGTTGTGTGTTTGAATGTTGCAAGTGTAATGCATTTTTTTTTTGTTTTTTTTTTTTCACAGAAAAGGGCATCTAGTTTAGTCGCACACATAAGTTTGATTTGACAAAAACAGACGCACCGATTAGGTTTTTTTTTTCCCCCCTGATTCGTACCGATAATTGGTTTTCCTCACACATATCAGTGTTCTGAATCCAACAAGAAATGAAAGATTTACAAGACTACCCTCATCTGTTCCTTGAAACGCTACATGACGTTAGTTGATGCTTTTATAGAGGGACAAATGGTGGTAGTCCTTTGTTCTGATGCGTTTAATGCAGGGGTGCGGCCCTCTGAAGGATTCTGGGTGGCCTAACCTCAATTCGAGAATGGAGCAAATCTGGCCTGCAAGTACCGCTGGTTGGTGCAAGGCAGACACCGTTTCATTCACCACTAAATAACATCATCTTCAAAAAATAAGAATAGCTTTTCATTTGTTCGTGAAGTTTTTGCATGCATGTTAGTTTTGGAGTAACTAGAACCAAAAGTATTGATTTGAGTTTACTCTCAAAAGCAAAACTTGAAAAAAATCAAGCCAAAATAATTTAAAAACTGCAGGCCTGTTTGATGCAAAATAAATAATGCATGACTTTTTAAATGTTTTTTTTTGTATCTACAATGATTTGGTGGTCTGCTTTCAACAGGAAATTGACTGTTTCCTTATTATTGAGCAGGTGAAATAAAAAGAGGCGCATCTTGTGCGTTTAACTTCCCGATTTATGCCAGCTAGTTTGGATGCCGCTGATTTATTTTTATACTGCTTTGGAGCTGGCTTTATACTCATTGTATATGCAAACGGTGACGAACAATAAACTAATTGATGAAAAGGGGCAAAATAGATTAGTTTTTGATGATCACCAATCAGAGCTGATGGAGAAAAGATCGTCTTGTTCCGGTTCCTAGTCTGTCGATTGGTGCATCTTTAAAAAGAGCATTTAACTTCCTAAAAAATGTAACAACTGCAAAATGGAAAAACTATCAGAAATGTGGAGTGTAGATTATCCACGCGATCAAAGCAGGAGTGTGCAAATGACAGCGACCAGCTGCTCTAATCAAATTTGTCAAAAATAGGTGCTACATCAAAAAAAGAAAAGATATTTCACTCGAATACGTGAGACCTTTTTCGAGACGAAACCTCGGTTTGAAGTGTTAATCTGGAACAAGTTGTGGAGTAAGCAGCCTGTTTTAGGCAACGTGAGCACTTCCTGTTGTATAGAACAGTTTCACTTTTCTCGCTCAGTGCGCGCCGGTGTCACTTTTTCTTTTCGTCCCCCTAACAATTTATTGGTCCGGACATGCTGCTCTGACACAGGCGATCTCTTATCTTGAGGTTTGCAGTGTGTGTTGCCACGGCAATGCATGCGTGTTTAAAAAGAAAAAAAAAAAAAAAAAGCTGACAGACTTCACAAATTGAACCTGACCAAAGCCACTTCTTCTGTTTCCTAACACAGACCCCAGGATGGTGTGTGTGTGTGTGTCTGTGTGTGTGTTGTGTGTGTGTGTATATTCTAATGGCTTTTAAGGCACAGCTTAAAAAAAAAAAGAAAACTTAGCCCTCGTTGCCGTGACTTAGCTCACTGTTCCGGTAGCCTTGGGCTAATCGCGGACTCCCTGTAAATGAGCTGCATGCCTGACCTTTTAATAAGCCAGTTCCTGCTCAGGAAAAATACTTTGGAATATAAACAAGCAAAGAGTGTTTGAGTTTGTGTTGCCACACTTGTGACAGCACGGTTTGCACTTTTACCTGAGCTTTTTAGTGCTTCTAAACATAAACGGTTAAGAACCAGAGACTCTTGTTTTGTTTTGTTGTTTTTTCTTACTTTTATAACATATGTCAAGGTAAAGACTTCCGGCAGCAAACGGCTTCTGGGTGCCGCTGGCTTTTAATGTCTCCAGATACAAGTGCACTCTCCTTCCTGAAGTAATCTCTCAGTTCTCAGCTAGTAGATGGCACACAAAGGCGGAAATGATACAGTGCCTGAAATCTCTCAGTGGTTTCCATTTACAGTCACAAAGAGGTGCCAGAATCTAGAGCAGGCAGGAAGTGCAGCCTGTAGGGTCCTGGCAGTAACAGTTTCATTGTGCTTCACATTGATGTGGGTAGTTTACTGAGCTTGGAACTAATTTTAAAGTCTAATTAGTCTTTTTTTTTTTTTTTCTCTTTTAAATCAATTATTTATTCTCATGTGGTGTCATGTGAGTTAACCAGTTTCCATTGGCGATCGAGATAATTCCTACTAAATTAACCTCATCTGATGGTATAAAAAAGCAAAACATATATACCTCAATTAATTGATATTTGAAACAAAGAAGCAAGAATTATTTCTACTGATTCTAAATCACACAATTGACTATACTTCTAAACCTCCTGTGTAAATCATTGATTTAATTTTGTTTTATTGTCCTAAGCAAATGTATAATATGGTCATTTTCAGGGAAAGCATTCTGATTAGGGGCAGATCAGTAATGAGTTAATTTCAATTAATTTGTCATAATTGATTTCTAAACAAGTAAAAATGTTTAATGCAATTAATTACATTAACATTTTTTAAAAATATTTTTATGTACATACAAAAGTTTTGACCGGAACCTTTGTATTCGAGTGTGTCTTTACATCCGTAAAGACTGAGCCGTTTCTCTTGGTCCACGGAGGGATCATTTCTGCTGCAAATAACCATTTGATGGGACTCTGGAAAAGACTGTTGTTGTGCTAAAATCGATTAGCCTGTCAGTAAAGATATTAAAGTCTAAAATAGCATCTCAGTGCTTTACATGTGGCAGCAGCTCAGATGCAAACATCAGCGCTCACAGTCCACATTTCTAAAATGAATAATCAGGCTTTCCTGAAACCCTTTAGAGCTAAATGACTGGATGAGCATTTTGCACCAATCTAGTGGTAGAATAACAAATTAAAAATGATAAATATTTTTGTTTTGGAGCTTATATGTCTGTTTCTTAAATAATTTAGCCACAAAATAAGTTTTTGAATTGAAAATGTTGCTAATTTTCAAGAATAATTATATCTCGGGATATTAAATCTTCTACATTTATCAACTCCTCAAATACAAATCTATGATAATTTGTTGCATATTTTAGTTTAACTAGTGGCAGTTCATGATTAAAATTTATATAATTTATCAGAAGCTCTTCTGTTTGAGTGGGAGTATTTGACCCATTAAGCAAAGTTTGTCAATTCCAAACACTTTAAAATCGACAAGTAGTACCTGCGAACAATTTGGATTATGACCGACAAGAGCGAGTTCTGCCTGATGTGTTCTGGTTTAGTTTCCATGCTCTGGTTCATCCCACCACACGGATCCAGATGTAGATCGATTTAAAACGTCCAAGTTCTACTAAATCTGCAGCTGTACGCTCCGTGCTCTACCGATCCAGCTTTAATGGGAAGAAAAAGTTCCCCATTTCTGTATCGCACACAGCTGGTTTTCTGCCATGCAGCTTCACATTCAGAAATGTTCAACTTCTCCGTCGCATTTTGCACACCTGTGACGTTTCCCTTCAGTGTGAATGCTGCGTGAATGACCAGAAAGGGCAAGAAAGAAAACTTTCTGGATTAAAAGCGTGTTGGCATAGCAACACTGACACATGTTCAGCTGTTCTTTTAAGTTTTCATCCTCTGCTCTCTTTCATCCGAACACAAGAGGGAGGGGAGAATTGGTACCTCAGCAAAGCTTTCTGTGCTGCATTCAATTGCGCTTGGACAGCGCAGCGAAACAGTAATTCAGACGGGATGCACGTTTAAATTCCACAGCGCCGTTAAATGCGTACCCTTAAAAAAAACCAACAAAAAAAAAAAGACCACACTATTTTCGACAAATGTAAATTAAAATGTTGAAGTCCCACATTAAAGTTATTCTTTGAGGATATTTTAAAGTAATGAGCTACAACAACATTTAATTTCTGTTTGGAAAGTAAATGTTTATCAAGACAAAAGTAAATCAAAATTCTTATAAGAAATTTCTCACAATAAATGACGAACGATGGTAGAAATCGCCCACCCCCTAGCTGTGTGTAAAAACGTAACCATATTTATCTTTCTTGCTAAGTAAAGGTGCAGCATTTTATGCTAGGCAATGTGCAGCAGCAGGTGGAGGAGGGACAGTTTCAAACTCTTATCCACTGCTGCTTTGATACGACGGAAGAATTTTGAAGCGCAGCTGACTTAAAGCAGTTTGTGTTCTTTCTTCCTTGGGTCAATTTGTTTAAAGTTTGTTTATATTGAAATGCTATGGAACTGGTTTGAACTTCCTGTTTCTCCTCCGCAGTCTGAGGAAGACGAGGCTGTAGCAGAGAGAAATAAGCTTTGGATAACGATGGATGACGAAACCAGGTCATCAACACTTTGTCCAAATCAGCTTTGATATGCATCTGATATTTAACACCGGCTGTTGTTGTTATTATGCCGGGACCAGCAGCAGGCCTTCTGGTTCTGTAACCAGACTTGTGTCCAGACACATGTTCAGCATGTAGGGGGTCTCGTCTCCATGCTGATAAGAGGAAGGGGCTCTCATGACAGCCAGCGCGTATCATGTCTGCAGCAGTGCTCTTTCCACTGTGCCCCTATTCTCCTGATAACGGGGGGTGTGTCGGCCAACTTGTTGTCTCGTTATGACGCGTTGTTTCTCTGCGATGTGTTTGGGGAACGTTTGGTTGATGGTGATCAATCAGAGGCTTTGCTGCTGCTGCTGCTTGCTGGTGAGTATTGCTGGATGATAATCTTGTGCTCATCTGGTATCAGAGACTATTTCAGAGTCTGAAATGGTCTGATGGCTGATTGGCTGATTTCAGTGGTGAACTGTGAGCATGTTTTCAGATAAAAGCCAAACGTCTAACACTGAAATTAAAAATAGTGGCCTTACTGGTAATGAAATGGTTACTAATGACAGAATAATTTGTATATATTTATGTCCTTTATAGAGAGATGAGCATAAATTTGTAAACATGAAAGAAAAAGTTGCCTGAAGTTTAATACTGGCCAATGCCAATCAGATACAGAAAAATGGTACTGAATTGACTTAAAACTTTTTTTTTTTTTTTTGTGAAAACACAGACATACATTTACTGAAGTAAAGAAACCGAAACTGACAAAAACAATAAACAGAGTGCAGGAAAATATAAACTGCAACAAACTTTCTTTTAAATGATTCAGAAAGAGCAATTAGAAATGCTAAATATAATAAATAATAAAGCACGATGTCGCTCAGAGCACAAAGCATAGAATTAGACTGAATAGATTTGCCCTTATGGATGGGGCATATTGTCACGACACCCAATGTAGAATTTTTTTCAGCATCAGTACTGACAGATTCTGATACCATCTTTAGTCTAATGTTTATCAGATGAGGTTTGGCAGGCAGGGATTGCACTGGGCTGGCTGTACCCGTGTCCACAGCTCTGAGCTGGGGGACGCTAGCGGTTCCTGTTCCTGGTCTCGGTGTTGCCGTGGCCGTGTGGGTGTCGCAGTGACACCAGGGGCAGCGTGTGCAAGTGTGTTTTTCCCTCCGTGGCCTCCACTCTTCCCTGCTACATCCTGTTTTCAGCCCTCCACCTCCTATTCACTTGATATTCCTCAGCTCGCTCCCCGCTTCCAACACCGAGGCCCTCCGCTCGCATCATATGACGTTTGGTGGGCACATTTTATCTGGCGTTACCTCACAGAGAGGTTAGTGTGTATGTGTGTGTGTGTGTGAACGCTCTCTGTGTAAACAAGGAGGATTTGACATGCTCTGTGGATCCCCTGAGCCGTTTCATAAAAGAAAGATGTGTTGTTCTGGTCGGACCGATCCGGCTGGTCTGAAGGTCCGCCGACTCGGCTTCAGTCATCACCTCCACGCCCCGGCCACTCGGTTCAAGGTTTAACTGGGGTGTGTTGTTGTGTGCGCTAGATAAGTTGGTTTCTCAGTAAAGTTGATGTTTGGGAAGTAAAGTAATCAAATAATTAATAAAGATAGCTCTTTAGTAGGAGTTGGCAGCACGGATTTAAGAGCTTTATTATGATATTTTGCAGGACTATTGCGAAGACAATGAGGATGATAAAAAAAAAAAAAAAAAAAGCTATGGATTCTGTTTTTATTTTAGTCTGACCGCATGGCAGAATTCATAGTGATGCCAAATATGTTTAATCTTTTTTAGCTCAATTGAGCAGATTAGAGTGCATGCTTAAACTATGATCTTTATTGAAAAAGTGATTTATTAACCATGTTTTGGGTAACTGTATGACTGTGACTGCATGGCACAGCATTATAGCTCCACAAATACAAATATTGTTCCACACTGAAAACTTTTACCATCTAGCTTTGGCAGGCAGACCAAAAAAATCGATAAATCATGGTGACGGAAAATGTTGCACTCGTTTGAATTTATCGTGATGAACTGGTTTATTGCTTATTGCCACAGTCCGAGTTAGAAGGGAGTCATTATGATTCGCTGAAGAGTGAAAGGGAAGGATCATGTTCTGATCGGATGACGTCAACCTTAAAACGTTTGCCAAAAAACAATTATGTTGATTTGTTGCTAGGTCTTTGACTTGCTTTTGGGCAATTCTTTTTTTAAAAACCAATTTTTCAGATCATTCTTCCTCCAATATGGGTTTTATCTGCTTTGAACCATGAGCTCTAAACCGAAAGAACGGAGGGAAAAACGGAGTCTTTATGTGCTGCAGATATCTGCCAATATGCTTCGTCTTTTTCTTTATTTCTTTTTTGGTTTTCCTCCTTCCATCCTTCTCATTTATGGTTCTAGGTCTTGGATTTCATATTTTGGCACCGTTCGACGCAGGCTTTTCACAAAGAGCGGCTTTCATAAATGATATTGACATGTTGTGTTTCAGTCTCACAAAGAGCAGCATTGAGAGGCGAGCGCTCGCTGCTTCAAAAAACAGCAGAACGATGACTCGGGTTCTTGAGGAGGACTTTGAGTCATCTGATTTGGTGGATTTGGGCCGACAGCGGAGACGTACAGAGCTCTCTTAAGTTTCAGCTGCGGAGGAAGGGAGTTCTCTCTGGAGGTGTGCGTCCGCCACACGTGTGGATGTGCGCAGGTTTTTTTTTCTTCTTTCTTTTTTTTCTCTCTTTTGCTCCAATGCCCGCAAAGTGATTTTAAGCAGAGCTGTAGCAGAGAGCGAGAGTGTTTAGTCATGAGGTAATGTGACAGAGGCAGTTTGTGCCAGAGGTTTCTAGGAAAGAGCCTTGGCTGCTGTAATATTCACACACATGCTGTAGATCAACTCCACTGTGTGTGCGTGTGCACACACGTGCGGAGGTGGGAAGGGACCAGTTAGTTTTGTTAAAGACGACCAGGCTGCATGCGTGTGTGTGTGTGTGTGTGTGTGTGTAAAATGAGTGCATGGGGGGTCAACAGGGCAGTAGTGGGGGGGGTTTCCTTCCCCACCCCAAAAATCCATCCCTCGCTGTGGAACACAGTGTCCTTGTAACCAACTAAAAGTAAATGTAAGAATGCGCTGAGCGGGGATTTGTTTCCGATTTCTGCTTCTCGTGTCAATACGGCTTTTAGACGCGTTTAGTTTTGTTAAAAAAATCAAATAAAATAGTTGCATTTTGAATATTTCTTCAGTGTTTTCCAGTAGTTTCTGAGGCAAACATTGTTTTTTGAGAAAATGGTGGCAAGTTTCTGTACACTAAGGGGTGATGTCCCACTGTATGTGTGTGTGTCAGAGAGCAGAGATTTACTAATTTAAGGCAAAATAATTAAAAAGTAGGACAGGACAATGTGGCTGAAGAAACGTGTCATAAACATTTCATGTCAGTTGATATCACTATTTATTGCTGATTTTTTTTATTGAGCTTATTTTGATTCTGTGATTTTTTTTTTTTTTTTTTTTTTTTTTTTTGCGACAGGGTTCAGTGGCAAGACATGTAACTGCTGCTGTGCGTGTTACACGACAGGTTGTTGCTAGGTAACCGGAGAGGGACCGAGTTAGTTGATGTCATCAACCTTCGCTGGTCATTAGGATTTCCCCTGCCTACATCCCCCAGAATGCCGTTCGGTTCTGGATCGAAGTTCAGAAAAAGGGATTCGGCTTTAAGTTTCCGTTGAGCCAGTCAATCTAAATATCAACCAATTTTGGACACCAGCCGACGATTCGTCTCAAGTTAAAAATCTAAACCAGATGTCCAAAGAATCGTTCCTTGTTCGTTCAGTTATAAACATCCTGACATTTTGTCATGTCTGATTTTATTCTCAGTTTCTGGTTTAAAAAGTGCAGGATATCTGATCGCACAAATATTTTTCAAAAACCAAAATGTTTCCAGCTCCAAAATTTGAAAGCGGTCTTGTTTCAAATTCTTAACATTTTCACGTTAAGAAGTTAACATGTGAAAATGATCCTTTTTCCCCCCCCCCCAAGTAGCACAGCTTGTGAGACTCCAGTGAACCAGCTGGAGGAAGGAGGCCCATAAAGTTCAGCATCCATTCCTGCTACATTCCACTTTTAACGTCACATTTTCTGATCGCCCTTAGCGTCACACTGACGATATCACACGGTTACCACAGCAACATTAAAGTCTTGTAATGGGATTCAAAGTTGGTAAAAGCATTTCCAGTTCGGTGTGTTTTCACTGTTTTCTCTCTCTCTCTTCACTGTTTCTCTTCTCTTCCTCGGATGTGGTTGACACAGGAACCCCTCCACGGCTTTCTACCAGGCCTTCCAGTCTGGAAGCAGATTAAGAGACTCAAAGGCTCACAGCGATAGGTACAGTACCGAGCTGGATTGGACTGGGCCGGCCTGCCAGAGTGTAACAAAGCGCGTGCAGTGTTCAGCAGCAGTGAGCTTTGCTTTTTGACACGTGCATGGATTGAGTTTGGAAACAAAGCTTGGCAGCGGACGCGGCGCTGGCCGCCAGCCGTCTCAATGAGATCTGTCTCGCCCTATTAACTCCCTGCAGACATTCTCCCCGAGCTTCCTGTGACATCATATAACACCTTTGTCACTTAAGAGATGACGAGGCGTTGCTTTCACGAGCTCTGCTAACATTTCTTATAGAGCTGTCCACCAGGATAATTGTTCTCCTCTTGAGTTTCAAAGATGAACAAAAGCACACGGAGTCCAGAGAGGCCAACTCAAATTGTCGGACAGGTAATCGGATTAAAAACCAGTTCAGCCAGTCCTTATGGGGGGAATTTCACTGCTTTCTATTCATCTTTTAAACACCTGGAGGCTCTTTGAGCAGCAGTAAGGAATCCTTAGTGGGCCTCACAAAAAAAAGAGTAATTCCCCTTGAAATGTGTTATATTGGGATTCGCTGTCAAAAGTAGCACATAAATATGAAGATGTCTCCAAATTCTGCATATAAACTCTGAAAAGCAGTGTATATATATTTTCCATTTTCTACATCATTAAGTTTTAAAATCATTTATGTCTAAAGCCTTAAAATGTCTTCAATTCATTCAAGAAAACATAAGTGGGCTTTAAACATGTTAATCACATGTCTTAAGACTATTTAGCCTTATGTATCTTATGTTGGTGTTTTCTCGTGGGACGTTTCACTCACTGTGTAGTGTGACTCAAGGTGATTCAGGTTACCGGCAACTAGTTGTTTATGATAACTAGCTTATTTTTATTTATTTTTTTTTTTACATTTGTAAGTGTAAATTTATCAGAGTTCATCTTCGCCACTGACTCTCTGCTGTTGCCAACCCATAACGATGCTAGGTCCTTTCAGTATTGGGGGGAAAAAAAGAGAAAACTTGTCATTGTGGGGTTTAAGACTTTACAGCCATTCTCCGTGTGAGAAGCACAAAGCTGCTGCCAAGAGCCACAAAACAGACCCGAGCAATTTCACAGTTCTGGCCCCTTGACAGATACAAAAATATATTTTGTTCATTTCTTTCATGATGGGTCCTAAATTGTATTTATAATGGTCTTTAAAAAACCTTAAATATGAGCTAGGGGTATATTTCTGAATTTTAGGCCCCTTTCTTTTGAGAATATCTCAAACTGAGATTAGCACAGATGCTCAACTGGATTTAAGTAGGTGTGCACCGATTTTCTTAAATTTGGGAGCTCAGCAATTGGCTGATAGATGAGTAGCTGATCTTATTCAGTACCATAAAAGTCTGAAAATCAGACCCACCAGGTCCCATCTGAACATTTAGCAACAGTCACTCCACTGCTAACAACTTTTTCTCCATGTTTAGAAACTTTCCGGACAAAAAAAAAAGTCACGGTGTCTACAAATCAGGCTTCTGAAAGATCAGGCAGACAACTGCAGTCCGTGCCGTTTTAGATTGACGTCTGGAGTTTGACTGAGCCTCTCCAACACATAGATATGCTTTCATGTTGTTCAGATCGACTCACCAATTGCAACTAGCTTGAGCTTCCCTGTTCCTGCTGATTAAAAAAGAATCCACGTAGCATGATCCTGCTGCCACCATGTTTCACCATGGCGATGTGTGGTGTGAGTTTTTGGATAAACATAGCATTTGGTATATTGATCAGCATCTGACCAGAAACAGCCTGGAACAAATAGCTAATGTTGCTTAACAAAAGTATGAGGCCAGAAACGGAACAGAAAGTAAACACATGTTCAGTTTTATAGTTATATCAGAAAGTTAGACCTAGGAAGACAGCTTGTCTTGGTTCTGGAGCTGGAAGAGAAGCGGATTCAGTTTGCTTGGAGACAAAATGGATCCGCTGTCTTCACCTATCCAACTAAAAAGTACCAAATATGGAGAGTGACCATGTTAGACTGCTTTTGTTAGGAAGAAGTCGAGAATATCTGCGGGCCTGTCTGCCAACCAGTCAGTTTGGATTCAGCATTTAAATCACTTGTTGAGTTTAGTACAAGTCATAAAAATTGAGGAAATGTCCTGTACATTTTTTTTTCCTCCTTTCATGGTTGATGTTTGTAGTAGCTCCAGTGCTTCCCACACTTACTGGAACCTCATAGTGGATTTGGCCCACGGACAATGTCCATATTGATGCCAAATTACTTATAGAAGAGGATTGAAAAGCCGACTGCTAAGTGATTGTCCAAAAAGACAACACCACAAAAAGACAGTGTCTTCACTCTGTAACAATTGAGAACTGAAGGTAGTTTTTTAAATTCACCAGGCCATTGGCTATCAGTTCCCTACTCAGACAAGCCGACATAGTCTGCGATCTCTGAGGGTTGCCAGGATTTGTCATAACTACTGTTTACCATCAGGACCGTTTGCATTGATGTTGGCAGCATGTGCGGTAAAATTTGAGGAAGAAAGTCGCATTCCGTGATAAATCGGATTCGGCCTGCAGCGGTTGGACCACAATGTCAATGCGCGGAGAACATGTGGCGCATGCTACCCCGACTGCCACGCAAAAAAAGAGTTGCTGAAAATGGAGGGAGGTCTTATCGTAGTAGGCGATCTAAATGCTTGGACATATCCAGGTTAAATTCTTCAACCGGTGGCGATACATGAACTTTGCATTTCGTAAACTTCCAACCCACACAGGGTCTTCGTGTACGGTCACTGCAAATGCTATGATACCAGAATATTCTCGTTTGCTCATTTTTTCCAGAAGATAACGCTAAAGTCAGGAGAAGAAATAAGTTGATGGAGTTACAACCTATGTAAAGAACTTGGCTGCTCAACCTGCAAAAGCTGTCCAATGTTTTTTTTTTTTATTACCAAGAAGAATCACTGCTGCAACAACTACTCAAACACTAATTTCCTCACTTTAGTGCTAAGTTGATGGTCAGATCTGTGTGGTACTTGTAGCACCATAAAGTTGTAGTTCTAAACAAAGTTTAAAGTCTGTATGTGCTGTCTTAATGTTTTCAAGACTGATCTGTTGCAATCAGAACAGAAATCTGTTCTTCTGTTCCTTGATTGCTGTTTGAATCTTAAGAAACTGTCCAGCTCACAGTGTGGGAGGGCAATAGCGAGGGGCCCCTCTGTAAAGGAACTCAACTTTGCTGTGATGACATTTACAAGAATGGAAAAGAAACAGCTAAAAGCATAAGTGAGTGACAGGAAATGAAACTGCTTTAAGAGGAATATACAGCTGACACACCATCAGCAGCCAACTGAGGAACTGTACACTCCAAAAAAAATAATCAATGCTTTTAATGGTTGCAGCTTTCGCGTGAAGCGAATCAGTGAGGTCTGTTATAATTGAACCAGAACAAAGCTGTGAGATGACGCTAGCGTTACGAGCGTTTAGCTTTTCCTCTGCTTCTCAGAGCGGTCGGTGTTGTGGAGACGCCAATCGCCCGAGTCTGCTTGCGTTTCCATGGAAGCCGGGGATAACTAACGATGTGTTTGGGTTGGTGTGTTTTGTAGATCTGAGTGTTGATGGCCTCTTGTGTTGTTGACCCATAATTGTCCTTTTTTTTTGTTTGTTTTTTTGTTTTGGTCGGGCTTGTTTGGGTTCCGTTTCCAATGTAACAAGATGAACTCATGGAACGGGTTCAGTGAAATCCCAAAGAAGAACAAAGATTTAACCATTTTTAACATGATGGACATCAATCAGACTTTTTGCGCCAACCAACTTCAATTTTGTTTTTATGAATTATAAACAACTAAATACTTGATCTTCTGGGTAAATCGAAAACTGAATGAACTGACCATTAACATGCTTCAACTTTCAGTCATTTCTCTTAACATAACTGAAAGTCAGCAAATACAGGAACTTACAAGAAACAACTAACTTTATTTTGCAGACAGGAAAATGTCATGTGCATTATACTAATGTATTACACCAACATAGTCTTCTATAGTTTCTTTTGTTGTTTCAAATCAAAAAATAGCCTATTGATCCCAAATGGAAATTAAAGTGTTGTTGCACATTAATTTAAGATTCTAAAAGTATGTAAATAGTAAAATGTCAACAAAATAAATAGCTAAAAAGGAACTATTTACTTTTTAACTAGAAAGTTAAAAAGTAATTTAGTACATACAATATATATAACTATATGTTGTATGTACAGTTATATGCAGTATACCTGCATATTTGACATTTATTTTAAATACACAGATTGAAACATGAAATGTCATTTCAAACTGTATATTTCATAGAAAAATAGCTCTTATTTGCTTTTGTTTATAAACCCATTTATTTATTAAAAGATACTTAGTAAGCCTTCTAATGAGTGAGTACTCATAATTTATTCTAGAACCAGAGGCAATGAAAAAACAATGCATGTGAAATAGAGGAGTAGGTATCACACAGCTCCGCAGTTAAAAGGAGTTCAGATACAAAATGTTTATAGAAGACATTTTAAACTGTCTCAGCATCTCATATTAGCGTTCAGCTCAGTGGACATGTCTAACTTTAGTTTCTGATTTTATTCGTTTTAGACAAAGTGGAGCGCTAACTGCAGGACAGCCAAAAGGCTCCTAACATTTCTCACTCCAAGACGGAAAGATTTGGGCGTTAGGAAAGAACGAGGTTATGTGCTGAATCCAACTTTCTTCCCTAGAAAACTGATTCATTGATGGAAGCTTTTCACACATTTTGTGATTTCATTAGAAACAACATTCTTCGGCTCATTCACTGTTTTTAAGACGTTTTTTAAATTTTTATTTTTAGACCTTTAGGCAAGGTTTAGCTCTCAGGAAGGTAATGAAACAGGAAACATTTCTGATACTAAGATCGGTTTTGAGTTCAAGTTAGAAAATGTAGTTGCTGTAACAGAAAATTTTAACTATTTTCATACAATGTTAGTTTTTCCCCCCCGTTTCTCTTCTAACGCCTAATAGCTGGAGGTCTGATCTTTTCTTATCCGTCATGCATGTTCACAGTGGTGCTGTGCTGTTTGTCTTAGAGTCCCATTTGTTCCATAAATGTCAGTAGATGCTCTCTGAAGTGCTGAGTTGACTTCAGGCAAACGGATTCGTAGGAAGGTAGTCGTAAAGAGTGTGTCTGCTGTAGGTTCTTATGAGAATCATGCAGGAATGGCTCAGAGTGATGACAAGTAATTGCCCTTGTAATAATATGTCATTTTGGCCGATTGTGTTTTGTTACTTGTAGATAGAAAGAAAATAACTTGGCAAACTCGCATCCGCAACTTGAAAACAGGTACTGTGAGTTTGACCTGATCTTTCGCAAGGACACAACCAGCCCTGATGATGCGACTCTTTTCCTTTAAATTCCAAACGAGCTGATCTAAAACAGAAAAAGTTTCAGTGAATGATTTATGAACAGCCAACTACTACTTCCTATGTTTTTTTCGCTCAGTCTTGGGTTCTCACCACAAACCCACCCGCTCCCTGTCATTTGATTTCCTTATGCCTTGTTTGCTGAGACGAAGCTCTAAATAGGAACGTGATGTGTGACCCTCAGTAGTTTTACAACTCGATTCATTTGCATGACATTGCCACCCAAATTATGCTTTGAAGCTTGCTCGGTTGCAATTTTTGTGCTTCCGCTTTATGTTCACTGACGACTCATGGTGCATGCTTATGTAAGAACACGTTTAGCACGACCGGTGGAAGTTGTCTGACTGAAATGAGAAAAACACCCACACTATATTGAATTTGAATTTCATGTATTTATTCCAAAGGGAAAATCATTTTTGCAACTCTTGTCATCTAAGTATCTTCAAAGAGTTGTTCATACTATAAATCTTTGGGCAAGAAGAATGTCCAGTAGCAGTCAGTCCTGCAGCAGGTATCAAGAGGCCTCTGACTGAAGACTGTTGCTGTATGACAGCAACTGTATGACTCCTGACTGTCAGGACATGCTAACGTGCTAACAGCTCCTTATCCAAAAAGCAGAGAGAGTTTACAGTTATATGTCCAGACTGATACAAATATGGCTGAAATGATTAAGCGTGATTAACAAGTTCAGTTAATGATTAATCGATTGCTAGACTGTCCAGCCTAGAGAAGGCCATTTGTTGAAAAAACGACATACTCCGAGTAGTAATTCAGCCAAAATTTTACAAAAAATATTGCTTTTAAGGTAAAAACCACCATGTTTTACCCAAAACTCCTTAGATTCACTAAAAGAATGTTATGTTACTTCATTTGAGGTAATAGAATATTTTATTTTAAAAAAAGAATTGAATTGTCCATTTGTATCCTTTAAAGCATTACTAATATTGTATAAAAATATTGAATACAGTAATATAATAGAAAATCTGCACCATTTTACATTTTCTTTATCCAATAAGTTGATTAATCATCAGAATAATCGATAGAATAATCATTTGTTGCAGCAGTTTTTGGCAAGCACAGCTAATCCATCTCATTTGCTTTTGCTGCTTCTCTTTGTACCTCTGTCTGCCGTATTGAAATAGATCCATTTGCATCATGGGAGTCTCATGATCAAAACCGGATTGTTACTGCTGGCAGTAACAATCCGGTCCATGACAAACGACAACGGAAAGTAGCAGGATCATGGTTTGTTTTGGGGTTTTCAGATCGTGTGCGGTCAGAAGATGCACAGTTCATAAGATGAGCAGCACTACCATGGGCGAATTATTATTATTTCTCACGTCACTATTTATATCTGCCGCTGCCATGATTTTTAGTGACTTACTGTGTGAACAAGCTTACTCAGTGTGAGTTTTGAGTTCTTATTTAATGGAAACATGGCAAAGACAGAATATGTTCAAATATTTGCGCTCATTTGCAATGGAAACGCAACTACTGATGCATTCGCAATGTAGGGAAGAACGGGCTGTGAATATACGGCGTGCGTCTCTGCTGACCAGGTGACGTTAGAACGGCGTCAGGATCTCGCCTGCTCTCGTCTCATCATCCTGGAAGGCTCACTTCCTCTCGCCCGTCTATACTTTGTCGTCTCTAGTGGACTTTTATAGGCATTCCTGTTTAACTGCCAGTGCTGTATGGACACCCGTATGCAGAGCTTGTAAATGTCAGCCGTGTTGATGTAGAGGTTTACAGAAGTATCTGTTGCACAATCAAGAGTAAGCTGAAACTCGCATTAGCATTCTGTTTCTTTTCAGCCCAGCCCATTAGCTGCGGAGGCTCAACTTTACACACTGTAGTACCGACAGTCTCCTTTTGAGGGGATGGAGTTGAGGACAGATGGATTTCTGTTCTAATTGCCCCCAAAAGCATAAAGACATTTCTTGAGCCACTCGTTGTGTGGTTTCCAGCAGCCTCTCCTCCTGCTTACCTGAAAGAACTTCCAGTATTTCTTGGAAGTTCTTTGATTACCAGATGGTGTCCTAATATGGCACTGATGGGATTTTGTTTCTCTGCTTTCAGTGCAACTACTGCATCCACAGCTAAAGTCGCGAGCATCAACCCAAACCTTCAGGGTTTAACAAGAATCTGAGCCCACAAATCTTCTGCGACTCCATAGGAACGGTTGTTATGTTATCGATGTTTCCCGGTCACCATAGTTACAGATCCGTCACTGGCACAAGTCCCACTGACAGCACGCACTGGTGTTTCGAATTTTCCTCATCTTCTAGTCCCTGATGTGATTACAGGAGTTCTGCAGGAAAAGCTCCAGGGAAGACTGCTTCTTTCTTTCTCTCTCTCTCTTTTTTTTTTTTTCTCTGTAGAAGTGAGATCATTGGGAGTTCTGGGAGGAGGAACCACAGCAGAAGATCTGTTGCAGTTCGGGTTATCTGAGAATGATTTAGGGTACCTAGATGAACGTCTAACCGCAGACACGAGAATGTTTGAAGAAGCAAATCAAGTGCTGATCAGATCTTATTAGAGAGGCATAAGAGAAATTTCGTGTGGCTTGTTTGTGCCATTGTCTCTTCAAATTACAAATCAAGCCATGGCATTTTCAGTAGTGGACAAATAGTGGGCTGGTGTGAACCCAAACACGCCGGAGCAGTAGGGTGTACAGAGTGTGTTTTTTGTTTTCTGTACTGTCAAAAGCCACTGAAGCAACAAGGGTGGAACCCAGAGTCCATCAGCTCTTTATTTCATAGACTGAGAGGAGGAAAAAAAATTCCATTAGGGAGGAAAAGTTTAGGAGAGCTTCACTGTGCCTAAATTAAACACACATTTTTTGCAGCTTTGGGTTATGAAACGGTTCGCCCTCATGGTGGTGGTTGGGTGGAGGGATAATGTGGTCTGGGGGGTGGGGGGATTAAGAATAAATTTATGTCTGGCAGCGATGGGCGTGTCGCAGAGTGGATCTCTCGTAGCGGGCGTTCAGGAGCGGCGTGAGGCCAGGTGGCCGGACGGGCCATGTCGCTCAGTCGTATCTTAGGAACGGATCAGAGGGAAGGAGAGAGTGAAATGAGTGACGAGGCGTCATGGCAGCAGAGGTATGGGAAGTATTCCTCCCCAGCACATCCCACTGATAACAATCAGCTGAGCGCTTCCGCCCGCCTCGCGTACAACCAGCCGGACGGACTGCGGAGGAACAGGACATCTTGTCCCCAGTAGGGGGTCGAGGGTAGGGTTCAGGGGCTGACGGGACGGGGACTGTGCTGCAAGGCATGCTGGGATTGAGATTCGGGTCTTTCAAAAATATTGTGTTTTTTCAGAAACTCATGAGAATTTGTGGACAACAGTTTATGATTGCTGCTGCAGTGGGGGACAGTTGTTCAAGTCTGACTGGTGCAGCTGGACATGAAGCGCTCTGTCGCCCTCTAGTGGAGAAAAGTAGTTTTGCGAATACGTCAGTGTTCTTCAGAAAGGACTCGTATTTTGTCTGACTTACCACACACTTCAGTGTTTTATGTGACAAACCAACAGAAGTAGTTCATAATAGTGAAATGGTATGAGTTTAAATAAATCAAAATCATCCTTCCTTTTTATCATCTTAAAATATTTCTGGAAATATCAGGTGTTCCTCCCATAAAATATTGTGCCATTATAACCAAGTTTGTCTTCTCCATTTTCTTCACTTCTGTGTTTTTGTCCTTTATGTGATCAGCGCTGCCTCCAGAGGCCTGGACATGGCAGTGCCCAGAAAATCTCTTTGGAGTTTCTGATTTTACTATGAAAGGTTAACACTGATTATGTGTCATAAAGACGATATTTACCCTCTTTACTCTGTTATAAAAAGAACTTTTTCCTTTAAATATGTACTGTCTGATGTTATCTTCACTGTCTAGCTCTATTTCTTGTATTGGGTGTTGTCGTTTCAGGATAAATGACCAACGTCTGCAGGGAAGCTAACGCTAATCTAATTCCTTCTTTCTTTTTTCTTTCAGTGCCTCTGGAACCAACATTGTTGCCATTGACAATAAAATTGAACAGGCAATGGTAAGCTCATCAGTTATTTGTCCTCTATAAGAAAATATTCTAACTAAACTCATCAGCATTTTAATTTATTTCTTTAATTCGTTGCAGAAAGTGAAACTTCCAACCTATTGAGATTTATGAGAGCGTGAATCTTTGGATAAAAAATGAATAGAATATTGAAATGAAATGAACAAAGTCGTCAGAAGTTTCCAATATATAGACTCAAAACATGAACAGTCTTCCATGTTTGCTTTTGTTACTAGAAATGCTTATTTTCCCAGCCTGTTTTTAATTTATTATTTTGTCCAAAAACAGAAAATGCTCAGCAACATTTTTCTAGCAAAAAAAAATTACTTTATTTTCATTTTTTTTATTAGTACTCCATTTCTTAAACAGAATTTTGGGTTGACTTTAGCTGTCAATTGCTAAAATGAACAAATAACTGAATATATGATTCAACGACGTTTCAGATTTTGTATTAAATGATTGAAATCATGTAATTGCTGCGCTGCGCCCCAATTGGCCTGTTGACCCACCTGCTCCTGTCCGTGTGTCTGTGCAGGACCTGGTGAAAAGCCATCTGATGTATGCAGTGCGTGAGGAGGTGGAGGTTCTAAAGGAGCAGATCAAGGAGCTGTTTGAGAGGAACTCTGTGCTGGAGCGGGAGAACGCCGTGCTCAAATCTCTAGCTAACAGCGAGCAGCTGTCTCAGCTAACGGCTCAGACTGGCGCCGCCCCGGCCGCCTCCGCCGCCGTCATCGCCGCCGCGGCCCCCGGGTCCACCTCCCCCCCCGGCCTCCAGCAGCTCCACCCCAAACCCCAGCAGCTCCAGCCTCAGCAGCCCCAGCCTCAGCAGCCCCAGACTCAGCTCGACGCTGGCCAACAACCGCAGCCCAACGTCACCTCCGCTTGAAGTGCGTCTGCCCTGCTTCACACAGGGCAGAAACAAAGCATCTCCTTGTACAACTTAATATAATTAGTATATGTGAAATTTAAAAGAAAGAAACTGTCTTTAGCCACCAGCTTGACCACAAAGTACAGTGCTTCTGTGTGTGTGTGTGAGTGCGCGGCTCGCGTGTGTGTAGGTGTGTTAGCAAGCTAGCAAGCGAGACTGTGAACTGGTTTTGAAATGTATGTGTGTGTCTGTACTGTGGGCCTTTTCCAGTGTTAATGCAATCATCAAAGGGTGTGTGTGTTTGAGAGAGAGAGAGAAAGAGAGAGGCTAACCGGAAGTGTGAGAGGGGTGCGTGGCAAGCAGGCTGGAGCGGCTTCAGAACCAAACCCAAACCGCACCGCCTGACCTGAAACACGCTCAAAGGGGTTCACCGGCGGGGAAAAAAAAAAAAAGAGACAGACAGGAAGTAGAAAAAAGTGCTTATTTTTTTAAACGAGACAGAGTCGGGAGGGGTTAGCTGCTCAATGTCGGGATCCAAGAACTGGGAGAGTCTTTGTTTTGTTTTTGTCGGAGCGCCAACACTGCTGGCGTCACCTTGCATCAAGTCCAACTCTCGCATCAATCCTCCTGAGTTCTACTGTTATTAGTGTTTATTTATTACAGGGCTGCTATTTCCACAAAATGAACAATTCCACGAAACCTGTTAAATAGTAGCCCGGTGACTCTTCTTCTTCTTCTTTTGTTTTACAGTGTTTTAACAGCTCAGCCTCTTCCCAGGCTGCCCTCTGTGAAGACGAATAAAATGTAGGCAAAATAAAATGAAAATTCTGACAAATGTTTAACACTAACTCAGATATCACGCTGCAATTGCCAATTCATAGCTTGAGCTCGATTGAATGTACATTTTTGTATAGTATAAAGTATTATTCGCCTTGATGGGCGACAGCACCTGTCGACGTCAGATGTTAATATAAGCCAGCAAAGGGGGGGTTGGGGGGGGAGTTGAAGAAAACCCACTTATTTGATCTTAAAGTGAATTTAAGAGTATTACCATGCCCCCCTCTTTACTTTCAGTTTTAGCTCCACTGGTTTTCCTGTGGGAAGCGGGGCCAACGGAGGGGACGGAGGGAGGGGGAAGAAGCTGTGAAATCATCCAACATACTTCAACGTACGTCAACCAAAGATTAAAAGCTGTGTAAATCGATTTCTTTTGAGATGCACACGTGATTTTTTTTTTTTTTTGTTACTTCCTCCTACACAAAAATAGTTTTGTTGCTGTTCAGCATGTTCTGCATGATCTGTAACCTTCAAACCACTTTCTTACCTCATTTTTATTCAGCACTCTTGTTGTAAGATAGTCTGAACAGTGTAAATGATTTGGGGGGCGGGAGGGGGTGGGGTGAGGGGGTTTTCTGTTGCCGAGCAGCGAGTTGAAAATAAAACCTAGTGTTGCCGACGCTAGTCGCAGACGAAATGAAGTGAGCCATGTTTTTGTTCAGTTAAATGGTGTTTGAATTTCATATGCCAATAGTTTTGTTACTTTGCAAAATTTTATTGTATTTAAATAAAAGCAATATTCCGATTCCAAGATGTCGTTTCACTCGCTCATGTGGCCGGTCAGGATTACAACAACCACACCTGATAACTCCACCCTTGTTAGCTGGTGGGTCTTATTAGCTTTTACTTAATAAGTGACAAGTTGACAGTTAATTAGCCATTAGCTTTTTCCAGACTGAACTGGTTTTAAAACCTAGTAGCTGCTTGCTCTTTAGATCTAAATTACAGTTACAGTTACTCATCCCAGAGGGAAAGCTCCAAGGAGGCGGGGCTAGGTCCACTCAGGTGTTTTGCGCAGCTGAATGGTTGCCACTGGCGATTAGAGAATTTATCAGATGTAGGATGAAATGAAAGCAAAGCTCCAGGTATGTTTTTGATAATGGAATAGCATCATAACATAAGATTGAGCTCAAAAATGTTGAATTTTAAGTAATACTGAGGCTCAGAAGTCATGGTAACGATGCTGCATCAGGATCAGTATTTAGACAATCTTTTATTTAAAGAACTTACAAAACTCACGGCAGAACAAACGTTCTTTCCCCACACGCCATGCTAGCAAATACGTCGTCTCCTCTGAAAACAAAACGCTTTTTAAAAAGTGTTCGTAGTGTTAACAGTTCTGAGTCATAACAGGAGAGAAAAAAAACAAAAGTTTAAAACGTTCCCCTGCATGGAGTTGTCACAACACAAAAAGTTGAATACACCGACATCAAGGAGAAAATGGAAGCTTTTCCCCAACCGCTCCGGTTGCCGGAGCAGCCGTGTGAATCCTGCTTATTTGTCCCATTCAGGCTTCCCTCTCAGTGGCATCACAGCAACTCGGCACATGTCCCGTCGTTGGGGCGGAGTCAGAGCGGGACGGCGGGTCTTTGGGGGCGTCGTCTCACTTTTCACGTCGGGCTAACCCACGGTAACAAACCTGCTGCCCCGGCTGCTCTGCGCCGTGGCGACGCGCCGATCTTTGAGGATGCGGAATCGCTCGTTCAGAGTCATCGACGTTTGCTGGGGAGGCAAAGAAAACAAAAAACACTAATGACTGATAAAAAAAATAAAAAAATTTAAAAAATCACCTGCAGGAAGAAACCCGATCGTCTTCTTACCGGCTTCCCAACGCTGTTGATGTCAAACTGCAGAGGGACTCCTTTAGGGACCTTCTTCTCCTCCGTCTCCACCTTACCCGGAGCCAAGCTGACAGGCGGCGGGTGCAGCGTCCAGGCAGTAGGGGGCCTACGAACAAGTTAAACAGAGATGCTGTTGGAGACAGAGGTGTGTTAAGATACGTTTTCTCTCCACAGAACTTTCTCCTTCGGAGGAAACGGCACTGAACGCTCACTCTGGTTGAGTTCTGGCTGTCGGGTTGTCAATAGAAACGGTCAGAATTCCACTGCCGGCTATAGACGTGCGCCACCTAGTGGGCAAGCAGGAGAGCTGAGTCATGCATACAGATGTACATGTTTTTTTTTTGTTTTTTTTTATTAAATTATAAGGCATTAATTTTAGATGTATGAACTTAAGACTTTTAAGGGACGCCCGGCCTCTTGTTCTAATGGACCCAAACAAATCACACTGAGGACACTTACTGTCGTGTTCTGACCGGAGGAGTGTGAAGGTTTGCCTTCTGAACCTGGGCTTGAACCTGCACAGCACAGAGGATATTAAATGTGTCGCCTTGGGAGACATCAGGTCTGATTTCATCCACATCAGCGTTAGCGCAGCGCACCTTGAGCCCTCTGCGGAAAAGGAAGGTGGCCTGGCGAGCCTCCCTCTGCGTCTGCTGGACCGGCGGCGGAGCTCTGCAGAGAGGAAAGGACAAAGCAGTGGAAACGCTCCAGGGGGACGGGGCCGTGTCGGAGCGGGGCCCGTCGGATCTCACCGTCGTCGCAGCTGGAACGGTCGCCTTGACGACGTCAACGCGGCGGCGTTCTGGCCTCTCTGTTGATCGGGCTGCCGGTACGGTTGCCTCGGCACCTCCGGTCTCCTGTACTGGGCCTCCGGGCGCTGAGTGAAGGGCCTCGTCCGCGGACGCGCTTTCTGAACAAAACAAGGCAAAAGGAGGGTCGTTATGCAAAAAAGAAAAATTAAACAAACAAAAAGACCAAAATGCATTTTAATCCATTTAGAGTGGAAAGAAAATGAAGATCACTTCACAATCAGGAGGAAGACTCCCGACTTCACAGCAGCCGTTCGACGGAAAGCTAAGTGGAAGGAAAAACTGCTGTGGCAAAATGCGAGACAGGAGTTTGGGAAAGATTCACCATGAACGCTCCTCCAAGAACCGCTTCCCTCAGACCATTTCTTATGCTCCATAGTTGCTGAAGTTTATTTTGTTCCCAAAATTTCATCTCCAATATGGAGTCACGTCTTATGAAAATCATATGACATGAAATATAAGCTTGAGGTGATCCGGAAATGGCTTTAATGCATTTTAATGAGGAATTAACTCAGTATGTTGCGTCTTCTTTATCTGATAACGAATCATGTGACCTATCTGTAACTGCAGTCCTGATCACCTGACTGTGAGGAATCCACATGCTGAAAGAAGCAGCTACTTTTCATCTGAATCATTCATAGCTTCTATAAACATGTGTTATTTTACTTCGCCACCGCAGGAAGCTTCATATGCGACGCTCAGTGTTTAGTAAACAATCACTTCCTGTGCACAGATGCCTCCTCTCACATTTCCAACTGTGAGAACTTCACTCTGAATGTGTTAACAACACAGAGGGAGTCCAGAATGTCCACTGATGCAAACTGAACCAGAGTCTCCCTCTCGGGCATTGAACGCATCATCTGCCCACCTCTCCTCTCAGTCTGGGTCTTACCTGGCTGGCCGCTGATCGGTTCAGCACTCCGGCTCGTTTCAGCAGGACGGCGGGCCTCCTGGCCGCCAGCCCGGTGATGACCCCCTGACCCCGCCGCCGACCCACCAGAGGAGGAACCCTCCTGTTTCTTAGCACAGCCGCTCCTCCTCGGGGTGCGCCACCTCCTGGTGAGATGACAATTTGCCCACAGTTTTAATGCTCAGTAACGGGACCTCGCCGCAGCGGCAGGGGGAGGTGAGCTCCCACCTCTCTGTGCTGTTGCTCCGCTCCTGCTTTGACTCAAGAGGCCTTTCTTCTTGAACGGCCTGCGACTCCCATTAGCTTGTCTTCTTATCAACTGCTTCTCCTTTTTATTTAGGCGAATTATGTCATCTGTTGAAACGAGAACAGCGAGAAATGCCATGTTTATATTATCCAGGCTGCCTGGCTGATGCTACTAAGCAGATGCTAACGTTGCATGGAATCTATTTTGGTAGTAAAAAAACGAGGAGAACGTTACCTAAGGACATGTCGACTTTGTCGGGAACGGCCGCCATTTCCCTCCGTCTGGTGCTGAAACCGCCGTTCTTCATCACTCAAACCAGGACAGCCGCTCCAGAAATGGACCGGCAGCCAGCGGACGGTTCTGCTGGCTTCTGGAGCTCCGCCACAACAGAGGAACCTCCTCCAGCCGGAACGCCTTCTTCTGCTTCGTTTTCTTTTTCTTCTTCTGGTGCTCTTTGACGGTTGACAAGAAAACTGAAGATTTGCATTACTGCCATCTACTGGTATGGCATGAGGGTTTCATGTCTATAAATAAATAAATAAACGCATAAATAAATAAATAATACAACCTTCATATAATCTGATTCAAAAGAATATTCTTATTCTATCTATCTATCTATCTATCTATCTATCTATCTATCTATCTATCTATCGTTTCTTTGTGGTTATTTGTGGATTTTCAAGTGTGTACTGCCCCCTACCGCTACGGAGTGGATATGATGGGGATTTAAATCTGAATTTCAGCGTTAATTGGTGTTTCTGTTCTGCCTAGAAATCGAATCACTTTCCTTTGTGTTTTCTATATTCATATATAAATGTAACCCTTTTCTAACTTCTTGTACCATTTTTTTCTATTATAAGCCTTTCAGATGAGTATTGTGGACAATGCTTAATAACATCTTATATTTTTAACTGAATCACAAACCATGACTCAGCATTTCTTAGAATAGGCCATATATATAAAGTTTAGTCAAGTGTGAAAAAAATCTAAATAAGAGCGCTCTTTTTAATTAAACTTTTAATTCTTCTGTCTGCGGGTCAAATGCCTACAGGTCAAACGCCAAAAATGAGCCAGGACGTGTCAGTATTTTACAGCCATCTTGCCGTAAACTACTGATGCCAAGGATACCGAGTAATTAGACAATGAGCTTGCCATATACACGGTGACCGCTGGAGATTTCGCACAGAGGCATGACGGGACGTGTAGTCAAAATCCGATGAAAACAGTGTTACGAAAGCTGCCACCAACGTGCTCATGTAAGTGGTTGTGTAAAGCGGAGTAGGTTACGTGAGCGGCTGTTTTTTGTTCGCTTCCTTGTCTTTCTTCCCTCAGAACGAGCGTTCAGACTGACTGCACCTAAAAAGCCGGTCCTGAAGGCTGCCGCCGTGCATGCTACTCCGTGTGTGGAACAGGTTTGTGTTTTTGACGCCGGGCTGTTTCTAATGAAAGTTTGGTTCATTGATAGACAAGTTAACGGCTCGCGCGCGTTTCGCCAATTAATGTCACTCGCCTTTTACGCAAATTCTCGTGCGGCCGGTTTGCTCGCGAGCGCTTCGAGTTTTCTCCGTGCTTTTCCTCCTTCAGGTCTCTGCTTCCCACCGCACCGAGGCTCGCGCGACTCCCCGGTCAGACTCGCGGACCTAAACCCTCCTCCGCTGCGTTCGGCGGAGCCACCATGTCGGAGAAGAAACGCAAGGCGCCGACCGCCGCCGCGGGAGGCAAGGAGCCCAGCGCCAAGCAGCCGAAGCTGGAGAAGGCGGAGAAAGCCGCGGGCTGGCTGCAGAGCCTGGTGGAGCAGCAGAGGGAGGACAAGAAGGACTTGAAGTTCAACAAGAAGCGTCAGCGGTTTCTCACCGACACGAAGACGGTCAAGCAGGGCGCAGAGGGGGTGCTGTACTGGATGCAGAGAGACCAGAGGGTGCAAGGTGACGATATGCCACACAGCAATCTGTCAAGACCGTCTGTTTCTACTCCCGTGTTTTCACTTCTCCTGTCTAACCCTAACACAGATAACTGGGCCTTGATCCGCGCGCAGCAGCTGGCCGCAAAGGAAGAGCTACCCCTGCACGTGTGTTTCTGTCTGGTGGTCCCGAAATCGGAGCTGTCCACACTGAGGCATTACGCTTTTCTGCTGAAGGGGCTGCAAGAAGTCGCAAGGGTAACGCTTCGATTGTGTGTTTTCGCAAAAATATGTATTACAACGATCGAAACGTTTAGTTGCGTCAAGATGCGTAAAACAAGAACAATTGCTTCAAATCAACCAAATATTTATTTTTCGTTTTCGCCCAGAATGAGAAATCCTAACTTTTATTTCTACCTGTGAAGGCAGCAGTAAGAATAGAGTTCAACTTATTTACACATCCTCAAAGATATTCTGCTAAATGTCTCTTTGCATGTCAAAAGTCAACTACTTGTTTTTTTTTTTTTTTTTTTTTTTTTTTGTAGTCTCCCGCCAGCATTTCAATAATCCTCCCTGGATATCTGATCACTACAGTCAGTAAAGATCATTTGCAGGTGTTTTTCAGCATCACATTAAGACAGGAGCTGCTGGTTCTGAAATGTGCAGCGGTCTGCTGAAACATAAAGTTTGTCATTTCAAAATATCACTTTCCTGTTTGGCAGAAATAGCAGACGGGATAACACTTACTATAGGTGCTAATTATGTATAAAATTAATTGCAGTACAGTATAACTTTCTTACATTGTAAATATATCCCCTGTTTTACAGTTTCTTCTGTTTATATAAATAAATATGTGGTATATTTCAATTTCAGTGATATTCTAAAACACTGACATGTCGATGAACATGCAAAAAAAACAAAAAAACAAGACAACAGAAAAGAGTCAAACACTTTTCCACCCCTCTCTAAAACAGGCTCACATTAATGAGCCCAACTTTAATCCCAGTGAGAAAGTTTCTGCTGTGACCTGAAGCGGGAAACAGACGGCTGCATTCACACTTCTTCAGTCCTACTAACCACAGCAGAGTTTATGCGACCGAGTTAAAGGTTAATTAAAAGCTGCGTGTGGCAGGTTGCTGAGGAACCGTGAGTTTCAGCCGTGCTCTCCTGCCTGCGTCCAACAGGACTGCAAGCGGCTGAACGTCCAGTTCCACCTGCTGCACGGGGCTCCGGGGGAAGTGCTGCCCGGCTTCGTGTCTGATCGCGGTTTGGGCGCCGTGGTGACCGACTTCTCGCCCCTCCGAGAGCCTCAGAAGTGGCTGAACGACGTCAAAAAGAAGCTTTCCAAGGACATCCCCCTCATACAGGTCAGAAGAGCTGAGCACACAGAAAATAACTCGCAGCGGCTCACGCAGCTTTGACGCATCGAATCTACAAACTTTAATGTTTTACTGTGATTTTAATAACAAAGAGCGACACAAAGTGTCGAAGTGTACAGTGGAAGGAAAGCGATAGATCGTTTTTATTTTATAAAAAAAAAAGTCTGATGGAATGTTCAATAATTTCACTGAATTCCCATCCAGAACTGAAGGGCATTCTGGGGGATGTAGGCAGAGGAAAGGCTTTAGCCACTCAACCGCTCACAGCGACTGGTGGCGTCAAATAACTCGCTCGCTCTTTGGTTACCTTGCAACAACCTGTTGAGTGACTTGTTTGCATAAAACTGGAAAGGTCACGCCACCAGTTCAGCAGGATTTCGAAACAAACAAGCAAAAAAAAATCAACAATCAATATGGACTGATATGAAACACTTATATTGTGATACGTTTTTCAGCGGTATGGTCCAGAACATCGAACGCATGCACACCCCATTTTTATGTTTTCATTGGAAACAAAAATGACTACATATTCCTTTGATACCACCTTGCGATTATTCTTTACTTTGTGTTGCGCTGCGGTATAAAAGGAGCGACATTTGTATTGTTTCCGCCGTCTCCTGCTATTTCTACCCTTCATTGACAGGTTGATGCCCATAATATTGTTCCCTGCTGGGTAGCTTCACCCAAGCTGGAGTACTCTGCCAGAACCATCAGAGGAAAAATCACCAACCTTCTGCCTGAGTTCCTCACTGATTTCCCTCCCATAGAGAAACACCAACACACTGCCACGAGGACAGCCAAAGTAAGTTCACAGATGCAAGTATATATTTTTGCCATTTCTGTAAAATAATAATAAAAAAATGTACTTGAATATTTGTGCATATAAAATAGCAAAATACTTCTCAAGACTATGGAAATACGCTGTGGAAATACCAGCTGATATATTTTTCACTTCCAATATCTGAGGTTCGATACCGATCCGTTTTGCTCTGCCTCAGCCTGTAGACTGGGAGCAGACCCTGGCCTCCCTGGATGTCGACAGAACAGTAGGGGAGCCTCAGTGGGCCAAGCCCGGCTCAGAAGCCGGCATGGCCATGCTGGAGTCCTTCATCGATGTCCGCCTGAAGCTGTTCGCCACCCAGCGCAACGACCCCAACATGGCCGCTCTCAGCCAGCTCTCCCCGTGGATTCGCTTCGGTAGGCAAGAGATGTTTCCGTTAGATCTCTACTGATCTCGCCGGAGCCGTTAAGTCCAGACCGACGTCCTTCTCCTCGCTTCATGCGACTCCGACTACATGCGTTTCTGTGCCGCTCCTCTGATCAGGCCAGCTTTCAGCCCAGCGTGTGGCGCTGCAGGTCCGGCGCTGCGGGAAAAACGCCAGCGAGTCTGTGGCCGCCTTCATTGAGGAGCTGGTGGTGCGCCGGGAGCTGACCGACAACTTCTGCTTCTACAACGAGAAGTACGACAAAGTGGAAGGTCAGCAGGATGGGGGGGTCTCGTTAGAAGTGATGCAGTAGACATTTGTCCGAATGAATTGAGTAAAAATGAACTCAAGCTTTCTGTTATGATCTTGGATTGTGGCCGGTGCTTCTAGGTGCTTATGAGTGGGCCCAGAAGACCCTGAAGGACCATGCCAAAGACAAGAGGGAGCACATTTACACCCGGGAGCAGCTTGAGAAAGCACAAACACACGACAAGTTATGGAACGGAGCTCAGGTATGATAACATTCACAATAAATATCTTAAGAGGCATCCAGAATAATTTTTGTAATTTGTTGTATTAACCCTAAAGCGTTAATCGCAAACATTAGTTCCACTAAAGCAAAACCCAACACCAACATGGTATTTAGCAGAAGCTAATGCTAGAGCTATTATATATGCACTTGAAAGACTACAATCCTGGAATGACATAATGTACATTATGTCTAAATTATTGTACATAGAAAATGTACAATAATTAACATTAAATACTAGATAAACATTGTTTTTAATGTTTATCTTGTTCTCCACTCTGTGTGTTATTGTGGTCTGTATGTTTCTTTGAAATAAAGAGAAGAGCATGAGGAGAGGAAATGAACTGCTATGTAAACACTTCAAAATAAGAGCATGAGTGAAAACGTCTACTTGGCGAATTTTTAACAGTCAGTAAATAAAACTGCAACCCAGATGTTGAAATTAACAACTAAAAGTTTACAAAACAGCATAGAAGAAGTAGGTAGAATAAGTAGTGTATAATTGTGAAGGGGAATATGTGAATTTTAGCATTTGTTTTTTATCATTCATTTGATATTTAATTCTTTAATTACCTTTGACACTCGTCGTTTCCCCATCAGTACCAGATGGTAGCAGAGGGGAAGATGCACGGCTTCTTGAGGATGTACTGGGCCAAGAAAATCCTGGAGTGGACCCGCTCGCCAGAGGAGGCGCTCTCCATCGCTCTGTACCTGAACGACCGCTACGAGCTGGACGGCCAGGACCCCAACGGCTTCGTCGGTGAGAAAAAGCAGGACCGTTGTTACAGGTTGAGTCCTCTCTCTTGCTTCTCATTTTCTCACTGTCTCCCTCTTCCTCCGCCGGATGTCTCGTCTCGCAGGCTGCATGTGGTCCATCTGCGGCATCCACGACCAGGGCTGGGCGGAGAGGCCGGTCTTTGGGAAGATCCGCTACATGAACTACAAAGGCTGCCTCCGGAAATTCAACGTAGCTCAGTTTGAGAGGAAGTACTGTCCCAAAAAGGCCTGAAGCGCGGTGCGCTTGAAAGAATATAGAGGAAATGTTTGATGAGCTCCATGTCTTGCATTTTCCATCAGGGAGCGTTTTTAATGTCTTTTATGCTGTAGATGTTTATTCTTATCTCTGAAGACATCCAGTGTGCTATGTTGGGCCTTTATTTCCTTGATTTTCTTTTAAACTCCACCAGCTTATACAAACTGTTTTGCAGGATTTTTTTTGTCATATACACGTGTTGATTTTATATATTTTATAAGCCTGTTTCTGCATTGTTTTGATGCCGCCTTCGGAGTTACAGCACTTGTGTGCATTTTTTTTTTTTGTTTATTTATATTTTTGGGCTTGTATGATTCTGTTGCCAAAAACAGATCAACTATAGAGAGAACTTTGTGTTTTATGTGTTAATTTCTCTATTCTGACTGTAATTAATCAGGAACTGCATCATCACAGGTTCTTTACTTATTAAGAGTTTATTCCCAACCAAGTTGATTCTTCTAGCACTTAAAGTCAAATTCAAAAACACCATATTGATCCCAAAGGGAAATTAGACACTGTGGTAACTCTTATTAATGAAATGTTACTCTGTTGCAGTAGATGGTGATGGCTGTGGGTTGGAAAGATTGCCTGTAATCTGTGATCTTCTTCATCTCTGATATTGTTCCTCTGCAGTTCGTTCTCCAGCTTCCTCCCGAATCCTCAAAAACTCCCCGTCTTGTTCCTCAAAGGCTTTTCGTTTTTCTTGTTTAACAGTGACCCAGGGTTGATTATTAGGGGAAACATCTCACGGTTCTGGTGGGGATGGTTTGGTTGGTCACACACTCAGTCCTCTCATCCGGCTGGCAAAGAGCGATCCAATCTGTTGCTTCTTCAGCTGCCTGTGACCTCTTTCTGTCTCTGAACAAGAGGTTCATATTTAGAGCAGAGAAAAACAGGGATATAAGTAGCTAATGCACATTGTTACCTCTGTGTTTTCTAAATGTCAATCCCAACCAACCGCTTTGATTTTTTTTTTTTTTTTTGAACGAACATGAAAAAACTGGCAGCAACAACAATTAATGGGCAAAAAAAAAAAAAAACTCCTTTGTCAAACACAAACTGATGTGAAACTGTGTGTCTGTATAAGGGCTCCTATTTCAGACCAATTAGGGAGCGAGCTTTCATTCAGCACACATGTAATTAAAGAAAACAACACCCTCTCCAGTCCAGCCTAATTAACTGCACTCTTAGCAGTGTCGATAACAACAGTCTCTGAAGGAGGCGCTGCAACTGAAACCAGTTTGCTAATTAAAATATGAATCCCCTCCTTTTGCCCTCGTTTCAGATAAAAAAGCCCTGCATATTCTCTAGATGTTTTCTAAATATTATTAACTCGTTGAAGCTGGGGTTATAGAGTTGAGGGATTAAAGGTGACGCTTTAATCCTTCTGGTTCCCTGTTGGCACTTCTGAAGTAAATGTTGCGTTTGTTCAATTAAAATTTGGACTTGACTCTTAGAATTTGGCTCATTTCTCATATCTGGTCTCCTGAAGAAATATATTTTTTAAGCTTTTCCTTTTAAAGGGGCGGTATTGTGTTATCCAGCAGAGTTGAATCACTTCATAGCACAATCAAAGAGCTTTGCTTTAGTTGTTATAAAAATTATGCATATGTCTTAAAGAAATTTGACTTTGTAATTTTAATATCTTGGCCTGTGCTTGAGAGACTCCTGCTCTTTCTGAAACTTCGCCTGCATGAAGTCGTCTCAACATTGATTGACTTTTTAGCCAGTGTCGCACTGAGAAGTAGCTCATACAACGAGCTGAGCTGTTGTGCTGTTCCACAAGATGTTTGCTAATTGCTGCTGGCTAGTCCGAAGGAGCTGAGTGGGGGAGTCACAGGGCAAGGAAGTTCTGGGAGGTGGAAGCTTGGAAACTGGTTTTCAAGCTGCAGCGGAAGCTCTGTCCTTGAAATCAGACATATTATAGTATTTTTAAGTCCAGGGACATGAAAACGTATGAGGGGGGAAAAGTACGGCTGATTCTTATTTTCACAAGAGTTCATCTTTAAGTTTTGCGCAGTTTTGTTCAGATGGACAACTTGGGGTTACATTTGTACCTCAGCTGACCAGCTTCCATCACCGATTTGCTTTTTCCAACAACACCATGCTGATGAAAGCCGGTAGGGGACATATTACCAATAATAACTTCACATGACTTTCTTAGAAAACTTAACGCTTACTTTAAAAAGTCTTATGAAATGCTCCGAGCGTCGGTCGGACATCAAAATTACATTTAAACTCAAAAATGTGAATTGAAGCAGCTAACTGCTTGTTCATTGACCTCTGTCCTCACACCTACCATAAAGGAAATCATTTCGTCCTACTGGCAAAAGAATCTAATCTCGTGTAACTGTCGTGTTCAGGGTGGTTTTGCATTATCGCCGCCAACATTATTACTTTGGTGTGAAATGAACATTGTGCAAAATCAAGCTTGACCTTTCCATGTGCAGCTGCACAGCTGCTTTTGGTCTGTAATTCAACCAATTCACCAGGTTCTACTGAAGTTTCTAAATCCAAGCTGAAACACTCATCAGAACGTCATTATGACGACTCCGAATCGCTCTTCCGCTTGTGATGAATGAAATCCAGCAACCGTTGCGACCGAGATAATCTGCACATCCTCCAACCGGCTGCTTATGTTTTTTTTGGGTTGATGTTTCACATCAATGTGTTTTTTTTTTTTTTTTATTATTATTGTTTCCAGCTCTGGACTTTTACGGCTTTCTGCTCGAAGACGTTGCCAGATCCTCCCGTGAAAGTGAAATGAAGCAGATTACACATTTCATTTGGCCTGGCTTCTTTAATTTTCACGGCACCATTCTGCTCACACGCACACACACACTGCCTGGTACTTGCTGTAAATGGCTCCGTCTGCTTGAGTGAATGCCATTACTTGGGTGATACAGAGACCTGGTGTTTTAAATAGGTCAATTTGCAGAGCCAATATCTGTGAGCAGTGTGTTCTACCCTCGTTACGGGGACGGAAACCGGGGAGCGATTGTTCTTCATTAGGGCTGCTGTGGCACACCCATAATGCTGCATCATTACGAACCCATTTGTCAGCACTCAGTAGCTGGATAATCTTTGTCTACACTCTCATCTGATATCATCTGTGCGTTTCTTTTTCATCCTTTCCATATGCATTTTCCTCGTCCTTCTTTCCGTTAAGAGGAGCTGCTTTTCCTCTTCGCAGTTGGTCATCTGCGTCTCTCGGGAGACGTCACGGCAGACGAGCTGCTGGCAGATCTCGTTACTCACACAGAGTGGCCAGCACCTTTAACTGGGACGTTTACAAGAGGCGTTTGTGGGCCTCAGTGAGCTCACCGAGTTACACCAGCAGCAAAACCAATAAAAGTAATGGAACATCAAACCAGCAGCGCTGGCGGAAAACTATTTCCAAATCAGAGACAATGTATTCATATATTGACCATCTGCAACATGGCATGCAACATAAAAGCAACAAAATGCCTGTGTAGGTGTTGAACACCTATACAAGCATTATAATAATTCACTTCCTAAAAAAATATCAGATTGAACTGCTGACAACGAAATGTTACAAATTGTTGACCTTTTCGCTTTTTAGTATAGTTAATTCGGAAGCAGTAACTTCACATTCATATTTGCTTTGTGGTGAAAAGGAAAGTGTAATCCTGTTGATCGTCCTTTTGTATCGTGTAACAAAACAAATGCATGATAAAAAAAAAGAATTAAATGAAGCTGAATGGATGAATGACAGATCGTTTCATCGTGCAAAATAGATTTTGGATTTCAAATTCAACAAAGCAGTTTCATTTTGGGGCTTTTGTTCGGTGGGGTTATTTTCGGCCCCTAGGATGAGAGGAGTAAACATAACGTTACGATCCAACAAGGGTTCAACGTCGGGGTCCGTTGGACCCCTCAAGCCTTTTTCCCCTGTGGGGTCGCACTGACCCGCGTGTGCTTTTAGAGGTATTTTTTGTGCGTCCATTCCACTGGCCAAAAATATGGGCAGGCAAAGTGAGGATATGGGATTTAAACCCCCCCCCCAAAAAACACCAATCCAATTCTGCGTCAAAGCAGGCCTGTGACAGCAGCCATGTTGACTTGACGGTGAGTTCTGTGATTCGGTGAGCGGCTCCTGAAAATAAATGAATTGGCTTCTCTGACTTTATTTCTCCTATTTTATTCATGCAGTTTCATTTTCAGTGAGAGCGTGTGAACGGTGACGCTTGTTCTCTACGGCTCACATTATACGTTGTGTGAACGACACAAAACAGCTGCACATCTAAAAGAACTTGCTTTAAAGCTAATTATTTTACTGATGATCGGAATATTGAAGGAAGCATGTTTTCTCAGTAGTCCTGTGGTTTAATGTGGTTTGATTTTGTTGTATGTCCCAGCATGTATCAAAGCAACATAGTAGGGCTGTTGTAAACGAATGTTTTAGTAATCGAGTAATCCATCAATTATTTTTATGATTAATTGAGTAATCGGATAAAATTTTTAAAAAATTGGTAAATCTGGCATAACACCAGTGTATTGGATATCAGTATCAGTCCAATTTTTCATATTTGAGCTTTCCTTAAAAGTTACCTTTTTGTAGTTTAGAAAACTAACCTGTAGCAACAAGAGCTCATTTTCTAGGTTAACCTGAAGAAAAGTTATACAAAGATCTGAAATTCAATTCAATCATAAGGAAGTAACCTCACAAATACACTTACATAAAATGTCTGTGCTCCAGCTCTTAGTTTATCTATCCATCAATTTAATTGAGGAACTCTCACGTTGCCAAATACCTTTCAAGCTTTGGGTTTGAAAATATGGAGTTGGGGGTCCTGGGGTGGCACGGGGCCAGGCGAGCGAACGAACGTTAGATGGGGGAGGAGGGAAGGAAATAGACCAGGGGCCAGACGAACGCAAGTCTGGGGACCGTTAGACCAAGGGACAAAAGTAAGAACAGGCGGAGCAGTACGGCATTTTTCGTTCATCACACTCAGAAACTCATCTACTGGTCATGCACCTCCGCCATGATTTCCGCCACCCGTTTGTTGAGACCGGGATGACATGAAATTTATTGTGCGGTTCGTCCGTAAAGCTACACTCACACTGTAACTCAGCCGCACCCCGTGTTCAGTCCATCTGCTGACCTGTAAAAATACTCCTGCGTCGTTCTTCCCGCCATTCGCTCCGAACCAGCAGCTCCCGGAGGAGAAACGCTGCCGTACACCAGGCATCGAGCCAGTCATTTTAAGGATGCTTATTGTGAAATATTTAGCTTGGGGCTTAGTATTTAACTTGCCAATTACTTATTTACTTTGAAACAGTGACATTTGTAAATGAATGAAAACATGACTTTCGAAAATGAAGCAAATTTTTTTTTCTTTTATGACATAAAATAAGTGTTGATTATTAATTATCGACAGTGTAAGAGCACCTTATGAGAAGATACTGTTGCAGCCAAAAAAAGTGCTTCATAGAAGTATTAACACAAAGGTGTGCACACTTATTTATTATTTCCTTTTGTTTTTCCTATTTTTTTGTTAAATTGTGCAGATGAATATGTGGGAAAACCATCCATTTCACCCTGTTTAGTCTATTTCTCTGCTTTCACAACAATTAAAATCCTTCCTTCTGAACTTCTGGGTGTTTTTGGACCACAGTAATGAGCAATAAATATAGAATTGTAAGCGTGTAGCAGTGTGTGTAGAGAGTCTTAAGCTTTTCTGCCTATAGGTTACAGCTTTGACGCTTATAATGGAATTTCTTTTTTAAAAGCTCTGGTGGTGCAATGAACAGATCTTCCCTCATTTGGAGCCATCATGTCATCGGTGGTCAGCCCAGAATCCTCCAGAGGAGTTCGGTGCTCATTAAATTACCATATAAACGAACGCTGTGACCCCATTGCTTTTTCTTTTTTTTTTTCTTTCTTTCTTCAGTCACTTCTTTTGCCAATTTATTTCTGACAACTTTCCGTGAACTTCCCCCAGAAGGGCCGCTAAGTCAATTTCTTGCTGCTGTGCGCCTCCTCGCTCGAGGTGCCGCGCCGGCTCTTCCTGAGGCGCGGACGCGCCGGGCAGCCCTTGGCGTGGCACGTGATGTGGCCGAACCGCTCCCTGAACCGCGTCGACATCAGGTTGTAGAGGATGGGGTTGACGGCGGAGCTCAGGTAGAAGCAGACGCCGGAGACGATGTGGACGCTCTCGAAGATCGCCAGGTGCCGAGGCGACGACGGGTTGATGTAGCTCCACATCAAGCGGTCCACGTGGAAGGGAGCCCAGCAGAGGCTGAAGACGACGACCAGCACGCCTGGAAAACACCCGAGTGGGTAAATCGGGACAGGATTTGCCAAGGAACGTTTTCGTTTGTGCTGCCTTCGCAAAACTGTTGCAGTCCCTGGCAATGAATTGGCAAATCCCTGATTTGTTTGGTATACAGTCATAGTGAGTTTACTGAGTAACTTAGTGAAAAACATTAAAAAGAAAGAAAGAAAAACACGTACAGAGCATCTTGGTGACTTGCAGGTTGCGTTTGCTGAGTCTCTGCCGGTGGGATCTGGACAAGGAGTCGGGTCCAAGGCTGTCGCCGTTTGCTGGCGCCGTGTTCCTGACCTTCTCCCTGTGCAGCTGCAGGCCAATGAGCAGGTAAAGAATGCTAATGATCAGCAGAGGGAGCGCAAAGAAGACCAAGGTGGAGATCAGGATGATCATGTTATACATCCAGGCAGGCTTGACCAAATCTGGGGACAGAGAGGCAACAGTGAGAAACTGGCTAAGATCACAATATCGTACACTTTTAAAGAGAATCGCCCCTCATGGCTTAGTGGTATAAATTAGGTAACGTTAAGGCAGGCAAAGTCGGCAATTTGATCAAATTGCCATAGACAAGCTAGCTTGAACGTGTAGAATCCATGGCTTCACTAGGAAAAACAATCGCAGTCACTCTGTTCAATACTACCGTCCCTCACTTATCACATCCATCATGGCGCCTTCACGTGATAAAGTGTCATAGCTGCACAGAGCCAATGGGGTGCTGATGATGAATGAATGGGTTCGGCATTCAGTACGTACTACAAATGGCAGATCGGGGAAACTCTCGTCCAAACCGCGGAGGAAGCACCACTATCCCGTGCAAGCTGGCGTTCGGCACGGCGCACAGCATGGACAGCCCCCACAGCACTAAGATGACCCTCTTGACGTGAGCTCGCGTCGCCAGGTACTTGACCTTGAGGGGGTGCACCACCGCCACGTAACGCTCCACACTGAGGGCCGTAACGTTGAGGATGGAGGCGAAGCAGACCGTCTCGAACAGAAAGATTTTGAAGTAGCATCCCCCCTCCCCGAGCAGGAAGGGGTAGTTCTGCTGCATCTCGTAGAGCTCCAGCGGCATGCCAAGCAGCAGCACCAGCAGGTCCGAGACGGCCAGGCTGAGCAGGTAGTAGTTGGTGGGGGTCTGCATCACCTTGTAGTGCAAAATCACAGCGCAGGTCAAGGAGTTTCCCAGAACACCCACCATGAAAATGACCAGGTAGGTGATACACACAGGAAGAAACCTGGGGGACTTTGCTGGCCCCAGTTGCAGAGTTAGGTACTCCTCCTCGCTCAAACACATTTCCCTCACATCTCGTTCAGTCGCATTGGCCAAGACCCAAGAGATGTTCATCCCACACATCATGGCAATCTCCGGGCAGCCCATGTCACTGAAGACCGTGGCAGCAGTCATGACGAGAGCAGCGAGAGAGCAGTTCAGCTCGGACATCTTGGCAGCTGCAGATGGGTTACTCACTTATTAAGTCTGAAGGGAGAAAAGAGAAAGAAGACATTTTTGACTGTCGATCATCGAAACTTAATAGATTGTCAAATTCATTCAATGCAAAGTAAATCGCCTCCATCGATTTGTCTCCAGGAGACGCCAGCTGCGTTTCCATTACAAACACACGCAAATCTTTTTTTTTTAAAGGTTTTATTGGCTCTGGTGGCCTTTATTTGATAGCTAACTGTCAGGAAAATGGGTAATGAGAGAAGGGGAAGACGTGCGGCAAAGGGAATCGAACCTGCGCCTCCATATGCTTAACCCCTGCGTCACCACATCACGACCCAAATACACGCAGATCTTTGGCGAAAAATCACAATTGAATGACATCATTACAACAACAAATTTAGGTAAAAGATAACAAATTTTCCACAATTTTCAATCAATGGAAGACCACAAAGTCCAGTCACAACATTCACTGTTCACTGCAGGTCCCACTTGACATCTGACATCCACAATAGGCTCAGCAGATAGAGAATGACGTTTGAACAAACTTGCTCCCATCATTGTCGTTTGCAGCCCCGAATTTTGTGATTGGCCACAAAGTTGCCCTGGTGATCAAAACAAGGATCCGCCGAGCAGAAAGAGTGAGGGCTGAACAGCGAAGGGCTAAAGAAGAGGAGCTGGCTCCCCTCCTGTTTCCCGTGGCGTCCTCGCTGCCCTGCTGCGTTTGCAGGCCCGTCGGTTTTACGAGCTTTGTCATCCCAACCAGAAACGTTCTCGTTTTAACGAGCTTTCTGACTCGTTACAGTGAGAAACTTTTTTTTTTCCCCTTTAATGGATTCCTGATTTTATTTCATGGCTCTGGTGGTTTAATGCTTGCAGAGCAGAAGCTGTTTGCTTTAGTGCTCCATGTTGATTTTGCACGGCGGACTTAATCTTACAAAACACAATTAAACGTAGGGTTGTCCATTTATTCACTTGAAAGTATAACAGAATTTATATAGTGTTACTTTACAAGTGCAACCATCTTTTTACTGTATTTATTTATAGTTATCATCTTGTGTTCTTAGTTTTTATTGCACATCGTGAATGACGATCCGCTGCTGTCGGTCCTGGTGTTCTGGCCTGTGCAGTAGAGAAGCAGATGAAGCAAGTTGTTTTTTTTTTTTGTTTTTTTTCTTCTATCCTCCATCTGGAAGCTCAGTGAAACGCAGAGACCGGATCCCTTCTGTCGAGAACGACTGGAAAAGCCGAAACTCGGCCGTCGGTGTTTGAGGACCCCGTCACGTTCTCCCCGTTCCTCCCATGAGAAAGCGGCTTATCTGATTTTCATTTCCGCGTCGCTATCAGCCGAGCGCAGCGCTGAATGATACATGAGCTAGAAATTTGTTTTCCTTAAAGAAATAAGAAAATACTTCCATCCTAGTCGGCAGGCTGATCTGAACCCGCTGGATGAAATTCCTTTTTTTTTTTTTTTTTTTGTTAAAAAAAAACCAAAAACATTTGCAACGTCGTCCATAATCGGCTGCTTTTGTGGCTTGTTTGGAGATCGTCTCTATTTTTAACCAGCAGAACCGGATATTCCCACAGGGACCGGCTGCCAAACCCTCTGGATGCAAAAAAAAAAAAAAAAAAAAAAAAAAAACTGGCCTGTTGAACTCTATGAAATGATCGGCTGTGACACACCAGGCTTTGGATCTACCTTGCCAATCAAAACATCCAAAACCAAATCAATCTCGTGACGTCGTCATTTTCACCTGAATGAAGGGGAGGGGGGGGGGGGGGGGGGAGAAAAAAGAAAAAAAAAAGTCATTGGTTCATCATTTTACTTGAAAATGATCCTGGACTTTCAAAAACCTTGGACGTCTAAGATTAATACGTGATTTACTCAAATCACGTCACATTCAATAACCCTGCTATCTTCTCTCAGTATTACATCTGTAAAAACGACATATTGTTCTAATTTGCTTTTAACCAACCTTTATACTTCAATAAGAGCAAACTGTGGCTTCCCAACCTCCAGCAATGAGTATTTATTTATTCAAAGCAGCAGCATTTAGATAAAAGCCTCTTAAGGTGATTAATTAAATGGAAAATAAAATATGTCCAACACAATTTTATGTCATTTTTAGCTGTAAAGGTCCAATAATGCTTTTAACATTCACATAAAAAAAGGTTCAGTTTCATAAAAAAACAAAACAAAACAAAAAAAAAACCTTGTTTATTATTTAAATGCTGTCAAACGGGTCTGTTTTTGAAGAATTTGTGTTCCACGCAGTGAAGAGTCCAGAGAAGCGTTTGTTTGGATTTCCCACAGTGGGTTTGTATATAACCCACTCAGCAAGCCGCAGTCATTGAGATGAATGCGAGGAATTCAATAAAAATAAACTCACCTGCAGGTTGAGGATCCTGCTGCTAAATGAGAAAAGATGCTCTGGAAGGAAACGTTACTCCAGGTTCCTTTTTCTATATGTTACTTTGAAATCCGGACTGGTCCGGTGCTTTGATTTCCCGTATTTGATGGCTGATGTTCAGCCCACCTCCTTTTCTTTTCTCTCTCTCTCTCTCTCTCTCTCTCTCTCTCTCTCTCTCTCTCTCTCTCTCTCTCTTTGCTCCTCATTAACTAAGCAGAGAATCTCATTTGTTTCAATCACTGTCCTCCTTTTTCTCCCCCAATTTCTTTGACTCAACTTATTTTCTTCTCTCTTTTTTCCCCAACCTCGCTGTAATCACCATCTCGGTGACCCACCATACTCCGCTTCCATCGCTTTTCCCTCTTTGGGAGCACGCGTGGCATTGCAGTAAAAAAAAAAAAAAAAAAAAAAAAAAAAGTGGAAGTGGAGATTGCTTTGACCCTGTGTCTGTCTCCTGGACGCGCGTGGCGCTGTGTGTTTGCGATGCGCAGTTTGGTTTTCACACACCCTCGCAGGCATTCAGGCTGCGAGGCGCCTGGGCCAAAGCGATCCGCTCAGACCCCATTTCCTGTCACTTCACGTCAAACTCTGACCAGGAAGACATCCGTTTTCATCTGAAACATTTCACCTGGCTGAGTTCGAAGGTGGCCGTGTCGTTCGCGCCTCGTTTGAGCGTTATGAATGTGAAATGTTTCTTGTGTAACTGTTTATTTTTTTGGCCTAAAGTGTAACAACATTATGAATGAAGTCTTCCACTGACTCCGATAAGGTTTAGGTGAAATATTCATGTTCTTGTCGTGACGAATCTTTATTCATTACTGCTCTACTTTGCGATATTTGGGAATTAGAGATTACATGCGAGGTTCCTCAAGGCTCCGTTCTCAGGCAACTTTCATTTACTATCTCTATGCTTAACCTAAATTGAGATTATGGAGCATTACAATCGATCATAGAATCGTTGAATAAATTAGAATACCATAAAAATTAGCATTTACTTTAGTAACCAAATTAATTAAGTGAAGAATTTGATTGAACACACACAGATTAGTGGTATTAATATGATTATTTTTTTTTTCACGTGCAGCTTGTGAAAAAGAAAATACATTCAAGCTCAGAACGTTACATCAAAGATATAAAAATTATTTTGGCCATAGAAATATGGGCTTATACAAAAAATTAATATCTGTTTAAAGGTTCTTTTCAAAAGGCACCTTTAATTTGGCTAACACATATTACACCTGGTGCAATAAAAAAAACAAACAAAACACATAACTTGTAATGTTTTAGTCTTAAGAAATTCAAGAATAATGCAACTCTTGTGCTAAACATTGTTAAACTTGCTATTTTGAGCTGCAGCTCCACCAACACACTTTATGAGATCGTGATAAGTGAACGCGGAGAGCTCAAATCCACAGCGTTCACAAAGTTTCACTGAGATCAGGCTGGGATAACTCAGTGTCTTCATTCAGGCAAGAGGGAATCTTAATTTGGTGCAGGTTTCTAACTCCCGTCTGACAACATGTGACTTTTCTCTGCTCCCGTGTTCACGCAGAGAGCGTCGTGTTGACTTGTCGCCTGCGTGCGGTGCGTGCGGTGCGTGCGGTGCGTGCAGGCCCCTCCGTTCCAGAGGAGCGCGATGGTTCGTTAACGGCGACAAAAACGATCAAAAGAGCGGAGCGGAGCGCGGCGCTGATCGGAAGCTGCGTTCCGACGAAGCGGCGAGGCGGGATGACGTTTAGGTTCACGTCGGCATGCAGATGTGGAAAAACCGGGAGGCCGGTCGTCAGTCATTGGCTGCTGTTGGAGGCCACGTTTTTATATATATATATATATATTTTTTTTTTTTTTTGC
>VMRN01000048.1:1860510-1870510 GCA_010277015.1 Poeciliopsis turrubarensis
TTTTTTTTTTTTTTGCTTTTCCAACTAAAAGTACAAATAAATAAATAAATAAATAAATAAATAAATAAATAAATAAATAAATAAATAAATGTTTTTCCTGTTTTTGTTCAATAATTCTAACCTGTTTAACAATACAGTTGAAAATGCTATTTTTCAACGAGCAAGACGTCAGAGGAAAGTTTTTGGGGAACATTAATCTGTAAAACATTGTAGATCAAAAACACAAAAAGAAAAGTGTGTGATTTCCTAATATCTGATTTTCTAATTCTTATTAGAATAATTCTTATTAGAGTCACTCTATCTTCAAAAAGTTGTGCTTTGCAGTTTTTTGATCCAGAGTGTCTACTTGCCACTGAATGCATGAATGGGGAAAAAAATGAAGTCAAATAAAACAAAAGATAGTTTAGCCATCATTTCACGAGATTTGACTCGAGCAGGGCTGTGCATTAATGCACCAATTTGGCTTGAATGAAAGCGACTGGTTGCACATATTTCTGGATTTTGTGTTTCTAATTATATTCTAAACCTCCTCTTCACACTTATTCCCTGCCTTGTGTTGTTGTTTCACATAAAATCCCATGCAAATACGCGAAGGCAGTGGTTCCCAAAGTGTGGAGCGCGCCCCCTAGTGGGGGCAAAAGGTGAAGCATCGCAAAATATGCTTCCAAACCAGCTTTCTTCATTTATGAAGCACATCTTTCCTCTGGCTTCGCCCGTACAGACGTGGGTAATGAAGAAAATCTTTGGGGACCACTGAACTAAACTCCTGTAGTGCATGATTAAGTCGACTTTCCATTTTGAAATATTATAACAATGTTTGCTCCAAAGCCGCTACCTTTGAAACTCCCTGTGACCTCCCGGAGGTCAGCCTCTCCTGAGATAAAAACGTCTCAATTTTTATTGAGCCGCTGATGAAAGGTCTTCATATCCTCTCACCACACAGGTACAGCTCCACAACAACCGAAGAGCGGCAGCTCTTCACATCAAAGAGCTTCTCGTTTTCTCTTGGATGCTGGAGCGATACATCTGCACGCGCGCGAGTGTGTGCGAGTGTGTGTGTGTGCGTGTGTGTGTGTGTGTGTGTGTGTGTGTGTGTTTGTGCGTGGGTGGGTGTGTGTGTTTGGTCTGCTCGACGAGCTCGTTTGTTAAACAGGCTGCCAAAGGAGCTCTCGCCGTTTCTCAAGTCCCAGTCGTGAGGCTGTGCAGTCCCAGCAGCGTGCCTTCGCCGCGCTCTCGGTGGACGGAGGGAGCAGCTGGAGAGCTGGGCGACGCGTGTCCTCTGTCACGCTGAGACGCGGCTCCTGAGTGGGCCACACAGTCTGTGTTTTTTTTTCTCTCTCTCCCAAGAGCCGCTTTCAAAGGCTTTGGAGAGCGAAAGGCACAAACTACAAAGAGCAGGAAATAAAGACGTCGAGGTTTTTCGCCTCGTGGTCCCGCTCTTATGGAGGCCGCTTTCATTTATTCCTTCGAACCGTACAAATTGGCACCAGGTCCTGTTAACTGCTTGAAACGCTCACCGTTTTTTCCTTCCGGTTTCCTGAAGTACTGCACCACGAAGCTTGAGGCAAAATCGATGACATCAAATGAAAACACATTTTCATCTCCGCCCATAAATTTAATGTTGAACCGAGTCGAGGGATTTGTGTTCGCTGCATTGCAAATACTTCCTGCTTTGTCCCTAAAATCAGAGGCGATGTGTGTCTTCAAAACACACCAAAATCATTTTACAGCACAATCAAGTAACTATGTTGCACTCAGCTGTTGTAAAAATTATGCATATATCAAACAAAACAAAACAAAACAAAAAACCTCAAATGCCTTGCAATTGGGCCTCTGTCTCTTTAAGAAAGTCCTGCTCTTTCTAAAACTCCTCCTAAAGGAAGTCATCACAACATGGATCCTCTATTAACCCTTTAGCAACATTTTTACCAACGCTGCACTGAGAAGAAGCTCCGACAATGAGCTCAGCTGACACACAGCCCCACAGGTGTTTGCTAATTGCTGCTGGCTAGTCTGAAGGAACTTGGCGGGAGAGTCACAGGGAAGGGCTGCTCTGTGAGCTGGAAGCTTGAAAACTGCTTCAGCAGATAAACGCAGCGTATTCATGCATCTGGAAATTGTTTCCTGAGGTGAACCAGATGATTTGAAAAATTTCCTGACGTCTATTTGAAGCGTACCAAGCTGTGATGCAGTGTGCTAACTGTTTAAAAGTGTAGTAATTTGACATAAAGCAAGATTTTTTTTCCTAAAAAAATAATTGCTCTTACATTAGTCTGGCATTTGTTCACTTCAATGACTTAAGGAACATATCAGCCTCGTTTTGTGTCAGACGGTGAAGAAGCCCAGAATTATTAATTCCCCTGACAGATTTAGGTTTGAACTATTATTTAATTTTATCAAGAAATGTCTTCTCCGACTGGACGTAATATGAACGTCTTACAGAGGGCCAGCCTGATCCACAATGTGCACAACTTTGTGGTCAGTGGAAACGCGTGTGGTGACAGGCAGAGTAACGAGGAACAATCGAAAACACGGAGGTTAAAACACCGAGGCCGGGGAGGGAAGGGGCAAACGAACAAGACGAGCCACTCAGAGGAGACGCGGAACAGCTGCGCCGGAACGAAAGCAGCGAAATGGAGAGATAATTAAAATGAGAGCTGATTTACTTAGAAGGAACTGCTAACCGAGGGAAAAGAAACCCGAACGTTCAGCGAACGAAACTAAACACAAACTCATACGGTAACGCCTCACTGACAGTAATAGATAGAACTCAGCATGGCGAGAGCTTTCAAACCATAAATGAGCAAGAAAATGATTAAAATACAAAAGCATTGTAAAACTATATGTTTAGGACTTGAAGAACAATGTGCTGATAAACTGTCAAAGTTAGGAGATGCCGTCATTTGTGTCATGCAAACTTTACTGCAACATTTAAAAAGAAGCAGCATACGGAGCTATTTTTGGCTTCACAGGCACCACAAGTGAAGTGAGAATCAGCCCACCGCGAATTCACTGCAGAAACCTGTGCCTGTATTAGTTATAAAAGAAAATATTCAGCATGACAGAGGCCAGGCCGGATTCAGGACGGCATGGTGTACCTTTGTATTTACAGCATGTGTATATAAGGTTGGCGTGCCGCTGCTTCAGTGCAAATGTGTATACATACCTGTGTTCTTCACGAGGTCAAAGCAGCGTCATCCGTCGTCGTGTCGGTTTCCCGGAGCAGCAGAGACTTTCTGTCGCTTCCTCAGACTTGAGGCTGGTTGTGATGTTTTTCCAGTTCCAGCTGAATGAGAGCCAGGGAAGTTCACCGTCGCCGGAGCCAAGCGTGCTCTCCAAACCCAGAGCAGCCTGAACGAGATTGCGACTGATTTGATAGCCATCGTCCTGCTGCTTGAATCTGTTACAAATGAACTCCGGTAAGTTGTGGGTTTAAAGCCTTGAGACTGACTGACGTGTTTTCTTTTTTATTGGCACATTTATTCATTTTTATTTTTATTTACTTTTCAATTGTTTACTTTTGGTTTTCAATTATTTTTGAAAATGTCATGTCATTTCCACTTTTGAGGACCAGTGAACTACCTGTGTCATTTGCTCCGGCAGTTCGTTAACATAACCGTAAGTAAACGCTTATTTACTGTTATTATTAGCATGTTTAGGGCTAGGACCAGAATTTCAGTGCTTTATCTATGCCCATACGTGATCTGATTATGAGCAGAAATAATCAGAAAGAAACCATCGGTAAAAGTTCCAGTTTCAAGCATTAGGATTGCTGAGGCGAGTGAAACCTTATTAGTGCAGACAGCATAGTGTAACATGGAAATTTGCTGTTATTCTTGGGTTAAATCTTGCGGCTCTCTTCGAGCAGTTTTCCTCTTCGGCTCCCCCTGCTGCACGGTTACATAACAGCAGTGTTGGAAAACTGTTGCTCCATCTTACATGTGAACTCCGACCTTTTAAATGGATTAGAAATAATATAGAACGACCATTGGCCACTGCAGGAAAATAAACCCAGAGAACTGGGGGTTAGTTCGTCTCTTCCTCCACCTGCTCCAGTTTACTGTGTCCTACAGCCTTTAACCTGAGGCTCTGCTACAGTAATTATATCAAACAGTGCAATGTTAAACGGCCAATTAAAGAGCATCATTCAACCAAACTTGCAGCCTCAATATTCAAGACGTTTTTCCTCAAACAAAGTCCAGGTCCTCTTGGTTTTAATGAGTTGTTTGTATAAGTCAGGTCTTTTGTTTGAAGTGTTTTCAACGATGTAAGAGACAACCAATAAACTTTGATTTTGCTAAGAACATTAAACAGTGAAACTGGATAATATTTTAAATGTCCAAAATAAAACACAACAACCAAAGCAATAAAACAAAAATGAAAAAATACACACAGACACACACACACACGCACACACACACACACACACACACACGAACACAAACACAACCATGAATAAAATGGATTATGATGTCTCTGTAAACAAAATTGTCCTTCACAAAATATTAATTCAATCTGGAGAGACTCAGACAACGAAAGAAAGCGATTAGGAAAGTTTATTGACTTGCATAAATTAAGTCTTTGGCGCTCGGGCCCCGGCTAAGGACATCGAGCTGTGATTGCGATAAGCTCGGATGAGCATTCCCGATGCTGATAGGAATGTCATCCCCCGGGACCCGACACTGGTGGTGGAGGTCAGTGGACGAAGTGTGCCTGGGAGCCAGGACGGTGGAGGTGGAGAAGGGGTGGAGGTGGGTTGAGCGCAGCAGCGAAGCGGAAGACGGCTTGGATGACGTCCTTATCAACTGGGGCATGGTCGGTAATTGGCCGTGATGTGCTTGGTCCAGCTGTGATTGGTCGTCGGTGATTGGCCATGATGCGACTTGGTCCAGCGATGAGTGGTCGTCTGTGATTGGCCGTGGCACGCTGACTGGATGATGCGGGTGGGGCTGAAGAGTCTTCCAGTTTGAATTTACGCCTAGGCTTCATTAGCCAGAATGGAAGCTATCATACGGAGCATCTGGTGACATGGGAGACAAAAAAAGAAAAAACGAAAAAAAAAATCAACGTAATGAATCGAGGCCACGACTTAATTATAATAACTTCTGACCACAAGCTTATTTTTTTTCCTCCTAAGCCTCTGGATGCGCTCTATTTGAAGTTATTGAGAAATTAATTGATTAACAGGCTTAGGCAGCATTATCTGTATCTCAAACTGTCTGTCTTGGGTCGAACATTTTGGGTTTCCTTCCACATGAAACAAACAATAACAATTCATTTCCGTGTGAAGAATCCAACTGTCCCCATAAACAGCGAGTCCTGCCGTTTGAAGGAATGAGTTACTGACTGCATTTCAGCTCTCTGACACTTGAAGGCACTCCTGCTCCACGGTGGGAAACACCGAGGAACACACACACACGCACGCACGCACGCACACACACACACACACGCACACTCTCTCACCGGAGCGTGAGTGTGTGTGTGTGTGTGTGTGTGTGTGTTCATGACACAGCAGGCTGCGTCATGATGTAATGCTTCCTCTGTCCCTCCCTGCCAGATTCAAACTTCGTCCCTGGAAGTGGAGGGAGACAAACGGTCACAAGCGCTCATCGTCATCATCACCACCACTACCGTTAAATCTGGCAGCGAGTAATTTATTTATTTATTTACTTATTTATTTATTTTCGGCTCCGTTTTCAATGCCTGTAGGGATGTAGCTATATTGCATGTAATGTGAAATAAACCTGCCTGAGTGCGTTTGCTTTGACTCATCCGCGCAGCATCAGCCTGACCTCGTTATGAGAAAAGGTTTCCCCCGGAGCCTTCAACCAACAACCTCACTGCTTACCTTTTTTCTTTTCTTTCTTTTTTTTTTTTTTTTTTCCCTCCCCCCCAGCCGGGACTCATGAGGTCAGGCTGCAGGGCGTCTCCAGGGCGAGCCGCCGGACCAACGGCTCATATTGCCGATGGTGACAAAGCCAAGAAGACTTAAGACGAGTTTCTTGACGGACTGAGGACACGAATCTGTCAAGTCAGAGTCCATGAAAGATTCTGACAGAACACTAGAAAGTGGAGGAAATCTCTGCTGCTGCATTACGGACCATGAATAAGAAATGGGGAAGAGATTTGTGCTGTTCGGTTCACTTATTACGCCATTTGAATGCTTTTACTAGTTGAAATAAAAAAAAAAACAACCTTTCAATTAGTTATAAAGTCATAAAACATATTTTACTCTTTCGTATTTTTTTTGCGCGTTGTACATGAGAATAAGTTGTAAACACAAATGAAATATGAACATCTGCTATATAACCACTCCACTTTTGATAGATTCTGTTTCTGTTGTATTTATGTTGCCTGTCTGATCAGTTTGGTTGTAATATTCGCTTTCCTTTTTCAGCCCAGTTTCAGTCCAAACCGTTGATGTATTTTTGGTTTTTTAAGAAATAAAATACCCTTGAAATATTTCCAGCTAATGAGTTAACGAGCAGCTAGCTCCTAGAACAAACATTAACAGTGTAGCATAGCATTCATGTTATCGTCCGCTTGTTAAACTTTACTGTATTTACTTTTCATTCTGATCCCCAACAGCACAATAATTATTGAAACATGCACAATAATTATACTTTAGTTTTTGCGCATCTGTTTGGAATCAAGAGTAAAATATGTTGATTTTCTCTAACTGATGTTTTGAAAGGACGTTTTTGAAGGCAGAATCAACAGAATCGGCAAATGAGATGGACGGAACAGCTTTTCTTCAGTCAGACGGCCTTGGCTTTATCAGTGACTCATGTTTCTGAGCACACTGATGCTTTCAAATAACTCCAGTGTCGATGGAAGGAAGCGGCTTCGCAGCAGCAGCAGCAGCAGCATTCATCTTCACGAAGCCCTGCGGTTCTTTACTAAATTAGTCACCGCAACACTTTCCCTCATAACGCGGTTGCTGTCATTCGCTGGTCTTGTAAACACTGATTGTTCTTCCGCCAGACACCAACAAAACATGGCAACCCTACTTAGCATGTGAGGCTTGCGATGCCTTTCCAGATGGGTGTTCCTCCCTGCCCCAGCTTGCCCACAAACATTGATGGCAAAAATCGTAACAGATTGTCCAGGCCTTAAATTAAGGCTTTCTGCGTCGACGCTTCTTTTACACCAGAGGATGTGACTGAGACTGGAACTCTGGCTTAATTCCTGCTGCTGCTTTACAGCCGTGTTACTCTGGTCATATAGAAAACAGCGCTTCCGTTGCAGTTTTACGAAATAAACCAACATCAACAAAGCCATAAAAATTCCCCTGATGGATGAGTGATGGACAGCGCTAAGACCCGCCTCCTGGCTGTGATCTAGCGACCTCTGGGAGAAGAAGGAGGAGGAGGAGCTTAATGTTTCACGGCATGCTTTAAGTAACTATGTAAAAACTATTTTTTTTTTTTTTTAAATAACAGCTACGTAACGCTTTAACAGATATACATACAGATGATTTGCACCTTGAACTTTTGTAACACAAAAATAACTGAATCAAACGATTGAATTTCTTTTTCGCTCTCTTTAATGAAGTATCGATTTGATTCGGGTGTGTTGGAACAGAGACTCTTCCAAAAGTTTCAGGACCGTTGCCCCTGACGATGGAGCTCTATTTCTGTGTTTGTGTGTCTTCCCAACAGGCTTCTGCCGTGGATGGCAGTTCGCAGGAATATTATTCACAATTGTTTGCCACTGGCCTCGTAACCCTTCCCAGATTGATTGCTAACAACAACAAATACTTCTCTAAACTCCATTGATTTATTTTCTCCTTAGCGTAGCGTCATTTTTCACCGAAATAATAACGGTGAATAATAACCGTTATTAGGAAGCTGAAAAGAAAACTCGTCTTTATTAGAGGTGTTCACGCTTCGTCAGAACAAATGAATGTTTGATCAGCAAACAATGGCTGGAGCTTAGCCTCATAGCTCATTATGAGGCCTCATTCATCTTTTTCCCAGTTTCGTCAAACAAGCATGCCTATATCAAATGATTTTGCAGTTTATTGAAAGTGGCAGTTTCAAGTTTGAACCTTTATGTTGTTTTGGGAACATAATTAGGGACGACCGTTAAATGAAATAGTAAAAAAGCAGCTAGAATTGCATTTTGACGGAGTGAAAGAAGTTCCTGGCTGCTGACAGGCTGGAGTCTTGGTGACAGTTCAAGTTCTGTGTGAAGAGAACATTGTCTTGACAAATCTAAACCAAGAGCCAGAGGGCCCCGGGCCCCTTCTGATGTCTGACTGGTCCCCGAAGTGCCAGTATCCAGTCACTGGTCCCGGTGCCGCTGCTCTGCCCACATCTCGTCGTTTCAAGCGTCGTTCTTTCAGAACTCCCCGACCAAATGAGGTCTGGGACGCAGGCGACGCGACCGCTCCAGTCATCGCAGATTTTTGTTAAAAACAAGACGCTGAGAGGCGGGGTCACACATTTCACTGACCCCACAGAGGAATCTCAGACTGCAGGAGCACGTCCGACTGGAGACGAGCGTCAGGGTGGTGAACGAAGATAAACGGTTGACTTTGATCTGAAAACGTTACTTGCAGCTTAACCCATAAACAGTAAAATGTTTTAACTGGATCATGCAAATGAACATTGAGAACACATGATTGATACATTAGATTCGGAAAGTATTTCATTCAGAAATATCAATAGGCTAAACTGAGCCCCATTACTTTCATGTTCAGTATGTGAATTTTTTTTTTTTTTCCGTTTTTTTAAATTTCAATATAATTAATTATATTTTAGCCTGAAATATGAGACGTCTCTGTTGCCCGTATAATTGCGCAACTTGAAATTCCCAGAATAAATGTACTTACTAATAGAAATGTAGCAATTTTGGAAAAACTCTGATTTTGCTGCTAGAATGAAGAATTGCTTTTCTTATTTAATGGAACAGCAATTACAAAATATTGCTTTTTGATATTAGTAGAATTCTGACTATGTTTTTTTGGACATTTCGAATGGAAACACAGCTGCTATTTTCATTTTTATTTAGTTATTAGTTTGTCTGATGCCCAGCGTTGTTGTGCATTGATGCTCGTAATGCTGCGTCGTTCTCCCTCCAGCAGGACAACGATCCTGAACAAAGCTCAAAGACCAAAAGCACAGTCGTGTATTAGACTGGCCTAGTCAAAGTTCAGATGCGGTTCCAATTCCAGGTGGTCCAACAAATAACTGTCTCAGGGGAACTGAATGGAAACACACACCGCAGTCTTCAGACATTTCCTCGACTCTATCGCACCAAAGCATGCAGGGCGTTTGCAGCGTCGATCTGTCGACACCTCGGAAAAGTTCACGAGGTTCGAGCGCTTTGACAAAAAACTGTCGAGCGAAAAGCCTCCGTCGTGCTCTCAAATGCCTCCAGCAACTCTCCTCACTCGCTTTTCAGAAGAAGGAAGCCAATCTGCTCTTGCTCTGGCTCCCTTTCCGTCGGTCTCCTGTGGGTACCGTCAGGCGCTTAAAGCTGTAAAACGCTCCACCTTCCTCCTAAGCTCTCACTGTGGATGTTGGCTCGTCGTCGGCGTCAGGCAGCCAGCGGACTGCGGGCCTCGGCGGAGCTTGGGAAAGCTTTGCAGTGGCTGAAAACGTGTCAAGGATTGAACCAAGAGCAAAAAAAAAAAAAAAGGAGCTGGAAAAACACACAGCTCGTATTCATCCGCGTTGCTCCGTGGGATTGTTTATGAGGCGCTTGCTTCTCACTGAAAGTTCATCCCGGTTCTTGGCGCTTTATTGCGCCTTTTTGATCTCACCATCGGTTGCTCAAGAGTTGCAGCGAAAGAGGTCACTGGATTCCTGGTGCTAATTGGAGAAACGGCCTCGAGGGAGCTCGGGCTCCTCACGATGAGGACTCACTCTCCTCTGTTTCCAGCTGGAAGAACGGGACTGCAAGAGTTTTTATATTTATTTCTATTAATCTCAGCGAGAAATGCGGGACACGCACACACACAACACCCCCCCCCCCCCTCACCCCCCTTCCTGAC
>VMRN01000048.1:1880484-1890604 GCA_010277015.1 Poeciliopsis turrubarensis
GGGGGGGGGGGGGGGGGGGGGGGATGTCATAAGCCTTTTTTTTTTTTTTCCTTTTGGGAAAAGGTTGCACTCTGCGCGCGCGCGTGTGTGTGTGTGTGTGTGCGTGTTCCTGTGTGGAGGCTCAGTGGGAACAGAGGCTCACAGACAGATGAATTGGAAGTGTGAAGGGGAGCCCTGTCCCTGAGCTGAGAGCTATACTACCAGCTCTCACACACACACACGCACACACACACACACACACACACGCGCACACACACACACACACACACACACACACACACACACACACGGTCCTCTGGAGCCCAACAAGGAACAAAAGATCAGGGTTTGGGATCTGGTGGAAAAGGGAGCCAAAAGGGAGAGAATGTGCGACAGAGACTGTGGAAGGTCAAAGTATGACAAGAACTAATGAGGGACGTGTCCATCAGGGCTGAGAGGGAACCACCACTGGTACCAGTAGACTGGTAAACCGGATCCTGTTTCATGAACTGCTGAAAGACAAATCCGATGCGCTCCAGGAGAGAGTGTCTGGTGGCTCAGAGCTGTAGGCCGGGGCAGGTACGACTCTCAACTGGACGATAAGTCAAGAGTAAAAAGGCCACAGCGTCACAGTTCTGGACACGACGTGACATTATGTGATTTCTTTGATTTGGAACGGAAAAGTAACGAGGACGCCTCCTGCTCTGAAAATAAAAATCCATAAAAATCACATTGCAATATGTCAATAGGAACAGCTCAACAGCATATAAGTATCTATGACATTTATTTTTCAATAAAAACATGCAAAATTGATTAGTTTGAAATCAACACGGCTAATGTGTCGAACAGCATACTGCTACTCTATGTACAGTAACGCAAATCATTTGATTAAGTGACTGTTACCTTCAGTTGTTATTTTTAAAAAATGCTATAAATAAAATATTTTAAAGAAAGTTGACTTCACAATTTAACGCCTTAAAATTGAAACCCCACCTTCAGGAAGTCATCACAACATGGTTCCTCTGTTAACCCTTTAACGTTTTTACCAGCGTTGCACTGAGAAGTAGCTCCCATAACAAGCTCAGCAGACGCACAGGTCCACCTGGTTTTTGCCAACTGCTGCCGGCTAGTCTGAAGGAGCCGATGGGGGAGCCTCAGGAGAGGGTCGTTCTTTAAAGTCCAAGCTCGGAAGCTTGGAAATGGCAGCTCTGAGGAGGAGCTAAAGGTAGCAGACCATTTTTCAGAACCGATGATGCTGGAGCACTGAGGGTGGAAACCCAGGCTGACCTCAAGAAACTGTGAGTCACTGATGAGGTAGAAGATGGAGTCACTGGTTGCATGACAACAGTGACTCCCTTACGACAAACTGACCCATTTGTGAAAACAATTGGCATCTGGGTTAGCTACAAACTAAGCAGAACACTCACAGCAGTTAGCACGGTGGCGAGTGACAGTGTAGCTGCTGTAAACTCCTTGGGACTTTTTGCTTAGCATTCACATATGCATTGGACCTGCACTGAGAGTTCACGCCTACCAAACAAAGACCTCGGTTTGTAGGACCAGAGTTCACTTTTTTGGATGGCATTAAGGTTCAATTGCACATCGACGGTAAACAAATTGGACTTTCGAGGCAAATGAGCTAGAGTTTGAGTAAAGTGGGCCAGAGGTGGCAGGAATGCACCTTAAGGGTCATCCTAACAGCCAGCTGACCTGCAGTGCACAGGCTTAAAAAACAGCATTATTTGAGGAAAAACTGATGAGTGAGGTCAGGCAGCCTTCTTTCAGCCAGTTGACCAGCAGTGTGCAGCAACAGGCAAGAAAGGATCATGGCTGCTCCACTCCATGCTTCAGCAATGGAGAAAACTCCAGGCACCGTCTCTGGAGTCACTTTTAAATGATTCCAGTCAAACAAACAGCGTCAAGTAATTTGCGGTTTAAAACTGAGATCTTGATGTGCCCTAACAGGCCAGTGGCTCTTACACAACCCTGATAAAAGTTTACCGACTGCTGTAAAACGATTCAACCCATTCCCTCTTTTTGTTATCCCTCCTAATATCCAATTACGCCCAGAGCCGCGGCTCCTGCTGAGACTAAGTGAAATATGTGGGTTTGCTTCTGTCAAATCCAGCGCGGCTCAGATGGTTATTGTGGAGTATGAGCCGCCCGGGCCACTCAATAACCCGCGGGAAGCGCTTGTCTGTTTCGCGGCTCTCGCTGGCATTCTCCGCCGGTGTGACCACAGTCCATTTAATGCCGCCATCGATCGGCGCCGCAGCGGCGCTGCGCGCAACCTTCGGGCCTGTGTTAAGCGCAGCGGCGGCCGTCTGGCAGGTACGAGTCTGCGGGCACACCGACGAGTCTCCTTCGCCGCCGCCGCCGCTTCCTCCTCCTCCTCCTCTTCCTCCCACCTTAACACTCTTTTGTCCTGCGCCCACTTCCACGCGCGCACACGGCTGCGTCGAGCTCGGTTTAAAGAGCTTGGAGACGGACGGAAGTTTGGGGGCGGGGGGTGGGGCCTGGGAGGTCACTACAAAATAAAAGCCTTGTTTTCCAATCAGTGACGTCAGACTTTGTTAAGCTATGGCGTCTTTGGTTATGATGAAGCAGCTTATATCTGGGGAGTTTGTTTCTTCTTCTTTTGCCTCAAAGCTAAAGTTTCGCAGTAAAAAACCCCAAAACAAAACAAAAACAAAAAACAAACAAAAAAAAAAGACAAACTTTGTAACCATTTTTCCCATATGACCTGCTCAGTAAAACAAAAATGTCATCTTGTCACCATGTTAATACATTTATAGATGTCACATTTCTAAATATTTCACTCACAACCTAGCTAGGTTAGCTTGCAGTCTAGCAAGCTAACCTAGCTAGCCAGCTAATCTAAGTATTTAGCCTGCTAGCTAAATGTTTAGGTCAGCGCTAAATACTTAGTTTGGGAAATAAATATTTACTTAGGAGATTAAACATGTAGCTCACACCTAAACCTTTAGCTTGGTATTGAAATACTGAATTTGCAAGTTAAATATTTCAACAAAATGACGAGTTTGAGAATTAAATACTTAGCTTGGATTTGTACCGTTTAGAAAAATGAAAGAACATGTTGACATTTTAGCACCCATTTCTTTTCTCTCACCACAGGCTAAATAAGTCCCAAAAAATATTAGCTGTTATTTTTCTTAAACTGCGCCTCGCTGTGAAAAAGGCGGTCAAAAGCGTTATTAGAGAAATTTGAGGATTTCTGATAGTTGTGGTCTTTATAACCCCAATCACAAACAAACACCAACCACATCTGTCATTTGACGTTTGTACGTACAGGACAGTCAGAGCAGTTTTTTTTTTTTTTAAAGTGATATATAAATAAAATATCATCTTTCTTTCAGCCAGCTGACCAGCAGAACGCAGCAAAACTTGTGGAGGGGAACCTGCACAGTAAGTCTGTTTCAGATAATGCATAAATTGTTATTCGCATTTTTTGTTATTTGTGTGCTCTTACTTTGAAAGTCTCGCAAGGAAGCATGGGACTAATTACGTCTGCCTTGCTGCTGCAGAGCCTCCCCTCGTACCCCCGCTCCCCTCCCTCCTTCACCCTCTTTCGGTCTCTGTTGCCATTCCGACGCACATCCCTCGCAGAGGAGCACCATCCTGGCGGAGCTGGATAGGGAGCCGCTGCTCGGGTCCCTCTGCGCAGAAGAGGACTTCGCCCACCGGGGCTCCGGTACCTCTCCCCGCCCCCCGCCCCCCGCCCCCACGCCCCCCCCCCTCGGGCCCCGGGAGAGCCTTCGGCGCGGAGATGCGCCCCTGGAGCGGAGCTCGCTGTCGGTAAACTCACACAAAGAGAATGAGACTGTGAAGCGGCGCGACACTCATCAACCCGGAGGAGTCAGACCGGCACCAGCCTGCATGGTTTTAAATTGAGGATCTGAGCGCTCGGTCGGGTCTCTAAGACAGCCCGAACCCCCTCCACCTCCCTCCCTCCCTCCCTCCCTCCTCGCCCCCCGATCCCAGCTGAAGACATGAGAAGAAAAAGCTCTGCTGCTGCTGCTGCTGCTGCTGCGGCTCTCTGCGTTTGAGTCTCCAGTCCGTCCGAGGGGGTCCAGTCTGCACACCTTTCTTCATGTTGCAAGCGCCTGGTTTATGACAATGGATTACTTGCTTTGGGTGTGCAGCCTTGTTGTCCCTGTGGTCCTGGCTGTAGAAGGTATGTCATTCGATTTTTTTGTTATTATAATATATAATATAAATATAAATATATATAGACTGTTTGGTTTCTGACAAATTAGGAGGAAAAATGAAATGGAACAAATATAGAAAGAGAGCCACTGTAAGAACTGAACCAGTCCGTGTCTTCAGTTTACCTGATGTTTATTGTCTCAGCGGGAGAAACTGGACCCTCTTTTGTTTTCCTTAATTAAACCCACTAACGCAGCCCAGTTGGTGGGCTCGGGGTTATTCCGTGATGACACCCCCCCCGCCCCCCGGTGCTTCCGATGCGGCTTTTGGGACTTGTCCCTGTTGCTATTGTCCTTGTTGTCACACCCGCTGGCGGAGCGAGGATGCCCCACCTGCCCCGCCTATCCGCCCCACAGCTGAGGAGGTTCGGTTTCCCTCCACGGAAGGCAGCGAGGAGAGGTGGGTGGGTGTGGGTGGGGGGAGGTGTGTGTGTGTGTGTGTGTGTGGGGGGGGGGGGAAGGGGGGTCGTCCCTCCGCCGTCACCGTGGGGACGCAGATGATGCGCTCCGGAGGAGGTTTGCGCGCGCGCTGCTCTGCAACCGACCGACCTGCTCCGGGCCGGTGGCTCCTTAAGCACGCGCGCGCGCCCCGCCGAATCAATCCCGCACATGTGTAACATATTAGATGACAAGTGTGTATTAAAGGTCAATGGCTTAACAAGTGCGCTGCGGGCCCTCTCCATCAACAAGGGAGGGAGGGGAGCGCTGCCCCCCGGGGGAGAAGCCCACCCTCACCCGCTTCTCTCCGCCTCACCTCCCGCTCCCTCCTTCCCTCCCTCCCTCCTCTACCCCCCCATCCAATCTGCCTCTGCTGGACCGTGGCCAGCTTGATCCCTCATCAGTTCTGGTGTCAGCGAGTAAATCAATGCAGCGGCGGCAGCACTGAGAGTCCCAGTGGGCTCCCCACACAGAGACGATCAGCACCTCCCCCCCACCCCCCACTCCACACCCACTCTCTTCCCCAGTCCAGAGCCCGTTACTCAAAGCTCAGGGGTTAACTAATGTTTGTCCTCTGAGGATAAACATGAAGGGCAGATCATCAGATGGGTTTAAATGAGCTGGAAGACAGGCAGGCACAGCCATTTTTTTTTTCTTTTTTCTCCCGCAGGTTGCTGCTGGCATGAATGTGGCATCCTGTTTTTTTATTTTTTATTTTTTTTATTGCTAGAGTTTGTACAAAAGCTGGGAGTTTGATTATCAGGGGCTCTACCAAGGAGTGAGACACAAAACAACAACAAAACAAAACAAAACACACGAACGCAGGCACACACACACAAACAAAAAAACAAAAGGCGAATAAAAAACACAGTTTGACATTCTTGTAACTTTGCAGCTAAAAGCTCCAAAATATACCCAATCTATTGTATTTTGAAACATAAGCAAAGCAATTATTGATGATCTGGTTCAAAAAGCTACATTTAAAAATCCATATAAAACAGATTGCTTTTGGGGTATAGTCAAAGTCTGTCACACGTTGAGTCGTTCTCATCGTCTATTTTTTGTTTTGCTGATAAACTAATAGTGGGCGACGTGGACTTTTTCCACAATATTTTCTTGAAGTACTGCAGTAAAAGTGACATTAAAATCCTTTTGTTTTCTGTTTTTAGACTCTGACTGCGTCACACAGCAATCAGCAACCATACAAAAACAAATACCGCTCGTGAAGAACATTCCCATTTGGAACATCGTCACTTGCTTCAAATAATGGAGTAACAATCAAGTCATTTCTTGAGAAAAATGATTTTGTTTTTTCTTGCCTAAAACACCTTTTGGGAAGAAAGAGGTGGATTTAGTTTTCTTTGCAAAAAATGACTTGGGAAGGTAACAATATTCTTCGTTAGGAGACCGGTTGCATAAGGAAGTGTGACTTGAATAATGCGGTAACTTAATCATAGTTTCAAACGTATTGATATTTATTGAAGCTGTCATTGAACAAACTGTGGAGAGAAACAGTAAAAACTAACAACATGAGCAGCTTTGTGGGGTTTTTGAACGTCGTTTATCAGAATTTATTGTGACAACAATGAATCAAAATTCTTATCGCGATAAGAAATTCATCGCGATAAACGATAAACGATACGATAAATGTCCACCGATGGCACAAATGAGTCATCTGAGTGCGCTTACAACGCCACTGTACAGACAGTTTTTTTTTTTTTCAAATCCACATGAAATAATTTCATGTTAATTGCTCATGAGGGCCCCCTGCAGGCGTGTTCCCGCCTCCGCAGGGGCCTCTGCCTGGGGCTGGTTCTGCTTCCTGTTTGCGGTTCGCTAGATTGGAGCCTTACCTCCTGTTTGCACCACCAGACTGCAGTAAAGGCCTCAGCATCTCTGACATTTTTATGTTATAATTCTCTCATTTACAGTCAGCGTTTACTGTCCTCTCATTTTAAAAGCTAATAAACCAGATGGAGGAGCTCTCGGAAAGAGACTTTATAAAGCAATCTGAAGGACCTACGTGTGTCTGTGTGTTTTGGCCGTTTTTTGTGTGTTTTTTTCTTTTTTTTTTCCTCCCGCCCGTGTCAGCGGGGGTGATCGGTCGGATTCTTCTGCTCTCTCAGTACGTCTTCATATCGAGTCAAACCGCTATTTGCTGACCTGTAAAAGCAGATTGGAGCGGCCGCAGAGAAAGACTGAATTAGGTCAGCTCAACTCGTTCAAAGAGCTTCTCCTCAAGCATCAAGCTGAGGATCAGCATCAACTCTAACCGCTGCGGTTCACTCCAGAGATACGCTTTCCAGAGCAAATCGGGCTCGTAGGCGGGAGCCTGCGCCACGTTCTCAGAGTGATAATCTCGAGTTTAAAAAAAAAACAAAAAAACAATGTTTTGACAACATCCTGGTGTTCATTAAAAAGCAAAAACAGGAAAAACAACAAGTGATCTAATTTCCTTGACCTAAAACTCAAAAGTGACAATTAATCCTAATTTTACTCTACTTAAAATTGCATATATTTTGTTAGTTCGATTGTAACTCTAGGCTAATTTTGCTGGACGATAAATTGTCCCAGGAGTTTTTGCGATAAACTACAATTTTGTTGTGTCAACATCATTTTACACTGGAACTGGAAGACATTTAAAATATCCAACATAAATAAACAAAACAACAAGTAAAATGAACTACAAAGTCTCTGTAAACAAAAATGTCCTTTTAAAACAGTGACCAGTTGAGGCCAAAGGACCGGACTGAAGACTTTTGTCATTTTGATTTTGGTAGAAAGAGAGACAAAAAAAAAAAAAAGAAAAACGATCAATCATACAAATATAAATTGTTTAGTTTGTTTTAATTCATCATGAAATTAATTGATTTATTGCGGCAGGCCTGTGTAATAGCTTGTATTTCAAGGCTTTATTCCTCAAAATGTACCTTTTGGTGTTCTGCTCTTTATAGTGAAAGTCAAAAGTATAATATTAGCTTGTTAATTGGTTGACGTATCCAGTCAGACAAACAGTGTTAGCTTAATAGCACTGATAGTTTGTACTCTCTATTTGTCACAACTGAAAATAATCCCAAACTGGTCCTTCTTGCAAAGTGTCTGGCAATCGAGAGGCGACGTCGCTACCTCTACCTTCGTTTCCTAAGAAACTTACACGACAATTATTTGCAAAGTTAGCACATGCGAAATTTCAAATGTGCACGCATAGAAGTTCACGCAAGTTGCATCACTAGCCTGCTATCGCGTCTCGTGTGTTGGCTTCACCCCGAGTGGCAGAAAAGTTTTTTTCTTTTGCTGTCGTTCGTTGCTTCTCCAAGTTTCGAGCCCATGAGAGTCGGAATGCGGTCGCAGTCTTTCAGCCATCTCTACAGCAGTGCGCAGCAAAAGCTGGAAGAAAGGCAGATCTGCCCTCCAGTAGCAGTTTCCACCACAAAGTTGCAAACAGAAAACCACTTGTACATCACGTACACCCAGTTCAATGTGCCAGCTATAAACCTAGCTTAATCCATCTGAACCCCTCACTGCTGCTGGTGTATAAACATCCCTAATTAAAATAAACCAACCATGCTGAGCCTGCAGAGGGAGGAGAGGCAAGTAAAGTCTGGTGGACCACCAGGCTTCAAACACACTGCACAGGCTTCAAGCATTCTGCATTTAGAGGTGAGTGAAGCTTCTGGAATTAGCAACGTCGATATTGAGCAATTATAGCTAATCGTATTTATCCCAGTTGCATTGATTCCAGAGCATATGTCCGGTTCACACAGCTTGTCTGATCAAGATTTTTGTGCTACAGTGTTAAATGTGTAGGAACGTGATGTGAGGGAGTTATTTTCCAACATCTCGTCTCTCAATTGACTACCAACTGTCTTCTATTGAAATTAAATGCTGTAGACGGCAGTGTGATTGGGGTACTGGTAAGAGTGAAAGCTTGGACTTTAAGCAACAAACTCCATGTTTGTTCAAAAAACAGAATTCGTCTTTCCTGCAAGCAAGAGAAAACATTACGGGCCTTTTTTCAAGGCAGTGTGCAAAAACAGGTGGGGGTAGGGCAGATGCTGTGCAACTTTGTGGTAACAAAAACCCCAACTGTATAAAAAAAACCTTGACCCAACACACGCTGGCACTCCCACAAATGCCTGAAAGCTGAATTTATTTCTCCCCTTCATTGACTGTTGATCATCTCTGATCAATGGTGATGATGCTATTTTTCTTTTTTTTTTTACCCCCGTGAATATTTCATGTGTTTGCTGGCTGGCTCCAAGTGTCAGTGCGATACAAGGGATGCCTCCCCTTTCATCGCGCCCCCCAGCCCCTTCTCTCACAAAGTGAATAAAACATCAGCATGCATGAGCTCCCAAAGCACTTGGAGAATACAGAGTTGTGTGGCATTTTGGCTCCAGCAGGCGATCAGGAAAAAAAAAAAAAAAAAAAAAAAAAAACACCATTAAATGCCACTAGTGGTGATGCTCTAAAGTTCCCACTACTGCATTGTTTTCTTACCCCAGGGGGTGAATGACTCCACCTCTGCTGCAGCTTTATGAGTGAGGTGGAGAGCAGTGAGGTTGTGGGGGGTGAGGGTAAGAGAGGGGTTTGGGGGGGGGGCGCCAGAAATCTGGATTTGAGTTGTAGCAGTTCTGCCTATCTCAGGGGTGTTGTAAATTTACCAGGAAGGGGGGAGAACTGTGGAACAAATGGGATCTTTTTCAACCTTAACTGGTCTCTGGGAATTAGTGAGTCGACACGCTTTGGAGAGGAGAGTTACTGGCTAACGGAAACCCTTTTTTATGCTGCCATTTCAGTGTTTTACGGCGGCACATGAGCCGGGAGTCGGCTTTAAGCTCGAGGATAGGCATCATTATCCTCTCTCGCGTTGGCTGCGAGGTCTTAACGGCTTTTACGATTCTGTAGGTCTGCGAAAAATGGGCCACAGTCGGTGCGTTTTCCTAAACGCCGTCAAATAAGCGCTGCATAAGATGAAAGGACATTACATGGATAAATAGGGAATGTGTTGAATAAATAAATGCACCTTGGAGAAAATAAGTGTGAAGAAATTATTTTGTGGCTGCGAACATTAAGAATCCCCTTTGATGTACGACAAAATCAGGTCAACACAAATTAGCTCAACAATAGCTGATAGTTTAGAACTATAGGGCAAAGCATATTTTTAGGCACAGTACCAGATTATATTGTTTATTGTAACAATAACATTAACAGTAATATTATTGACAGCTGTGTTAAAGGGGCAGTAACCATGTTGTCCTCAGTTGTTTGATGTCAACTATGACTTAAAAGAAATTGCACTGTGTAGTTTCACGCTTTGAAATTGGGCCTCTGTCTCTTTAAAAGCTCCTGCTCTTCCAGAAGCTCCGCCTTCAGGAAGTCATCACAACATGGCTTCTCTATTGAAACTTTAACAAAGTTCATACCAGCTGTAGTGGCTATTGTTTGTCAAACACAAACATCCAATAAAAGTTCCA
>VMRN01000048.1:1890614-1904521 GCA_010277015.1 Poeciliopsis turrubarensis
ACAAAATTCAAATAGATAAAGAAATGAAGAATAAATAGCTCCAACACCAGCGTTCCACCGTAATGAACGCAGAAGATGCGCAGCTTCAACAGATGTTTGCTAATTACGGCTGGCTAGTCTGAAGGAGTTGAATGGGGGAACTGCAGCGGAGGGTTAGCTCTGTGGGGCAGAAGCTCCTCAGAGGAGCTGCGTCTTGAAGGCGGGGCTAAGTCCAACCAGGCGTTTTGCATGGCTGAATGGTTGCCATGGAGATGATTTGATTTCTCAAACATGCACGAGAGAATCAATGTAACACTTTGGGTTTTTAATGAGGGAATGACATTACATGATGTCAAGCTCAAAAATGTCTATTTTACATAACACTGCTCCTTTAAACAGTTTGTGGTTCCATTGATGCCCATTTTGGCCTATTAGCCAAAATACTGTGGAAAGAACAAAGACAGCAAACTACTAAATAACCTAAAAATGAAAATGTTTCAAAAATAGTAGTATTTTTCATATTTATGTATTTTAATATGTTATGGCAATAAAAATACCTCACAAGCAGCAGATATGTCCTTTAGCATCGTCACTTTCAGGAAACTGAGGCTAGTTTGGAAGCTAATGCCGAGCTAATGGCTATTCAGCTTGAAACCAACAGACGATGGCGAAGCCTGACGCGTTTTAGAAAACGATGGATCTGGCACTGGAGGGCTTTACGAATCAGCAATTTGACAGGAAGTGTTTGTAGGTAAAACATGAGGACTTCAAAAACCAACGGAGACTCCCAGCGCCAAGCAAACCTCTACTTTACCGTGTCATAGTGCATCGCACAAAAGCTTTTATACATGTGCTTATATAACTGGCTGGTGTGTGTGGCCAGAGTAACATGTCTTTAAAATGAACCGTCGACTGCACTGTAAATAACTCTAATAGAAATGTGAGGGAGACCTCCAGGTTTATAAAATAGCGTTTGCATTACTACTGTTGCTCTCCGGTGGCAGTGTCTTTCGTCTCCGTCCCGATTCTGACTCAGAGTTTGCTCAGAATCTAATGACTGTTTCACTAAATTAAAGCCATTAAAATCAGCTGCAGGCAGGTTATTTACTGGTAAAAACCTCTTCCAGGCCACATCAGCAGTCTCTCTACCGTCTGCCCCGACTTAGTCTTGTGGGGTCGTTTAGAAACTGTTTGCACCGTTTCCTCTCTTTCTACTCATTTCCGTAACCATGTTGTTTTTTCTAAAACATAGACGACCTGAAATGCTGCTTTCATTTAGTCAGGGGACGAACGATCCAGACCAACCTGTAGCTATGTGAAAAAGCAGTTGATCCCTAAATCTGAAGAATTGGTTACAGAACCCTTAAAAGCAATAATTGCCATCAAGCATTTGTGATAACTGACGTTGTGTCTTTGACATTGATGAAGACGAGTTTGGGCCCATTCATCTTTGGAGAATTGTTTTAACTGAGTCACACAGAGGAGTTTTTAATCATGGACGACCTGTTTGAGGTCAAACCTCTACGCCCTAATCGGACCTTTGATTGAACCACGGCAAAAGCTTCAATTCATTTTGCTTTTGGACCATTCAGAAGCAAATGGTCCAGTTTGGTTTTGAATCCGCTGGGCGGTGCTTCAAATGACCATCCAGCTTAGGGCCCTGCAAAAAGTCATCTTAAAACAGACGATGAGTGCCACTATGAATATGTTTCATTTAACGGTTTCCGTCCATTGCTGCCATGTTTTTCAATGACTTATCGAGTGAACAAGCTCATTCACGTGTGACTTTAATTTCTTATTAAAGGGAAACTCTGCAATTGCAAAATTGTAATTTTTCGACAGCAGCAGAATATCGACAAATGTTTCCACACAGATATTTTCACACCTTAAAGTAACTCTATTCAGTAAGTCTCGCTCAGACGGATTGCACTCCAGCCTTTGTTTTGTCCCATTTTTTTCCTGAATTCACCTCATTTTGTTTTGCTAGCAGTGAAACCTGAACCTGATGTTGCCTCTGTTCACACGGGCTCTTAAACCCAGCTCCTCCGGAGGCAGCGGCGTCAGCCTGCAGCATGTGCATGTACGCTGTGAAACGAAGTCTGCTTAAAGCAGCAGCAGCAGCAGCAGCAGCAGCAGCTCAGACCTCTGGTTTGCTGAGGGTGACTGACTCTGCCTCTGTTGCCTCGGGGCACCTGGGAGAGATAAGGCGACGGGTGGGGTGGGGGGGCCCGACGCGCCAGGTCGCCCCCTCGAGCGGGCGGACAAGTCGGCTCACGAGGCGTCCCCGAGCGTTGGGGAGCGGCCGCTCGGCTGCTGCGCCGCAGAGGCCCGAGTGTGGCCAAGCAGAGACAACAGGCGCTGATTTCGCTGATTAGTTCCTCCTCTCTGGCTCAAGCCGTGCTAATCAGTAAAACAACCTTGTTCACAGGCATTTATTTGGGTTTAACAACTGAGGTTATTAGCTGCTGTCGTTCATTCCCTTCTGCAGACAAGCATGAAGGAACGAAAAAGGCTTTTACAGCAGAGCACTTAATGTAAATTTAGGGTCGCTTTGTGCATAAATATTACTTATTACTCAACCTGCTGAGGAAAAAGGGGGAATTTCTATCGTTAACAACAACAGAAGGGTTCGCTTAGTCTTTTAAAATGAGGATTTTTCTTTTTTACTTTTCCAGCATATTCCAGAGGCCATTATGTTCAAAGAAAAAAGCAGCTCGACTTTAAATCGCACCCTTAATATATAATTCATACCCCTCAACATTATCAGCAATTACAGCTGACACAAGGTTATGTTATTATCGACTATTTTGTGTTTCATCTTTAGTGGTGGTTAGTAGCAATAATAATAGTGTTCTTCATTAAGCAGTGCGCCGTTTTCCTTAGGAGGAAAAAAAAACAACCAGGTTTTCAGTTCCTGTCCTTACAGAAATACGAGGCATCTTCATGTTGACTGTGTGACCTGGCGATTATTGATGGCGGCTGAGGCATCACAAGGCATTAATTAGTCATATGAGTGACATGAGCTGTTCAGAGTGGGGAACAGTGGGGATTCAGCGATACACAGCGCCGTAAATCATCATGAGTCATTAGAATCAGCTGAGATTTATCTCCTTCCCCGGTGCGTCGGTCCCCGCGAGGAGCTGTTTGCCGAGGAATACCTTCACATTTCCTCAACTGTCTGTTTGCTTTTCATTTTAAAACCGCCAGAGCTTTTAATCTCATTGTTTTACCAACGTGGGATACAATATGCCGAAGGGGGAACGCGATTCGGAGCCGGGGGACGACGCTGCCTGTGTTACGTGTGCTACGGACAGAGCTAACATCAGTATCGGCCGATATTTGTAATTTTTCAACATATCAGTATCTGTGTGATAAATAAAACTGGGCCTGTATGTACAACTGATACTTATTTTTATCTTGCCGCAATGGTAGTGAAATATATTGGTAAATATCTGTAATATTACTACTAGCCAACTCCTGAAAAATAGCTTTTTACATGCACCAGTGCCTGCATGTGTGAAAATACGTCTCCTCCCTTCTCCTACGCATATTTTTAATAAATACAAATATCTGCACCACATCTTTTAAAAAAAACTATATTGTATTTATCGGTTTCAGAAAAGTTTTCGTCCACACGGACGTGTTAAACGTGCCAAACCCATAGGGGGCAGTGTAGGACAAAGCTGAAATCCATGTCAGCCAATCAGATTGCTTCAGAACAATCATGACTTCCTGTTAGGAATTAAAGGAGGTTCATTTGTGTGGACAGATATACAGGTTGGATTGCTTTTAATTAGAGTATCTGAATAAAAAGTTGATGAAAGAAGACGATATTTTTTGGGAATCGCGTCAAAGTAAACATGTGGACTATTTGGCGCATTATTTGTTGCAGTCTGTAGTGGTGCGGGAACCTTAAACCTCTTTACGCACGACACACACAAATATGGGAGTTACTCAAATCTTTGGTATGAGCTTTATAGTGATTTGTAGTAATGTTTAGTCATATTGAACAGAGTTTCTGAGTGGATGAAAGGCCAAAACACATAAAAATGTATTCATTTCCCCAGACACCCGGCTAGGTCTTAGTTTTGTTGCAGCTGAAGCAGCACAGCTGGTTCCACTGTGCCCCCTAATGAGCAGAGTACAAAGCGGTGTGTGGGACTGATCTTATGGCCATTTGGGCAACATGTGTGTAGCTTTTTTTTGGTTGTTTTGGGGGCAGCTGGTGTGCTGCAGGTGACTCTGGACTTGCCTTTTGTTTTGTTCCCATATGGTAGGATGAGTGCAGGTTCTTTCTACAAAAGGGTTTAAGGGTTTATGGGTATTGTTCTCGAGAACTGGTTGTTCATTTTGTTCCAGCTTTTCGCTGGACGGAGAAAGGACCAGCATTTCCTTCACTGTGTAGTGCTGGTGGCTCATCTGTAGAAACCTGGGATTTTAGGATCCAGATTAGTTAGGTTTTCCCTTTGAATTCTAGATTACATTTGTTTTTCCTTGAATACATTTACTTCGTCTTAGTTTTGTCTCGTCTCTTCACTCCCTCATCATTTTTGCCATTGTCCTTAATTTAAGCTCCTGGCATGAATTTAAGTTCAGAATCATATTGGGCCGATCCAGAATGTTAGTAACGTTTAATCTAATGAAAATGTATATAAAGATTTGATTTGATGTACATATGAGTAGGTACATGTAGACTTGTCAATGTGTTTGGATTCACATATAAGAAGTGTGGCTTAAACAGGACATTTCATTGACTGCGGAACAAAATGGCTGAGTTCAATATGTTCATGTCCTATTTCATTTTGGAAAATATATATGTATATATACAGCACACAGCTGTATATATACATATATATAAAACATACTGGATTGTGCATTCAAAATAAAGTCTTCAATGGTATTCAATTAAATTAATGAGGTCAGACTTACAGTGCTTATGTCACAATATCAGTTCAAAAACTAATTATACTCTTCCTATCTTTATATTTCAGTGCGTTTGTGTTTCTTCCTCTGGCTTTGGTGTTGTTCTTGTCAGATAATTCTCATTAGCAGATGTAAAAGTACAACAGCTTAAAATAGAAATGAGCTCACAAAGCTCCTACCGTTGATTATTTAAAGCTTTATCTCTCAACGAAAATGTCTGATAACTGATAAAATACTAATTAAAAAAAAAAAACCCAAATGCAGTAAATAAAATCCCGACATTGGTGTTTCTGAACTTTAGACACACAGAAGAGCAAGAAAACAACTCACCTAATGCTGAAAGTACACTTCCTGTTTGACCTAGAATGATCTAGTGAAAGAAAAAGCGATGTGCAATCGTAGTGTAAAGCAATAATGTTTTGTGTTTCACCCAAAAAAATCCTAGTTATGGTTTTCAAAGTATATTTTTTCCACCTTTTTGATTTTTCCATTCATTGACTTGGTAAACTTTGTTTTAACATTATCCTCATTTCCGTTATTTTTGTAATGGAAATGCACCTTTTGAAGTATCGCATTAGAAAAGGTTGATGGAAATGGCAAAATTTGAAATGACTTCCTCAGCTGGTTTGAGGTGGTTTTTGGCTTTGCAGAAAATGAGCTTGTATGCTAAAATGCGGAAACACGTTTTCCAAATAAGTCGTGACGTAACAAACTCTCCAATCCGCTGGTGGGTCTTTGCCTTACCAGAGGCACGAAACTCTGAAAAATCTAAATCCACATCTCAGTGCTGGAGGGCAGGACTCCCCTTTATTTTTATGAGCTGTGTGGTCCATGCTGCTTCCTGCTTGCTGCAGCAACACCTGATGAAGTTACGCTTTGCGGTTGGTTGATTCGCTCCAAACCAGGAGATGAAAACATGCCTATTTAGCATTTTTCTTTTTTGCATCATTTTAAAAGTTTGCTCAAATGCCACATGGCAATTGGATGGAAACATAGATAATGACTTTTTATGTAGCATATTTGCTAAGAATTAGCCTGTTGACATTTTATTCTTCCAAGAGTAATATATATTTCTCTGCTTGCTGCTCTCCTGTTTAAGACGGGCGGCCATATCTTGCCAGCTTTGCAGTTGTGCCACACGATGGACTGAACCGACCTCGGACCTGTCTGCTGTGCTCCTTGGTCTTCACGATCCCCTTTGCCCTCCACATTTATACTGAGATCAAATCATTGGCTGAACTAGTCAATAAAACCGAAGCGTCAACCAGTTGATAAAGTTGAGATGCTCAGTTTTACCTGTAGCTTGTTGCAGCCGTGCTGTTGAGTTTCTGTTTGATCCCGACAGAAATCCAGTCTGATCGAGTCTCTCTCTCGTGAAGCAAAGAAAACCTTTTGGTGATTACCATGGTTACGTAGATACTGTAAATTCTGCTTCGGCCTACCAGTAGGCTTGTCAGTGCCACACAAAAGCAGACGAGACACTGTTTGCTAACTCCGGTCTGCCGCCACAACAGAGCCGCGTTTCCTCCGCTGCTCCACACAGAGCACGTTATTTATTTTAGCCCTCTCACGCCCTCCTCCTTCTGCACTGCTACCAACAACTTGTGAGCAAATGGTGCACAGCAGGCGCCGTGTCATTGAGGCTCCATGAAGAAAGTGTAATTGTTTCTCTGATTATGCTCCAACAACAACAGAACAATGCAAGGCGGTGACGCCGCAGCTGTGAACGGGGTTAGTTCCTCCGAGACGAGCCGAACCGACCCGACCCGACCAGACCGCCGCCCAGGCCCGGGTTCTGATCCGGGCTCCTCTGACGTTTGTCCAAGCCGGCCGGAGAAAGCGGGTTTTGGGGGCGGGGTTGCCTTTATTTAGAATTTCAATGACATTTCCACATGTTTTTGAAAACGGTTGCTGTTACAGAGCTTCAACCTGGATGTGAGGCGAGTTTCAGATCATCAGATGTAGAGAGGTTCTCCTCATGGCGGTGGCACCAGCAGAAGCTCAGGCACGAGCTATTTTAAAAAGGCTAAATGCTAAATGCAATTTATTTCAGCAACGATTAGCCTCCAACACCGCCGGCTGTTGGGCCAGAGTTTCCAAAGCTTATCAGACCTTTCTGGACCACAAAGTCAAACTCGCACTGAAGGCATCCAGGAGGACGCTTTGTTCTGAGCTCCATAAATGAGTGAGGACAGAGGAGAGAGTGCCAGGCGTGAACACGCACACACACACACACACACTCACACAACTGCAACACAGAGGCTTAATTAGGCTGCATCACAGATCTGCTGTGATTGTCAGCGCTTTCAGAAAGTGAGCGCATGTGGGTGGAGGTGATGATGGAGAGGGAGACCAGGCCTTACCTGTTCCTTTGTCTTACATGGGGAACTTGTGTGTCTTTAATGCCGTGCAGCCCGTCTGCTCACACCATTTAACTTGAGCTCTTGTTTCCTCCCTCCTACTCTCCGTTTGCAGAAACCCTCATGGACAGTCGGTGGGCTACCACAGAGCTGGCTTGGACCACGTTTCCAGAGAGCGGGGTGAGTTAGAGTGTGCTTATGCATTGAATTTGCTTTGTGCATTGTGTGTGTGTGTGTGTTTTTTTCTTCCTCTTTCTCCTCCAGCAGCATTTGTTCCATTTGCCTGTTAATAGAGCCCAATCTGCCTTGAACAGCGAGCCTCCCTGCTGTTTTATATCTTTGTTTTTGCAGGGAATGTTTACTTTCTTGGATAGTAAAAAGCACACGGTGACATTGTGTGAAATAAATGTGAGATTTCAGTGTGTACATCTTTCTGGAGTCCTTAAAAAAGAAAGTGCAAGAGTTTGCATGTGTAGATTGCACTGGGTGCTGCAAAATGAGCAAATATCGAGGCCAGAAGAAAATCCCCTTAATGTGAGGACTACATAGGTGGGCCGCAGCTTCCGTCTCTCCCCAGGAAAGAGGGCCTGGCAACCTGAAAGCATGAGTCTTTTATAATGCGGGCCCAAGAGCGCATTACAGGCAGAAATTAAGGGTTTTCAGTTGATACCCCCTGTAGGAATTGTGAGAAAATAAAACAACATGAATTTGACCCCAGGGCTAACAGCCTGACAGACCTCCCCCACACCCGGCCGGCGCAATTTGTCTTCGCTACGTGAGCGCAAAGCCAGTCAATGAAATGCTGGGTTGCCATGGAAACCATCTCCACCAGCTCCCTCTTTTCTTTCTTTTTTTTTTTTTTTTTCTTTTTCGATCAGCCCCCCCTCACCCCCCCAATCTTTTACTCAGGCCGGCTCTGAATGTCCTGGCATCCATGAAGTCATATGTCAGGACTAGCGAGGCAGCGCACCCCCCTCTGCCCCCCAGCCTCCACCCTCGCTCCCCTCACGCCCCGGCACAGCCTGTTCGTTCAGGGGCCGGCAATTATCATATTTGTCAGGTAGCGCGTCGACGTGTTGCCGGTGATTTACGGCGTCTGATGCCGATTCTTTGGGCTCATCTTTTGGGGATAAATTGCCCGGCAGCCCGGAGACGTGAGATGAGTTATGCATTATTTTCCCTCCAGTTGAAATAATCAATTTCTGGGGCAGTCATTTGTTATGGAAACGAAGCATTCAGTTGAACTGGGAACCGAAGGGCGAAAAAAAACAGAAACATTGACGTCTCACAAGGTTACTTCCTAATGGACTGAATTTATTGACCAGTGGACAACATATATAAGGGCTCCTAACATTAGGTTGTATATAAACATTGCTGTTAAATACAAATATAGTGCTTTCCTCAGGCATTCCTACACATTTAAATTAATTACTATGAACTTATTAATTATTAAAGAGTCTAAAAAGTGTTGTACAGTACTTTGTAGGACCAACTTTCAGTTGCAAATCTTTATCACATCCAGATGCTTTGCCCATTCTGGTTAGCAAAGCAGCTCAAGCTCAGCTAAATTCAACGGAGAACATCTCTAAACATAAATGTCATGTGATCAGAGTTGGATTTAAGTCAAGGCTTTGACTAGCCGGTTACTATCTGGTCCAGTTCTAGTTCTTCAGCGTGCTCCTCACCATGTGGGCGTGCAGATGGGCGGGCCGTGAGCACGCTGCAGCTGTAGTCGATTGGTGTCATGTGGAGCGCGTATCCTTGGGCGGACAGAAAAACAACTACAACTCTTGCGGTAGTTGTTTGTTGCCCCGTCCAGCTGATGCGAGGCATTCTCTTCCCCCGCAGTCGATAAAAAGGTTTGGACCTCAAGGTTTCACCAGGGAGTTATTGATTGGTTCATTCTCACAAACTATTGAGTTTGAGCTTGAACCATAACTGAAAATGATGGTTGAGATGATGTTGACATAACTCTACGGGCCGGTCAACAAACGCGGTCTGCTGCCAATCAAATTGCTTGAGCCCAATAACTGACTAGATCCAGCTGGAAACACCCCCCAAAAAAACAAAGAACTGCAGTATCTGCAAACGGAGGTGAATCTGGCAGGGGCTGACTGACGAAGAACCAGTTAAGTTACACCAAGACTTTACTTCCAGTATGGTCCTCTGTTTGGATCTGTGTTAGCTCTCGCCAGATCGGAAAACAGCATCATCCACATGTTTGACCACGGCAAACTGACAAGCAAAACTCCTTATGGGTTTTCACAATACTGACTTTCTTTGTGCCACATTTCTAATCAGTTCAAGTCAAAGTGCACCAATGATGACTCGTTGGCAGTTTCTCACACCTGAGATTGGTATTTTGGCAGCTCCTCCACAGTTACCACGGGAAGCTAAGCTGTTTCTCTGCACTGGACTGTATTTAGGGGTATCAGAGTAAAGAGAGTCAAGTTAAGTCATTTGTAGGTCTGACATAAATTCCTATAAAATACATCAAGATTTGCAGCTGTAATGAGAAAAAATACAGAAGCTCAAAGGGCCTGGATGCCTTTGCAAGGTGATATGAAACTGAATTGTCATCACTGTTTCATAAATGCAAACACAAAGTCACAAGTTACTTTAATTTTATCATCTGAGATGTTAAACCAGCGTTTCCTGAGCTCCAGCTCGGCTGAGCGTGGCAGCTTTATGAACTAATATATGTAAATACATGCACTCATGCTTCATGTGCATGAAGACATAGTGCGTAGTGATCACACAGTCGGACCGGATCACACGAACGGAGTTCCATTCATTAAAGACACACGGGAACGTTTGAGTTTCAACAGCGCCGTTTGTTTGAGAGACCCAAATCTCTTTCCTCGAGCTCAATCGATTGCGCCGCAGACAGGTCTTCCTCCGCGCTACGCTGCATCTTCTGAGGGCAGGATTTGATAAAGCTTTTAAATCGACACATTTTGCTGCGATCACAGCAAAATGAGTGCCCGCCCCACCCCACCCCGTTTCTTTCCCGCAGAAAGGAACGGGGGGGGGGGGGGGCGGAGGGTTCTGATGCCGAGCGCGTCGCCATCAGAACTAGTCAAACAGATAGAATGCGTGAAATGTGTTTTAATGGGAAAATGTTATCTATTAATAGCCCATAATGATTGGAATTTTCTGAATGATTCATGCAATTAGAAGCGTTTTAGCTGCAAATTATTCCTCACAGGCCTCGTGTACACACAGCATGCTGCGGGAGTGTGTGTCTGCGTGCGTGTGTGTGTGTGTGTGTCATTTCTTTTTTGTAATCCGTTCCAAGCGCCACAGGACTGTTTTGAACGTCTTCCATACTTGAGCAGTTTGCATTAGGAAGCATTAGTTAACGTCAACAAACAACATATTAGATCTTTTTGGGTTTTTTAAGTGACTAAAGACGGCAGTCTGTTAAAACGATGGCATATTAGGACCATTGTAATTAGAAAACCGAAAGAAGCCAAAAAAAACTCTGATATTTTCTAGAAAAATATTTGACATTTCTGAGAGTAAAATGTTGAAAATTTGCTACAAACGCTCCCGAGATTTTGAGATTAATCTCAGAAATTCTCTAGGGAAAAATATGAGTGACTTAGAAAACTTGGAAATATGATGAATAATCTCAAATGTTCCTCAAAAAAACAACTTGGAAATTTCAGAGTTTGAAAAGTGAAAAAGTTTCAATTGCAAAGTTTTCTCTGCAAAGTTTCTGAGATTAATCTCAAAACTTCTGAGTTGTAACTGGCAGAAATTTCATTGCCCCTTTTTTTTTTTTTTTTTTTCAATCTACAATCACTATCACTCGGCGGTTACTCGGCGGTTACTTGGATTTGTTTTGACCGAGTTCCTCTGTCTTTTATTTTTTCCCCCCACAGTGGGAGGAAGTGAGCGGATACGATGACTCCATGAGCCCGATCAGAACCTACCAGGTGTGCAACGTCCGGCAGCCGAACCAGAACAACTGGCTGAGGACAGACTTCATCCCCCGCAGGGGAGTGCTTAGAGTCTACGTGGAACTCAAGTTCTCTGTCCGCGACTGCGCAAGCATCCCCAACATCCCGGGCTCCTGCAAGGAGACCTTCAATCTGTTTTACTACGAGTCAGAGGGGGACATGGCTACAGACAGCAGCCCCCTGTGGAGGGAGAACCCTTACGTGAAGGTGGATACTATTGCTCCGGACGAGAGCTTCTCTCTGCTGGAGGCCGGCAGGATCAACACCAAAGTGCGCAGCTTCGGCCCCCTGTCCAAGGCCGGGTTCTACCTGGCCTTCCAGGACCTGGGGGCCTGCATGTCGCTGATCTCAGTCAGGGTTTTCTTCAAGAAGTGCTCCACCACCATTGCCAATTTCGCCGTCTTCCCTGAGACCGCCACGGGTGCAGAAGCCACCTCCCTGGTGATCGCACCGGGGGCCTGCGTGGCCAACGCCATGGAGGTGTCCGTCCCTCTCAAACTGTACTGCAACGGGGACGGAGAGTGGATGGTTCCGGTGGGCTCGTGCACCTGCGTCGCCGGCTATGAACCCTCTGCAGACAGCACACAGTGCCAGGGTAAGAGGACAGGACTTTCATCACACTCTGGCCTTTCACAGTATGGAACTGCTTTGATGCAAAATTGACAAACAGTTGATCCAACTACCTAGAAATACCTATAGACAAGACCAGAAGTTTAAAATGGATTCCCTTGACATTTTATAGAATTGTCTTTAAAGCGGGTTGATTTGGGTCAAATGTAGGTTTTCTTCTGCAAGCTTCTCACAACAGAGTAGAACTTCGACTCATTCCTCCTGACAGAACTGCTGGACCCGGGTCTGGTTTTTTTCGACCTCCTTGCACGCACGCATTTTTTCAGCTCTTTCCACAAACCTTTTTATGTCCAGAACATGGACTTCGTTGTCGTTAAGTAGAGTTAGCTCAGGGCCCTCGTTCTTCCCAAAGACCCATTTCTGCCAAAGCTTGAACTTCATGCCTGATGTCTTGAAATGTCAATTCAATATTTCCACATAATGTTCTGGTATTATGTTGCCTTTACTTTATGTAGTGCACCGATCCCTCCTGCAGCAAAACACCCACACAACGTTATCCCATTCTTCACCTTTTGCAAACTTTCCTTGTTTTTCCTCCAAAAGTAGCAATGGCCCTCAAAGCCAAACACTTACAGTACAGTTGCATCAGACTGCAGCAGCTTCTTCCACGCTGGTGCTCTAGGCATGCTACCCTGCACGTTTTAGACGCTTCCCTGCTTCTGCACATTGATTTCAGTTGGTGGGTCATTAACAAACTCTTACTGAACTGCAGGGAAACATCAACAACGTGCAGGATGGAGAGCCTTGAGAACCAAGGTTGGGAAACATGTGGACTGGAGGACATGCCTCTAAAAATTAAGGATTCTGTTTCTGACTGCATTTGCCAACTTGACACTGGCTTTTTGGATTGCCGGCCTCTTCCTGTCTTCAGCCTTTCATTTCACTGTACGTAATGACAGCCTCTTCTTTTGTTATGCTCCCAAGTTCGAAAGTTCAGTGATCTTAGTGTCTTAAGAGTTTGTTATTCTGGTATTTAGCAAACAGAAATAATTATTGTGATCATAACTGATCTAAATCAAAAAAAATATTTAATTTTAATTGATGTTTACTTCAGGAACAAATGTAAACATCTGATATATTTCTACTTTAATCCTTTTTCTTTAATGTTTTTCTTAACATGTATACATAAAATAGAATAAACACCTACTGAATGTTATCAGTAGTGTTTAAGTGCTTATCGCAAATAATTTACCTTATGCTGTTTTACTATGTCAATAGCTTCATAATAGTGGTGAGTAGGTTTCTTTTAGATTCCATATCGTTAATTATTTTAAACCAGAAACATTTCCTTCAATGCTACAAACATTTCCTTTCTTGTGAGGGAAAAATTCATTTTCCTCCCTCTCTGGAAGTGAGTAGCAATATGTAGGGGAGGGAGCAGCGCTGTATTGCACTGTGGCCCATAGAGCAAGAGAACTCTCACTTTCTTTGGTTGATAGAACTTTAGGTTGAGGGAATGATATGACGAAATATTAGTAACTTTAAGGCACCGCTAAGAAAAGGACAATTCTGGGCTTGTCAGCAAACGTCCAGGCTGTGCATTCAAGTAGTGTGAATACATTTCAAAATGGCGCTTTCATGTTTCCATGTCGTCATGCATTTTTATTATTTTTTTTTTAATCAATGACGTCACAGCTCCATCTCTCTCTATCCCGCTTCCTGGCGCCGTTCTGTGCGTTTCTCTCATTCTCTGGGAGAGCTACAAAGCTACTGAGCTACAAAGTTACAGTGCCACAAAGCTACAGAGCTACAGTGCTACAAAGCTACAGTGCTACAAAGCTAAAGAGTTACAGAGTTACAGTGCTACAAAGCTACAGAGTTACAGTGCTACAAAGCTACAGAGTTACAGTGCTACAAAGCTACAGTGCTACAAAGTTACAGAGCTACGGTGCTACAAAGCTACAGTGCTACAAAGCTAAAGAGTTACAGTGCTACAAAGCTACAGTACTACAAAGCTACAGAGCTACAAAGCTACTGAGCTACAAAGCTACAGTGCTACAAATCTACAAAGCTACTGAGCTACAAAGTTACAGTGCTACAAAGCTACAGT
>VMRN01000048.1:1904531-1962181 GCA_010277015.1 Poeciliopsis turrubarensis
TACAGTGCTACAAAGCTACTGAGCTACAAAGTTACAGTGCTACAAAGTTACAGTGCTACAAAGCTACAGTGCTACAGAGCGTCCTGTCGCGTAGACGCACATTTTTTACCAAAAAATTAATTAAAAATACTAAGCTCCTCTCTATGTGCGCAGGGCCTCATCCTGTCATTTTTAAAAAAATTGATACTTAATAAACCTTCTCCATGTAACACATATGAAATGTTTTTTTCTTTTTTTGCATATTTGTAGAAACTATCACTATCGCTAAAGCTAGTTAGCATGTGGGCGGAGAAACGTTTGTCCCTGTTCCTAAGTGGATTCTTCGCCATTCGCCACGATGGAAACATCTTGTTTCCGAAAGTCACACGGACCGAGCCCTGTACAGTATTTAACTTTTGTTTTCATTCGTTTTGACTTTTTGTTCAACTGCAGCTCCTTTGTATGCTCAGTGCGAGTCACCTCAGCCTGTGCCCTCTTCTTCGCATTTATTGTGTGGCTCCTGAAAGGGGAGGGGGGCGGGGATGCGGGGGCCGGAGGAGGAAGAGGGGCAGAGGGAAGAGTATGAATTAATGAGGTGTTGCAGGGAAGAGCCGCATACAAATATTGTGCAAGCGGGACAGGAGGGAGAGAAAGATAGTCGGATGGCACAAAACCGAGAGCCAGTACATTTTCACGAGGCAAACGCAGATAATAGAACGGGAAGATGAATCCCGGAGAAGAGAGATAGCGGCGGGGAGGGAGGGAGAGAGGGACGCCGGGGGGCGAGGCGTGAATTGCCAACGCGCGGACAGAAACAGCTGCTAAAAGGGGGGAATGAAAATGGCAGCTGGCGGCAGGAAGTAAGAGACGGCGCGCGCGCGCGCAAACAGCCTTCTCTCACCTGGGCGTGAGAAATGGTGTTGAACACGCGCCGCAGAGCCTCATCCGTTGCCATTTGGCTGCTCAAGGTTAAAAGCTTGCCGCCGAAGCCTGATAAAAAAAAAAAAGCTCTCCAGGGCTTCAGCCAGCGCCTGTGATGAGGAAGTGTAATTTCCTCGGCGGCCTACCCGTTAGTTAATCTACAGGCGGCCACGCTCATTAACACCATTCAGACCAACGCGAGCCAACACCGCCACGCCGACATTAATCACTCAGACGTTTCATTTCTTACCTCCGTCTGGCCGCTGCGAGCCAAACGCCGCATGAGGCGGAGGAGAGGAGGAGAGGAGGGGAAGACAATGGAGGGAGATATGGAGGATCAAAAACAGGAAAATCACCGTGCCCTCCAAAGAGGTTAATGACAGAGAGAGAAAGGGGCGGGGAGGATGGGGGGGGGGTTGAGTCAGCAGACACTCGAAAGTAATGAGAGGAACATAAACTAAAGGAAATAACGGTGGGCCACGTTTGATGCAGAAGAAAACATGGACGCTGCACCGTTGCAGTTTTGGTCGCTTTCCAAAGTTTTGGGCACAAAATGGACATTTCACATGTTATGGAAAATGTCCACAACACGTCTCTTCTCTGCACACCGCTGCAGCTTACACAACCATGACATAACATGCAAGACTGGCGACAGTCACATATGATCAAAAGCTGATGAAGGCAGATCAACACTTCACTTGGTGTCACCCTCAAGGTGAGCTGAGTGGACCCTGCACTGGGCGGCGAACAGTGCAGGGTCCGTAGATCCATTTGCACGACTTGCAACATTTGATTATTTTTGGCCTGTTTTATACTTAGTCAAATTTCTAACCATAATGAAGTGCAATGGCTTGACTGCTACACCTAAGTAATTTATTTAATTTGTTTTGAGTATCCTTTCTGGAGTATTTATTTGGGGAACTTACGAGTCATGCCTTTAAGCTCGGCACAGAGTTGTAGTCCGCTGTTGGTGTCTTTCTTCACTGAAACGTCGGTAAAAATGTTGTCAGGATTAAATCGAGGAGCCATGTTGCGATGACTTCCTGAAGGCAGTTTCAGAAAGAACAGTAGCTTCTTAAAGAGACAGAGACCTAAATTCAAGGCGTTAAATCACAAAGTCAATTTTCTTTAAGTCATTTTTGATGAACAAAGCATTTTTATAACTGAAGTTAACGTAGCTACTTGACTCTGCTATAAAATGCCACTGGATGCCTGGAAAACATATAACACTGCCCCTTTAAGGTTTTACAAGCGACATAGACTTTTTATAGCAGAGTGGTTCTACATGTCAATATGTTGTTTCATTTTAGCAAGTTACAAGGTTTTGTAAAAGCCCTCGGAAAATAATTTAGCAGTGTACTGATCATTTGTACTTGTGAATACTGAAATATTCTCAAAACTAAGTACTTCAGCGCTTTAACTTGAGTAAACTTTTACTATAGTTGAGCACTTTGTCCACCACACTGACCACCAACGATTTCAAGTAACTTCTCATAATCTGCTGTAAAAGATTCTCATTTCCTGCCTGGTCTCCTCTCAGTTGTCCCCTCTCAGTGGTCTCTTCTTAGTTGTCCCCTCTCAGTTGTCCCCTCTCAGTGGTCTCTTAGTGGTCTCCTCTAGGATGTCTCCTCTCAGTGGTCTCCTCTAGGATGTCTCCTCTCAGTGGTCTCCTTTCAGTTGTCTCCTCTCAGTGGTCTCCTCTAGGTTGTCTCCTCTGTGGTCTCCATTGTGGTAACCTGGGCGAGGCTGTGATGAGGCTGTGATGAGGCTGGGCATTGTGTGGATCCTGTCTTTTGTTCCTGCCTCTGTGCCCCGGGCTGCTTGCCGGGGACTGGTGGTGTGAAGAAGCCAGTGTTGGTGTCACTGGCTGGCCTTTTGCTCTGTGGGGGGCGTCGGGCCAGCAGTTGGCTGTGGGGATTGCGCCGTGCTCTGGTGGGAACCCCTCTTCCTCTTGGCCTCTCCAGGGCCGTCTCACCAGACGCGATGGCACTCTGCCCTTCGTCCCATGGCGGTTTAGCGCTCCAGCCGCTGCGGCGGGTTAATGGCTGGGGGCTCTGGGGCAGTTTCTCCTCGTCAGCGCTGACCGGTCTGACTGCTGATGGGCTGTGTGGGCGCCTGACCGCTGGGATGACCAGGTTCCAGGTTGCAGTTTATTTTTACATACTGTTGTGTTTGTCAATTTCTTTATTATTTAATATAAATTGGCTGTTCTACTAATTGTACTTTCTGAACTAATTAAAGTTATTTTATCATGCCTGGCCAAACTTGTGAGGCTATTGGTGTATTTAAGTGAGCTGCACTGATGCAGAGTTACAACATTTATTTGTCATTTATGTTTGCGTTTTTTAAAAACGAAACATTTTAAGTCAGTTCAGCAGTTTTTCTTTTTCATATCGATAATCAGTCGATCCTAAAACTCAGCTATCGGTATTGGATCGGTTCTTCTCTGTCCATAAACCAAGAAAGAACTCAAACGATGTGCTTCAGTAAAAGTACAAATACACAGACAAAAATGTACTCTAGCAAAAGTAAAAGTACCACATTAACATTTTTACTTGAGGAAAAGTAAATAAGTGCTGGCTTTTAAAAATACTTAAGCATTAAAAGTAAAAGTACTTGCTGAGTGCATTACCTAATCGCTAATACAATATGATTAATTAAATGTTCTTATCGTATTTAATAGATGAATCATGTTTTTATTGTGTTTACTCTCTGTAACATAGTTTAGACTTCGATATGTGATTCTACGCATCATAATTTCAGGGATGCAAACATCCTGTCTCCTGTCCTAACATTTTCTGCTACTAATTTAAAAATATTTGCAAGGAATTTAGCTATTTTTGCATTTGCATATGGCATTAAATGTGGACTATTTAAGATCATAAATCTGGGGTCCCCAGGATCCAGATTTGGCCCCCAGGTCTTGAGTTTGAGACCTGGGGGCCTCAAACTCAAGCTCGATGCTCGATGCGAATAATAATCGTCAGAGTCAAAAAATTAAACTAGCCGTTTATTGAATGTTGAAATTTCACCCGATTTTCTCAGATCAGAGGAGAGAAAGCATCTCCTTCATGCTCGATGTATTCAGCTTTGCAGTCATGTACTTTTCATAGCCACTTAGATGATATATTATTTTACTTTTGCAGGTTCTGCATTGGCTTAAGGTCAGAAAAATATGAACTGTTAATTAATAGTTGCAACCAATGGTTTCTGGTAGAACGGGAGAAAATTGCAAGATGAACTAAACTGTAGCTGGAAGTGTTGGGATTGAAGTTGACCTGTAATTTCTTGACTATAAAATTGCTCAAATTGGATTTACGAAAATAAATTTGCTCAATGGAAACAAGGCAATTTAGAAGAAAAAAAAAAAACGTGTTTTGCGAAAATGTTTTTGCTCTAGTATAAAGGTGGGTTTTCAAAAAAAATGAATGCATCTCAGCACACTGCAATGATCGACAGCCGGCTGATGCCGCTGGCGGAAACGAAGAAGACGATGACAGGAAGTGGCAGGAGGATGACGGGTTTTTAGTGACTTCTCGTAAAGGACGAACTTAATTCACATCTGACTTTAATCGCGTTTTATTATTTAATGGGAACACCGCAGCTGCAAAACCGTGTTTTATTTTTCAGCATTAGTTTTTAATGTGCGCGCTTCCACTGCGAATGTGCAGGGGAAGCGCGGTTACTGTTGCGAGTTTTACTGCGTAACGCCGCTGCAGGGCTGTTAGCTGTTGGCTCCTCTAATCACGCCGTTGTTTTGACTTTGGGTGGAGCCAAAACTGAAAGCCCACTTAGTCTAACTACTTAATCACCCTCTCTCTCTCTCCCTCTCCCTCTCCCTCTCCCTCTCCCTCTCCCTCTCCCCCTCCCCCTCTCCCTCTCCCTCTCCCTCTCCCTCTCTCTCTCCCTCTCTCTCTCTCTCTCTCTCTCTCTCTCTCTCTCTCTCTCTGGGTTTTATGAGCTGTCATGCTGACAGGACAGATGTTTGCCAGACTCCCCCACTTTTACACCACCGGTTAGGAATGTGGCGAACAGTAAAACCAGCGGCTCCCGAGGCGGATCTATCCAGACCTTTCGCTGCTAATCCCCTTTATCAGAATCCTTCTTTAGTCTGGGCTTACGCCGGTTTATCCTTAAGACTCCATATCAGCCAACTTTCAGCCCGACACTTAGGAATTTAAATTAATCTCTTGGACACATCGCCTCAGATTACCGCACTTTGTATACTCTCCTCATAACTCGGCTGAGCTAATTCATGTCTGTTCTGATGTCCCTTCATTTGGATTGATTTATGGGCTTATTACGGAGCGTCTCCTGCATGCGCGCCGAGGCTCTCGTTTGTATTCAGCGGCGCGGTTTTTGGAGAGCCGCGAGGAGCCGGGAGACACTGATTGATGGGTTTGGGGTGGATCCCTTTTTTTTTTTGTTTTTTTGTTTTTTTTTTTCTTCTCACACAAGCATTCTCCATCCTTGTTTTGTCTGACAACAGCAATCTCCTGTCAGCAGTCGGTCTTCATCTTTATCCCCCTTCTCCTCATCTTCAACATGAAACTTTGCTGTCATCGCGACTCCATGTTCGGGGAGATTAATGTCACCGAGCACAGAGGATGAAAATGAAAAAGCAAATGCAAGGAAAAGAAAAAGCAAAAAAAAAAAAAAAAGAAAAAGCAAAGATAAGTCCCTCTGCTCAAGCGCACAGCGATGCGGATGCTTCTTCTGTAAATGTTGAGCTTTTTTGCAGGTGCATCGGGGGATGCGTCCTGATGTGACAGCTGCTGGGCTTCCAGATAAGCGACGGCGGCGTTTTGTTTTGCCCGCTTCTTATCGTCCTTTCCCGTTTCTCTCTCTCTCTCTCTCTCTCTCTCTTTCTCTCTCTCTCTCTCTCTCTCTCTCTCTCTCTCTTCCTCTCATCCACCCAGCTTGCATCCCCGGGACGTTCAAATCCAAATTCGGCGAGGGGACCTGCGCTCCCTGCCCGGCCAACAGCCGCACCGTTTCACGGGGAGCCAACGTCTGTCCCTGCCTGAACGGCTTCTACCGCGCCGACAGCGACCCGCCGGACTCCTCCTGCACCAGTGAGTAACGCCGACGCGGGCCGCAGGCCGCAGATGATCCTGCGACAGAACCGAATGATTCTGAACTTAAATGTTCACAATCTCCAGAGAGGTTCTGCTGATTTGATCTCACCTTGTGTCTTTAGTAAAGGTGATGCTGATGATATTGGTGGCCATAGCTAATTGCAAGTGTTCACCATCTTTGAGAAATGATTAATAAAAAAAAAAAAAAAAAACGATAGCGGAGACGCACTGACTCACTTCTTTCACTTTTGATAGGATATCTGAAGTTTAGTATCGACCCAAAACCTAAAGACGTTACTTCTGGCAGGATATGAACTGTTTCCAACCATTAAGGTTTTCTCTGAAACTTTGCAGTGAAAGTGACCCAGCTTCCCAAAGGCCATCATGCAGTCAGCTTCTCCAGCGGCTGCATGATATCAGGAGAAGTGACCCACCGTTGCCGCCCTTCACTGTTCCGTCTCTTTTCTTTCTTTTCCTTCATCGCTCGCTCCCAGCCAGCTTTAGAATCTCAGCCACTGAAATGATTAAACAAAGTGTTGGCGTCAACGGTGGTGCAGATCCAGCCAACAGGCCAAATATATCACTGGCGTGCAGAATTTACATACATGCCACTTGAAATCTAATTTCCTACCAAACACTGCGTCCAAGCAGCTCTTTGTAATTGGGTTATTGCACGAGTGGATAATGGGACGATCACCGTTTCGCATATAGTGCAGATCTAGTTTCAGACCTGTAATTTATGAACCTGTTTTTTTTTTGTTGTTGTTGTAAATTTGCGTTTTGCCGAGTTAATTCTCCTGAAGTATTAACTTGAGTTCTGTGTTGTGACTTAGTCGTTGGGTCACGTTAGCTGGCGGTGTAATGGTGCAGATAAATCACAGTTTGGTAACTTCCCTGGTTTTGAGGTCACTGGTCTGCGTGAGCGTTGCAGAGCAGCGAAAAGAAGCAAATGCCAAATTTATTCATTGTATTTAAACAGAAAGAAAGAAAAAGAAAAAAAGAAAAAGCAGAAACCGTGTGAAAATAAATAAAAACCAAGAAAGATAAAGAGTAGGAGGGAGATGGGACGCTTGTGAGCAGCGCAAGGCCAGATATGATTCTTTTTATAAGTTCAGTCGAAACTGAGCCCTACGGGCCTCGGATCGAATAAAAACATCTGCTAAGCCCTGAATTAAATGTTATAAAATAAGTTTTTCTTCAGTGAATTTGGCCTCATCCACCAAGTACACCAAGAACAGGATAACTAATTAAATCAGTTAATACCTCGTGATGCATTTCACAGCATTTGTTAGATATCGCCCGCTGGTGCAAAGCTGCCAAATTATGATCCTTTTTGGCTTTCCATATGTGGACCAAATGCTTTCCACAGCTGCCTTCGCTTCCTTGGAAACAAAAATGTTTTTTTTCTTTTTTAAAACTTTCAAACAAGAAGCTCCAGCAAAACATCATTATCTGCCTTTGTTGCATTGCTTTGGTGTAGAAATGTTCGACTTATTGTGAGTGTCCTACATTTTTTTTTTCTCAGAAAATGTTTTTTGGGTTTAAGAGAAACATTTTCTGAATAGCAGCGATCACCAGTGACTGTGTCTACTGTACGCACTGGGCTATCATGTCTGTTTTTGTGATCTACAAACAAGTAAATCCATTAACGTTGTTAACAGAACAAAAACAAGAAATCGCACCAAGTGTTTCTGGTCGAGCTTCTGCTGCACATAAGTTAGTACACTTGAAATAAGAGAAGACTAACTTGTCAATATATCCCAAATACTAACGAAAAAGTACTGGCAGATTATTTCACTTAAGAATTCATTTTCCATTTCCGCTTGTTAGATAATCTGCCACTGGAACTAGTACTTTATATGTAAAGGAATTTTTAACTTGAAGCAATCTCCTACCTTGTGCTGAATAGTCGATTATGTGTTAGTTTTGTTTATTTCAACATGTCTGCCGTAGAATCCAGACCCACAACAACGGGTAAAATGTTGTGTGTTTGCGGTTCCTTCTGAAACAATCCACTTTGGCTCCTGTGTTGCTTTCTTTTTTCTTTCCTGAAATTTGAATTGTTTATGAGTAGGCAGATGTGTTACTTCGTCTCATGTTTTTTTTAACGCCGTTTTCGTATAAGTCGCATTTTTGCTGGAAGAAACGAACCAACCAACAAAAAAAAAAAACAACATTTGAAAGCAACACAACATGCAGAACTCTGACACGAAAAGATACGGTGAATTCTCCAAAATTAATATTTACTCGCAAACGTCTACGCTTTCGGCAAACTATTTGCATTTTTCGAGCTGAATGCGGTTTGTTACAGGCAAGATAAGGACGGCTCATAAATGCGTAGTAAACGTCACGTAGTAAAAAAAAAACAAACTCTCCATCCGTTTAAGTGTGAAGGGAACAGCAGCTGCTCACTGATGGTCTGAGGTAAGCTAGTCTGAAGGGAGCTGCAAGTACATTGACTCAAAACAATGTGACTCAAGTAAAAGGTGAGAAAACATTGTCATTATTATTAACAATAACGCCAGAGTGGACCCTTTCGAAACCGGTCCGTACTTTAAATTCAGTTTGGCTACACAATGGTATAAATCCAAACTTCTAAATGTCTGCATCCTTAAAAAGTCTTAAGTTTAATTGCATTTAAAATTAAGGCCTTAAAATGCTGTGAGCTCAACAGAAAAATGTAAGCTGGCCTTAAATACGTTTATAATGTTGTGGTGCAGGACTATGTCATCATGTACACTATGCAGTGCTTTTCTCTCGTGACTTTTCTGTCGTGTGCGGACATCTTCATTCACTGCCTTCTCGGCCGCTGAGTAGCTTCTAACAAACCTTGCTAGCTAGCTTAGCATAAGCTAGTGAGCTATTCTAAGCTAGGTAGCTAGCAAGGTTAAATTGTCTAAAGTTGAAAATGCATTAGCTATTGATCTTAATTTTAGATACAATAGCTAGCTAACGTAAATGGAGCTAACTGGCTAGCTTAAACTGATGTGTCTAATATGAAAACACGTTAGCTTTTTAAGTTAGTCTCCACCGCTTGCTAATGTCTGTTGCCCACCTATAACGATGCTACATTCAGTCTGTGCAAATAAGGTTGGCACTACAACTACATCTAATATGCCATTTTCTTTTGTACCTTTCTGTGTTGATACAGGTCTTAAATGTCACTCTTAATGGTCTTAAAAAGGTCTTAAATGTGAGTTGTTGAAGTCTGCAGAAAGCCTGTAAATGTCAGCATTTGAATGCGAAGGACTTGTTTAGCGGTAAGCAGGCGGCTGCGCTGCCGCCAGCAGCTCGTTCCTCCAGTCCCTCCCTGGCCGAGCTGATTTAGAGCGACGTGAGCTGCTAAAGTCGAGCCCCAGGGGCCTTTCGCCACGTTAAATGACACACACTCGGCCCGCAACTGTCTCCCCCCAGAGATCCTCGTCACAGGAACACTGTGGACTGTGACACTGACCAGCGCACGCTGACAGGCGGGCAGGGACACAGCCACCACCTTCCACTAGAAACACACACACACACACGCACACACACACACACACGCATGCGGGCCTGACAGTCCTGCCTCTGCGGTCTGTCAGAGCCGGTGTCAGGGCCGCCTGCGTTTTGTGTTTCTGAAACTGCGCGTTGCACAAGAGAAGGCAATGGATGGCAGCTTGGACTCAGCGTGTGTTTTAGACGGGTGTCCAATTAGAGGAGCTTCCACTCTGAACTCCGTCTGCCTAATTAGAAAGGATGGGGCGAGAGAAATGGCCGCTCGGGGCACGGCGACCGAGGAGGTGGACTCTGCGGAGAGAGCCGCTCGCTCTCTGGCTGCCGCCAGACAGACTGGACTCTCTGCTGCCGGGAGCCGAGAGGCAAGAGCACCTTAATAAGATGAAAAGCCTGTTTGCACAAGTGATCTCTGTTGCTTTCCTCGGCGCTTATCGCACTTTATCCTGATTCAAGCGCTCTCGCTGAAAATGCTGCGCTGCTTATAGAAACACGATGGCCCCGGGTCCCACTGACTGGCAAGCAGGAACTCTCTGTCATGAGCAGATTAGCTATTTCAAACTGACAGCGGGTCAGCCAAGCTACGCTTGAGCATGACAGTTTATATGCGTCACATGAAAAAAAAAAAAAAAAAAGAAAAGTTGAACGTTGCTTTGTTTTCAAGCCATTTTTTTTTTTTACTGTAGGAGTTTAAAGTAGATGCACCAATCCCATTTGAACTCATGGTTTTGAGGATTTCAGGTATTTAATTCCATAAACTCCATGACTACCAGGCAACAACAACCAGGACTTCCTGTAAACTCCTCAAAACTATCATTTCTAAATGAGCCTAGATAATCGTGCTAGTAGTGATTTTGCTCCTAAACTAACAGCCCTGATGAAGAAGCCATGAGATTTTCTGCCTTTACGTTGTTCACCACTTCAGTAAAACCCTTTGAACCGGCGATGCACCGATCCACTGTTTTAACTTCCAACACTAATAGCTGCGATTCAGCGATGGCCGACACCGATCCGATACAGAACAACAGCTGAATTGACTCAAAACGTTTCTATTTTTAAACGCAGACTTAAATGTCCTGAGTAACGGATGTATTCGATAAGCCAATGGAAAACGAATAAAGAAACTGAAACGGACAAAAACAACAAGTTGACTGTTTTGGTCGAACATGTGAAAAATAAGCCGCTTTCAAATGGTTCAAGAACCGCAATTATGAATTCTAAATATAATGTAAAATCGATAATAAAGCTTGACGTCGCTCAGCGCAAAAAAGCATAGAATTAGACTGAATAGATCTCCCCCTTATGGATCAGGCACGTTATCACAGATACCAGAGCCAGATTTGTTTTCAATTTTAGGACCGATACAGATATTAATATCGGATCGGTGCTGTATCTGGCTGTAACCGTGTTGTTCGTAGTCGTCTCTGTGTTGCAGTGTGTTGTAGAAGATGTCTGCTCTGGTCATTGTCTCTAACTGCTGGATCACTGCAGCCTCTGGGGCCGAGTAGTCTGGATTTATGCTAAATAAAGACGGTGAAGGAGGTGGAATGAGATCCCTTTTAGGCTTTTTAAGACATTTCCGTACATGTTATGTGTGTGTTCTCACTAAAGAATGTCAATAATTACACTCCACCTCTCTTATACTCCATTTTCTGCTCACATGCTACCTATTGTTCCCTTTTTATAAAGCTGTTAAAACAGTTCCTTTAACCACCAGGGAGGATAATGTCAGCGCTGCACCGGGAGGATGACTAAACCCTCACTTGTGTGTTTTAGCACAGCCTGCCCACCTCCTCCGGTGCCCACACGCGTGTGTTTGTGTGTGTTTCTGTGCAGCCATCCCCTCGGCCCCGCGCAACGTCATATCCAGCGTGAACGAGACCTCCCTGTCCCTGGAGTGGGACGAGCCCCAGGACACGGGCGGGCGGGGGGACCTGGTCTACAACGTGGTGTGCAAGAAGTGCCTGCGCGACCTCAGCCCGTGCACGCGCTGCGACGACAACGTGGACATCGCTCCGCGCCGCCTGGGCATGAGGCAGAGGAAGGTGGTGGTGAGGAACCTGCAGGCCCACACCCGCTACAGCTTCGAGGTGCAGGCCGTCAACGGCGTGTCTGGGAAGAACCCGTCCTCGCCCAACTACTCCACGGTCAACATCACCACCAACCAGGCCGGTTAGTGAAACCCCCGTCGCCGGCCTGATTGGCGGCGGAGCGCCGATCAATAGCACTTAGCGTCGCGGTAGTACAGGCTGGTTAAAGGATCCCGCTTTCAGTCAATGTCAATGAGCTTCCTAATGAGTGTTGGGTATCAACAGAGGTTCTAACACGGAGAGTAAACAGAGTGGAGGAAAGCTCATTGAGAGTGACAGCTGGACAAATGCCGGGCTGCAGCTCTGCGTTTCTGGGACAGTTCTCAGGAAGAGGCAGATAAATTCTGCTTTATATCCCCTCTGTCAGCACTCGGCAGACTAAGCAGGTTTCTTATCATACGTCTTGACAAATGTCACCTTCCCAACATCGCCACTTAAATATATGCAACATCATCATCAACCAAACTGTTCAGGGGGCCTCTCCCAGACGGCAATTACTCTCCCAGTTAACCTGCACTTAATCACCTCACTGCAGTATATATGAACCCAGCTCAGTGACTATCAACTGACTCAGGCGTCACAAATCAATAAGCTGCAGAACAGTGGAGGTGAATCATCTGCTTCCTCTCCTGAGCTGTTCGGGACTGAGGTGGGGAAAGTTTGAACATTCATCATCTTTCCGTTTCGGTTCGCTTCAACTGCTCCTGGTACCGGGCGTTCCCGCTGAACAATAAACACGACTTCAGCGGCCGAGGTTCGCTTAGGACGTATTTAGACGTGACTCAAAGTTAAACCTACACACAAGCCTGATTTAGGCCACTGGTGGCCGGATATCTGGGAAAACAAATGCTTTTTTACGCATTTCAACCCTCCGATCATACGAAAAAACTGTTTATTATCACCAAAAACTATTTTTTTTTTTTAAATAGTGGAAATTTGAGAGAACCCTGTATTTGTGTGTGTACAAGGGAGAATGTTTCAATAACTTTATATTCTAATAAACCATTTAAATGTAGTTCAACGTATCTACATATATATTTGTCCACATAAATGTTTAATTTCCAATAGGAAGTCGTGGTCGTCTTAAAGCAACGCTTAGTTAAGCTGTTAACAGTTATGATCCCTACGGCAACCCAGAAGTGTCAACAGTGCATAAGCCACAACCATGTAAATATATATATAAGTGTGTGTGTGTGTGCGTGTGTGTGTGTGTGTGTGTGTTTTATATAAATATAGGTTTATATTAAAACATGAATTATGCTAAAGCAGAAGGTAAAATGTTAAATAGTTTGCTAATATGCAAGTTTGCTTGGCAAAAAATGAAATATCAAAATAAAAGCTGGTTTTGCATGTCAGTTGAGAACATAAGACGTGTCGGGACGGCCAAGATGGCGGCGTGAATAGACGCTGTTTTCCGATGTCTGCACTAAAAGGTCATGAAACGCTGTGAGCCTTGGACTATATTATCAATGACTCTGTTAAAAGGTAACAGTTTATGCTAAAACGGAAGCGATGCTGTCGCGTTGACCCTTTCGGGCCACCGTAGATTCCAGACCATTTCTAAGTTATTGCCCCTCAGGCTTAATGTCTAAAACTATTCATTTTCTAAACTATCCTTTCAGAGGGAACATAGTCGAGACGTCCGAGAACAAATTAGTGTGTTGTTTAGTATTTGATTAAGAATAATTTCTCTGGGTTTTATCATAACCTCGACTTCATTTCAAGGTATTTTTAATGTGGCCTCTAATGTCTTTGCTGCTGTGACCTAATAACGCTGACCTATAATGTTTCCTCATAGGTGTGCATTCATTAACGGGGCAGCATTCCCCGGAGAATTACCTTAAAGAGCGTGCTAAAATAATGAGATGACTTGGAAGTGATGAAAAACCCGACAAGAACAGAAGCGACTGAACATTATGGATTTATTGGATTGCCTCAGGAATGTTCTGCATTTTTGTTTTTCTCTCTCTCTCTCTTTTTTTTTCTTTTTTTTTTCTTTTTTGTTGTTTACGTTTCTGTTCTTCTCTGTTGATTTTGCGCTCAGCTTCCATAACATCAACTTCCCGTCTCCTAATTGCAGCTATGAATTCTCCACTCATTATCTTCTGCTGTGTATGTTTCCTTCAGCAGATTTTCAGTTGTCAGATGCCCATCCATCTTCCGCTGTGTGTTCCTAAGTTGATTAGTATTCTTCCCGGATTCCCGGCTATAAGTTCTTGCGCGACACCCTTACGGCTTTCTGCACCGAGTCAAATTTCAATCCCTTTCCATTCCAATCAGATAGAAACATTTTCTCTGCAGGGTTTGTATTAATGAAACATAAACACGGACATTGTGCTACAATTATGATGCAAAATCTTTTAAATGCTTCATCGCTGCTTTATCTTCCGATTCAAATGTTTTTTTTTTGTTTTTTTTTTACACATTTGTTAAAGCTGTCGCCATGTTGTAACAGCAGAGTGAGGCAGATGATCTGTGAAAACGTCGGTCTCCTCCTCTTCCTCTTTGAGCTAAGAGGCGCCGCTCCTTGTCGAGAACAACCAATCAGAGCAGAGAGGAGGGTCTTGGCGCTGCCAATCACACTTGTGTGCCTGTTGCTACTAGTTTTCCAGGAAAACTGTGAGCACCATCGGTTGCCATGCTAACTAGCCTGAGAGGGCTAGTTGTATCAGAGAGGGCGTGGGAAGGGGGGACGAGCAGCGCCACAGGAGAATGTGATTGACAGCGCTAAGACCCTCTTCTTGGCTCTGGCTGTGTGTAGTTAGCACTGACTTTGTTTGTTTTTGGGTTTTTTTCACAGATTATCCGTCCCACACAGAGACAACAGAGTGACAACACACAAAAATGGAAAAAAAAATCTGTTTTACAAACGTTGCAGATTTATGGTTCATATTATGAGAAACATAAGGACATCATTTAAAAAATGTTTTTGTGGCTTTCATGCCTTGAGTGATTATTTATTATTACTTGCAGTGACGCCATGTAAAAACAAGAAGACGTCTGGAACCGTTTAGGGTTGATGAAGCTGAAAATGGTCAGATTTCAGTCCACGGCCATTTTCTCACTGCAGCCGTGTTCGCGACTTTGACAGAAGCTCACGGAGACTTATACGTGACGTCACAGTGACATACCGTCTCTCTTGGTGACTCCCCCGCAGCACCGTCAGCCGTGCCAACGGTCCATCTGATGCGCTCCACCGCAGACACCCTCAGCCTGTCATGGCTGCCGCCCGAGAAGCCCAACGGGGTCATCCTGGACTACGAGATCAAGTACCAGGAGAGGGTAAAAGCCCCGACATTACCACGTGTCTCGTTAAATGTTTCCATCAAAATGCACTACATCTTAATTGTTTGGAACATTAACTGAGCATTGGAATGTGTTGCTGGGGGCCTGCGAATGAGGGCGCACATTTTAATTGTGGCAGAGTGGAAGTCAGCAGCTGGTAATGTGCGCCTGCTGCATCATTAGCATTAATCAATTCCCTAAGAACAGCCTGCAGGCGTAATGCAGCCGATTTGTAACCTCTGATGGTCAAACCTTGGGCTTTACCGACCCCCGCTGCTGCACTGACGCAAGCTAACGGTCAACTTTAGCCAACGTTAGCAGCTCCAGCTGGATGGTTTGCTCGGCCTTAAGGCCGCAGAGCCGCCGCTGACCCCGCAGCAGAGAACATCGCCGGTGATGCAACATCGATTTGTCATAATCTCCTCATCTTTTAAACCTCTATTTCAGGAGCTGTGATGTAAATAGCAAAATGGCTCTTATCGCGCTCACAGGGTAATTTGCATTAGATTTCACATAGCAGAGCAGCAGGTCCAGGCAGAGCGGCATTTTGAAATTAATTACGCGTCACGTATTTAAAAGACAAAACGGATACGAGGGTGAAAAATTCACTTATGATGTGGGGGGCAGGTGGGGGGGGGGGGGGGGGATGGGGGGGGGGGGGGGGTGTTTGGTAATTGAATTTTCTCATCAGAAACTATTAATGAAAAACAGAGATTGTTGGATTTCTGCTTTAAATACAAAAAAAAAAAAAAAAACCCAACCAATTTCATCAGAAATCCTTTTTCTTTTATTGTGGTCAATATCATAAGCAGAAATATACATTTGTGATGAATTTATGATGAAACAATATAATCTCTGGTTGTTTTGCACTCACAAAGTGGGTCATGCTTCACCCAATGGGAGTATGCATATATTCATATATGTCTATGTATGCATGTATCTATACATATATGTCATGAGATGAAATGATGTGAGATATTAGGTTCACGTGAACAAGATAAGATCACATCTTATCAGTGTTTTGAAGGGAACCATAAAGAAAATCCCCTTTTATAAGCAAATGGAGGAAAGTCGGAGTGGGCGTTTATCGTATTGTTTATTGATAGTGAAGAACATTTCATCACCCGTCCGTCCATTTTCTTTCACGCTCGTCCCTAATGGGACCAGCAGGGCTGCTGGTGCCGATCCGGTCTAACGTTCCGGTCTGTCGCAGGGCCACACAGAGGCAAACAGGAATTTATGATAAAAGCCAAAAAACGAAAACTACCCGAAATTTTATTTGTCTCAACAAATAACAGCAGATTAGAAAATCGGATTGAATGCGATTACTGTGTGCAGCTCAGTGACATGAACCTAACTTGCTGTGGCGCAGCGATGACCTTACAGCGACGCAAGAAGGAACCAATAAATGATTTTTTTTTGTTTTAATTAGAGATGTGCTGAGTCATTCTTTTTTCTCTTCTGAGACAAATATGAGGCTGAGATCGATCCGACGGAGAAAATTAATGTTTTGACTCAAAAAAAAAAAGTCTCCTTTTTTTTTAAACATAGACATAAATGTACTGAATTACAAATGAATCTGACAACTCTGCCTCAGTGCAGCTCATTTAAATCCACCAACGGCTTCATAAGTTTGGTCAAACATGTAAAAACAATAATAATTTGTTCAGTCGGTGCAATGAGGAGTGGAATAGTTGATGTAAAAAAACTGACAAAAACAATAGAACAGAAAAGAAAAGTGTAACAAACTTTCATTCAAATGACTCAGGAAGAACAATTAGGAATTCTATTATGTAAATTAAATAATTAAGCACGTTGTTCAGAAGAAAGCATAGAATTAGACTGAATAGATCAGGGTGGCATGAACATGGCCATGATTGACTGCACTAAGCCCCGCCTCCTGGATGTGATTGGTTGTTTCCAGGTAGCTGTGGGAGAAGGTAGATTAGCTCAGGTTTTCTTCATACCAAAGTGGCAGTTTGGACAAAAATGTAAAACGGTCATATTTTTCATAAAAGTGACGTTCTGCAGCATTTGACGGTCGTTTGTTGTTTTGGGTCAGGGCCAGGCGATGGCTCACACCGTCACGTCGCAGCACAGCTCAGCCAAGGTGGAGGGCTTGCGGGCGGCCACGCCCTACGTGGTGCAGGTCAGGGCCCGCACCGTGGCCGGGTACGGTCGCTACAGCAACCCCATGGACTTCAGCACCAACCTGCACAGTACGAACGCTTTCCTTCCTCCCTCTGCTGTCTGTCCTTGATGGTCTGCTGCCGTAGCTTTTCCTAATGAAGGTTCAGGCTTAATAGCTTTTATGACCGACTTAATTGGTATCCATTACGCATCCAGCTCAAGCTGCTCTTTAATCCGTCTGCTGGTATTTATTTTTGTGCGTTTTACAATCCAGGTGACCCCCAGAAGTCGGTGCAGGACCAGCTGCCTCTCATCATCGGCTCGGCCTCGGCCGGTCTGGTGGTGGTCGTTGCCTTGGTGGTTATCGCTGTTGTCTGCCTTAAGTAAGCGTTTGATTTTTTTTTTTTTTCTTCTTCTCCTATTTCCATCCCTGACAGCACGAACTACATGTTTCGCCGTGTTAATTAGACTTTGAACAAAGAGGCTCATTAAATTTTCAGATGAATTCAAAGGGTGTGCGCTTCCATGCAACTACTCGCCTCTTAAGCTCCAAGGAAAAGAAAGCAGCGGCGCTCTTCCTCGGCCCGGCTTCCCGGCTGATATTAGCTCGATTTCGCCGCACCTGGGAAAGAGCTGCAGCTGATTGTGCCAATGTGACTCCGCTCATGTGCTTGTTGTTTACAGGAAGCAGCGCAGCGGGTCGGAGCTGGAGTACACCGAGAAACTGCAGCAGTACAGTGAGTTTCTGTGTCCTGCTCCTCTCTGCTCCCGCAGTCATGCCAGTACAGTTAACCAACTGATTTGGTCAATTATCCAATCACCTGTTTGAGTCAAAGAAGACATGTTCCTGTTGGCTCGGAGGAAGTCAGGCCTCGCAGACGAAGCAGAGAGTTAGATGCATGTGCTGCCGGAGGGTTATTGATCATTGGGAGAAGAAGAAATAAGCCAAAGAGTGAAGTAATGGTTTTTATCGATCTGCATTATTTCTGAGGAGATTTTAGCATGCACACAGCCTCTGCATCTCCATTGTTGCCGTTTGATTTTTTTTTTTCTTTTTTTGCCTTTATTGTTTTTCTGATTTTTCCTCAACTGTGACAAATTGAACAAACTACCCCTCCAACCGCCCCCCATTTGAGTTTTTATCCACCAAACACTATAATCTGTTCAGATTGATGTTTACAACCAAAACAAATGATTCAAAATATGAGGATGACCAATGAACTGATAATTGTGATTCGAAAATTACGGAGTGCCGACTGTAAAGTTATACAATCGATAATAAACAGCAATAATTTGGGTTATTTTGCCATCATAAGAGAAAGAAATGGGGGTACAAAGTTAGATTTTCACAATGTTATTCTTGAATTTTTTTTTTATAGTGTCACAGTTCTAAGGATTAAATCCACAAGCTAGAGAAATAAAGTGTGAGGAGTTTTTAAAACCATGAAGCAATTCTGAAAAAAAAAAAAAATCCAACATTTATGTTGCGTGACCAATATGTTAACACTTATATTTTTAGGTTTTTCAGCACATGTTCTGTGACGTGAACCACTGAAATATTTCATATTTCAAATAACGGTTTTGAAACTCATGTACATCGGAAAAGTGATTTTCTAACGTCCATAATTCACGCAGAGAAGCTGGACGTCAACTCGTAGGTGAAGTCCAGACTGACGGTGACCCATTCTTGACTCGGAGCGTTTGGAGTTGATCAGCTTTCTGGCCTCAGCTCCTCTCAGATCTGGATCATTTCTTGGTCATTACCGCGACGTTTTAACAATCCGATGTTTTGTTTTCACTGACGCTTCTCCACACGGCGCTCTCCCACACGCTGGCACGTCAACAGATCCTGGTGTTCAAGTTGTTCCTGGGCTGTAGGAAGACGGCGTTCTTGGAGGATGTTTTCGTCCCACTTTTTGTCCATGGCTTTGTTCTTGGGCTGAAGTAAAACCACATGATGAGAAGCAACCGCACACATGGACCGCATCAGGATGAAACACTGTTGTCACAATACAGGGCTGAAGAAAACGCTCATCTTTTCTGTATTGAGCATTTGATTTTTATCAATGTCCCAGCAGACATGAGGATCAATGAGGGAAATTAATTTCCCCCTGATTGATCGTCCTTGTGCTACTTGTTCCCTTTTTGTCAAAGGCCGTTGTTCAAAAATTGCAACCAGAATCCACTGTAGTTGTTGTGCCAGGCCAGCAGATGGCACTGTGATTTTTGGTACGTCGTCAAAACGCGTATGTGCTTTCGAACATTGGATTCAGATTAAATTGCACATTGAGCAAAATGCTGTCCACCATTATTAGTCATCTGCCCAGGCAACAAATCCTGCATCTGTGCCTTCACACCTTTGTAGAACTTCTGTATCTTAGACCTGGTTTCAGAAAGTGTCAAATGCTGCGTTTCCATTACAAATATGCACAAAATTTTATATACCACTGAGGTAAACCCCCTCCCCCCCCAAAAAAAACCTTAGTGGCTTACAATTGCGCAATTACTGTGTTGCCATTAAAAACAAACTTATGTCAAGTCATTAAAAAATATGCGGCACCAACATGCAACTATTTTCCATCTTCTTCTTCATGGCTTGCACCAGCCAGTGGCGACATCCCGTTGTTGATCATGTGACTTGTGTGCTGCAATGAAAAAAAAAGAAAAAAAAAAAAAAGAAAAGTGCTTCCATTGCAGTTTTGTTGCTGGATCCGTGTCAATCGGGCTTTGCTGTGCACTTTCCCAGCTGTCAGTGTTGAACAGCTGGGAGCTCTAGAGTTGTACCTTCCTGGTGCTTTCTGGATATGTTGAAACCTTGTTTGCTGCAGCAGAACTTCTGATCATTAAGTTCTGGTTGATCCAAAACAACTTTCTTTAGGTTATTCATGTCAGGAGTTTCTGTCATTGGAGGGAATTTTAGTGTAATGTTTAAACGCAGGCGCTGTTCTTTCAAAACTCCACCTGTGCTGATAACATGATGATACAGAAATCCTATTGGCTGATAGTTTTACTGCTGGACAAAAATATATATTTTTTTGTCACAATGTAAAGCTTTAAGCCAAACAAATTAAATGTTTACCTTTCGCCTGTCAATAAAGAACCCTGTAGGGTTTCAGACTATAAAAATGAGAAGCTGTTGTAAGAATTCACAAGGTACATTAGACTATTCACTCCAAAATGCTAGACTTTGTTTATTCATTTAACTTGAAATCTGACCACAGTTGTGTTTTCAGCGATCACTCTCAATGTTCCACCTCCAATTATCCGGTACACATGCAAGGCTCTGATCTTTCTTTGTTGTTTTTCCTCCTAGTTTCTCCAGGGGTCAAGGTGTACATCGACCCCTTCACGTACGAGGACCCCAACGATGCGGTTCACGAGTTTGCCAAAGAGATAGACATCTCTTGTGTGAAAATCGAAGAAGTAATTGGTGCAGGTAAGCGCAGCGGCCGCTTTTTGTTTGGGAGGAGAGCGAGAGAGAGAGAGAGAGAGAGACGGATTTAGTTTGTTATTCCTCAGAGCCTCAGGGTGCGCCCTGCTAGAGTCCTCTCTGGGAGAAAAAGGGATAGCATTCACAGTGCTCTTGAAAGCTGGGAAGTACTGACACGACTGTTACTTTTCCCCCTTCTAGACCGTTTTCTGTTCTTTCTTTTTATTTTTCCTCTCCAGCAGCATGTTTTGTCCTGATGAGTCTGCTCCTGCTCGCCCGACTTTCATGCATCCCTGTGTCTTCTTTCTTTCTCTCTCTCTTACTTCCCTGTAAACATACTTGCTCCTAGGCACTAGATGCAAAACCCTCAAGTACTTTGCCCATCCTCTGTCTCCCCGCAACACACCCAGGTTGCACCCTCGACCGATACCAGTCACCCCCTCTCTCCCCAACATCTTTGATCCTTGAATCCCCCCTCCACAACCCTAAGATTTCCTCTTCTTTTATTCTAAACGTGTCCCACAGTTGAAGCCGACCCTCAACTCTTTCAAGTCAGCTCCTTCACACCCAAATCCGACCAGTAACTCTCCCTCTCCCTGCATTACCTCCCCCCACCCCCCCCAACGCCCTCGTTCCCGACACCTTCCCTCTGCTCACTCCACCCCTTCCCCACATCACCCTCCCTCCCGCCACTTTGTTCTCTTGCTGCAGGTGAATTTGGCGAAGTGTGCCGCGGCCGCCTCAAGCAGGCCGGCCGCCGGGAGATGGTGGTGGCGATCAAGACCCTCAAGGCGGGCTACACCGAGCGCCAGAGGCGAGACTTCCTCGCCGAGGCCTCCATCATGGGTCAGTTCGACCACCCCAACGTAATTCGGCTGGAGGGTGTCCTGACACGGAGCTGCCCCGTCCTCATCATCACTGAATTTATGGAAAACGGCGCGCTGGATTCCTTCCTGAGGGTGAGCATGCTGGGAGTTGCAAATTGCGGCACCTCTGACGGGGAAGATTACTTTCTGCTCGCATCAAAGCCGAGAGGAACACACACGCAGACAGTCAGCCACGGCACCTTTGGGTTATTGGAATGTTTTAGTGCGTGTGAAACAGCCTGAGGCGCTCGCTTGCTGAGTGATAGACATTAAACGTGTAATAGAAAGCTTGAAGACAGGCATTGTGTCTTTGCTTGACGCGGCTGAGTGATGCTGACAGCCTCTTCGCGGCACAAGCTCCTGCTGGATAACTCGTCACACGCAGACTTTTGGATAAGTTTGCTTTGGTGTGTTAGAGAGTCCCCGTACAACCACTGAATACATTACCGATCAGAGCTCTCTGTTCACACCAAACCGCCCACGCAAAGTGTTGAACAAAGGCAGGATGAGAAATGAGATGTCACAAGGTACATTTCCAGCTGCGTGGGGGCTATTACATGTCATTTACATTCAATAACGCTTGTTTTCCTGCATGGCTGAACTTTGAACATGTCTACTCTGTGAAACTGGGGGGGAAAATGAGGCTGCGTCATGCTAGTTTTGTCTCGTGCTGCTTGGAGTGATAACTGCTTTGGCGATATGTGACTTGGGCCAGGGGAGTTCTGGAGATTCAGGAGCTTTGACATTTACCAGCCTGTTTTGATTTCTTTCCATTTCATTGGGTTCCATCCCATCTGCTCACAAATAAAAAGCATGTGTCTTTGTCCAGGGATTGCGTGTCCACTGCCTGATTCAGGAAATCATTTTAAAATCCTTCAATCGCATGAATATTTTAGGGTTTTGAACCTTTTATGGTCTGAAGTGGAAATAATCTGAATCGATTGCCAGCCAAGACGCCTGTTCATGCATATTGGACACATACCGAGAAGTGTGTTATAGGCACGTTACCACCATCTAGTGGTCATTTATTTAATTACTACTATGCCCACTAATGGCAAGTGCTGCAAAATTGCATCATGCGTTCATATATATTTCATGCATGTGCTTTATTGAATTTAGCAAACTGTTCTTAAAACACATATACATATAGATATGTCAAATTCAGGAAGTTAGGATGGACAAACAAGGCAGTACCTGGACTGTGGTCTGTGCTGCCACGTCTCTCAGGCTTTGTTCATTACAGAGCCTTGATGTTACAAACGTCATCTGACTTTTGGGTGATTATGTTCTCGTTTCTCAGTGTAAATGCTGTGAAATCATTCACACTTCATGGCCAAACTGCGGTATTTTTAATCTCAATGAGAGCCGCCTCTCCTCTCCGCTTAGACCAACAAGGAATACTGCGTCAGCAAGATCTCTTTTTCATTTTCTACAGTTCCAGCTTTCTCCGTACTTTGTTGTGACTCTAAGTTATAAAGTCAATCAATCAAGTTTATTTGCATGGCACGTTTCAGCAGTAAGGCAGTTCAAAGTGCTTAGACATCATAAACTTGAAAAAAAAATAAAGACATAAAAGACAGACACCAATTGAGAACCCACTAACAAACATTACATTTTGTCAAGTCCCATCATCAAAATCATCAAACATGTTGGTCCATGTTCCTGTGATTATGGGTCGAAAGCAACTCACTCAACTCAGTGCTGTGAAGACTCTGTTGCAGTAATCAATGCTACTAAAGAGAAACGCATGGATGAGATCTGGCTCAGACATTAGTTCACTAATTCTGGAAATGTTCTTCAGGCGATAGGAGGCCGACTTTGTAACCGTCTTTATGTGGCTCATAAAGTGTCGTCCGTCTGACAGAATCGCTGCTCACAGCCCTGTTGCCGAAAATCATAGCTCTTCTGTTTGCGCACAAATTGCTTAGTGAGAACTTGGTTGACGTTGCTGCATTGGGAGGATTGTTCTTTACTATTTCACTCAAGGAAAAAGAAAAAACGTTAATTCGAGACGGATGTCTTGACTGATTTTTGGTGTTGACACGGAACAATAGGTGTATAACAAGGTCTCGCAATATTGAGATCTCATGATTTTCATTGTCAAAGTAAATTCTATCATTTGGAGCTTTAGATTTGACACCCTGGCTGTATTTGAAGCAAAAAGGGACGTAGCATCTGCACACAGTCACAGAGTCGACGAATAAAAAGCTTGCTGTGAGGGGTGGTAACATTATTAAGTTGTCTTTGTGTCAACATTTTGGCTGCACAGTAAAAACAGACTGTGACAGAGAATATGAGTGATTTCTAAAGCAATGTAAGAACATTGTGACAGGCTAGCTGTTAACTGCTAATGATGCTAAAGTTAGCATAGGAGGCCTGTCATCTGTTTTTGAGGAATTTAGACAACATTTGACAATCATTGGTTGACAAAGTGCAGCTGTATGACTCCATGCTGAACAGACATCATGTAAAACTATCAAACCTTCATTCTGTTTTTCAGCCTAGGTCTTTTTCTAAGCTTTTTTGATGAGCTCATAAATGTTAGATTTTTGTTAGCATAGCCAGACATTTTTGATCAAAACGCACTTTTGAATTTTTCTGTTTATTTAATTTTTTTCATATATGTAAAGTAGTCATGCATCTTTTCATGTAATTGCACTTTGATTTAACCTCTTGTGGGTAATTTATTCAGTCGCCCGGAAGGATTGACGAAATGCAAAAGCCACAACTAGAACAAACAAAAGCCAAAAAGGAAGCTACGCTAAAACGAACGCTATGTTAGCAACTTTAGCATAATTACCATTGTGGCTCATCTGGTTGAAGTTGTGCTTTTTTTGTTGTGGCGTTGTAGTTTTTTTTGGGGTTTTTTTGTTTGTTTGTTTGTTTGTTTTTTATGACCCTTCTGTGCCGCTATAAAGTTAGATGGATATAGAACTAATTATTGGTTTTTGTAAACTATCTTTATTATAAAAAAAAACAAAACAGAAAACAGTGAAACCGTCATGGAGTTGGGAGGCTCATGTCATGCAGTAGGAATAGTGCAGTTTAATGGGTGGAGTCGGTGGGTGAAGCGACCTGATTGAACTACATCCACTGGTTTCTGAGGTTCAGGATGAACTTGGGCTTCTTTAAGTAACTACCAAACCATCCAACCCAGCAGTTCTGTAGCGACGTATCAAACTGTATCCTGCTGACTGCGCTGGGTTCACTGTTTGTGGTCACCATAACTTCCTCGGATGATTAGGCTACTTTGTAAGTTTTATTTGGACTGTCAATGCCCCCGTCTTTGGACTGAAATAGGTTTTAGGCTGAATGAGAAAGTAAAACTCGTCTCAGTTTGAGATCGTGCCGTTGGTCGTCGTTTTTCCAGAACAAGAGCAGAGTATACCACGCTCTGCGGAAATGAGTGTAGCATGACTGTCAGTAATAACTGGAGCTTCATCCACTGAACAACATAAATACCAGCTAAACATTTTTTTTTCATTGTTCCTTGAATTTTAGCACAGGGATTTTTTTTTTCCCCCACTACGGTATAATTAACACAAAACTGTTTTGTCCGATTTCAATCATCTACTTCCGGTTAGTTGAAGTCGAAACTTGCATAGTCGAATTTTTCCATTTGCTGGTTTGTTTGTTTTTTTTACTCTTCAAATTAAAATAAGAAAATGATATGAAATAAGGCGTGACTGTGACTCGGTGGGTGGAGTAGTTGAGTTGCCTTGCAATGCAGAAGCTGCAGGTTTGATCGCAGCTCCATCCTACCACATGTTGATGTTCCCATAGGCAAGGCATTTAACCTCAGATCAGCATGAATGCGTCCATTGGATGAATGTGGCTTAAAGCCCTTTGATTGGTCATTATGAGTGGAAAAGGCCTACATGAAGTCAGTTCATTTACCAATGATATTTTTATTGCTCAATAAGTAATGATGATGAATTAAGAATATTCCAACATACTGTGTCTGGCCAACGTATTTAATTTATTATCATTTGCATCCAAGCAAACCTTGAGGTACTGAAGCAAAAAGGAGTTAATTTGTGCGTAGAAGCCAGAGGAAAGGAAAAATAAAAGGTTTAAGTAGCATATGTTCATCATAGGCAACAGGCATCAGATGATGAGACCAGCAGGAATCCAGAGTAACAAATGAGATGTAGAGTTAGAGAGAAAAACTCCAGCGATAGCCGATCTATTGGACAGAAGCTGTGAACACAGACGTCAAGTTTTCACGACATCATGGTGGGAGGGAAAAAAAAAAAACTTAATGTTTTTCTATAAAAATGTTGTCCTAGGGTGATGTGGTTTTTCTTCTGTATTGAAATAAATGTATTTGACAAAACGGCAATGGAAACACTTCTTCCACATCATGAGTCATGTGACCCAGATGTTACTTCTGTTGGAAATGATGAAGAAAACAACAGGAAGTTTTAGGAGGAAGATGGAGCAGGATGTTTTGTGATGACATCATGTGAACAAACTCATTCATCATTTTGAATCGCATTTCTTATTAGAAATGGCAAAATTCTGGTTGTGTGTTTTTCGACGAGAGGAATATTGACAAAGTTTTGGGCGCATTTGCAATATTAATAACACGATATTGTTACTCTAGAGATACAGTTCATAATGTTCTGAGCGTGTTTCTGTTAAAAGCAGTTTGTATTCTACCTGCAGCAGATGACACCTGTTGTCATCAGTTGGTCCCACAGGCTGAAGCTAACAGCTTGCCGTAGAGGACAGGTGTCAGACTCCAGGCCTCCATGGCTGGCCGCCTGCAGCTTTTAGATGCACCTCTCTGTCAACACACCCGCATCACATAATTACCTTTAGCAGGACTCCGTGGAATTCCAGGGCAAGAAGAGATAATTTGGTTCTTTGATTAAGTGTGTTGGGAATTGAGACGCATCAAGAAGTTGCAGGACAGCAGCCCTGGAGGTCTGGAGTTTGAAGTGTCTTAAAACAACTCCAGTCTCATAAATGTGATGTTTACGTAAGGTCTGTATTGGTCTTAGCTGCAGTATTAAGTCTCTTCCAGGCACATACTGTCTTTGATTGTAGCACAATCAACTGTGTCCTTTTAAAAACTATATATCTCAAATATGACAAAAGCGATTTTACTTTGTGATTTAACTTCTTGAAATTGAGCCTCCTACTCTTTCTAAAACTCCACAACAGGACTCCTCTATTGACGTTTTAACAACATTTTTACCAGCGTTCCACTGAGACGTAGCTCCTACAATGAGCTCAGTAGAGGAACAGCTCCACCAGGTGTCTGCTAATTGTTGCTAGCTAGTCTGAAGGAGCTGAGTCGGGGAGTCGCGGGGGAGGGAAGGTCTGAGAAGTGGAAGCTCAGAAGCTTGAAAACAAACTGAGGAGGAGCTGCGTCTGGAAGGCGGAGCTAATCGGCGTTTTGCACAGCTGAATGGTTGCCCTGGGAGATTAAAAGATTTCTCAAAAATGCATGAAGGAACCGAAGCAACATTCCATTTTGATGAAGGAAGAACGTAACATGATATGAAGCTAAAAAAGGTCAGAGGGGAGAGAGTTCCAACGTTTGGGCGCCTTAAGTGGCAAACAAGACTGTCCAATGGATGTTTTAGATTTTGAAACTATGCAATCCCCACTACGAGAGGCTGTAGGGTCAAAGGTCAAAGAGAGCTTCGAAATGGTAAAAATTCCTAAAAAATTTCTTAGGGGAAAAACGTTTGTATTTGCTGATGTGCATCTTGTCCGATGCACATAAATGAGACAACAGACCTCGAAGCAGAAGAGGGGAAGCCGTGAAACTTCATGTTTCCATCAAAAATGATTCCAACTCATTCGTTTCCTTTGACCGCTTGAACAGTTTCATATTCTATGCCGACCTCAAAGGTGCTGTTCTACGTCATACAGCACTGGAACTGAAAGGAAATCTACAAAGAAGTGAATTATTTATGCAGTTCATTAAGTGAAGTGGTCCACAGAAAAGGAAAAACAATCAGAGATAATGGTGATTACAGTTTTGTTTAACTTCACAAAATGTTCTGTTCTGTTTAATTGGATGCTAATCAGTCTCACTATCCAGTTATCTATTTACTGCGACCAGGAAAGAATCACATGTTCACAAAGGAAGATCGTTAGTGGCACGCTGCTGCTCACTGTGTAAAACATCATCAGCTTCTGTGTAATTAACAACCCAATTATTAACATGATGACAGGTAACTTTTTTTTTTAAGACTGTTAAATGTCCCCCATTAGTTTTCAGCCTGTTAGCTTCACTCTCAGATATGAACTAATCTGGATTTACACTTCATGAGAACGCCAGTAGTTATGCACTGTAGGTAACATTTTAATGGCTTATGTCCTTTGATTGCGTTAAAACAATTGATTTCATAAGCTGCGTCATCTGAACAGTGTGTGCTTTTGCTACTGATCAAAGGCGACTCTAAACAGGTGGAGTTTTGAGTCTAGATTTAAAGGAAGTCAGATTTATGGACGTTTCTTTTTCCAGATTTGTGGTTCGTAGAAGCTCAATGCTTCTTCTCCACGTTTGGTTCTGGTCGTGGTTCTGGGCGGTGGAGAGCAGACCAAACCCAGGAGACCCGAGTTGATGCAACGGCGGGTTTTTGATGTATTTTGGTGCTGAGGCCTTCAGTGATTTTATAAGCTAGCAGAAGCATTTTAAAGTCTTTTCTCTGAGCTACAGCGGAAGGACGAATACAGATGCTTACGAGAGATTCTGTTCTATAAGAAGGACTTTAAACCACAGGAACAGCATGTGGGGGACGAGTTCAGGTGTTGTAAATCTGGACTGGTTTCAAACCACACGCCTAGTCCACAGAAAGTTGGTGGATGAAGTGATGGATTAGTGGAGATGCTTTGTACGACAGCAGATTAGGGTGATCTGCTGCTGCGATGCTAACTAAAGAGACTGAACGTCTTATTACCGCGTCTTTATTTGAAAACCTGTTCTTGATAATTACAGTCAGTAGTTGAAGCTCCATGTCGAAACACTTTTTGTGCATTGCAAGTCATTTCATCAACAAACGGACGTTGCTACTGTTGGAAACGAAGAAGACGGCGGGGAGCGGTGGACGAACGATGGCAACAACTATTATGAACAAACATTCACATGAGTTCAACTGCACTTCTTATGTAATGGAAAAAGCGCACATTTTTCTGCATTAGTGGAATATTGACAAAGTTTTCCTCACGTTCGTGTTGGAAACAGCTTCAGTCAGCGCTCGCATAAACAACAGAGAAAAACCTCCTGCCTGCTTCCTGCTCTCCTCTCCTGCCAGTGTCACTCAGCCGGTGACTCAGGGGAACTTGGAGTTCTACTCTAATGAGGAAACGACTGCGTTAACAACCACACACACACACACGCACACACACACACATTTATTTACTGTCCGAGTCAGTCAACTCACAGAAAATTCTCAACTCTTGCTTCCTGGAAGACCTACTTTCTGAGCTTTCAGGACATGAGCGCATGCAGAACCTTCACAGCCGCCCTGAAATAACACGCATGCATAACGCAGGACTCTCTGAAGGCCTGCAGTGAATCATGGCTGTTTATACATCCATCCATCCATCCCGGCCCGTTCGCCTGTCCAACTCCGCCGGAGTGTGCGGACTACAAAGCGAGCGTGTTTACCGGTTCTGCCATGTCACATCTGTGCTTCCTGCTGTTCTCACAGCCCAGTCAAAGGAGGCAACGATCCTGCAGCATAGTTTCTCTTCCCGGTTTTATTAGAGATTCAGGTCATGAGAGAAGAAACTTCTCCCCGCCTGATTTTTTTTCTTTTTTTTTTTTAATTGTCTATCGACGTCCCATCGACTCTGCGGCTCTCGCATCGTCAGGGGGTCACGAGTCTTCACAGGTCGGACCGATCATTTATTATAATCTCCACTTTGCGACATGCTTCACTAATGTGGAGAATTGTGAAATGAACCCTGAAAGCCCCACAATCTTAAGATTTGTTTCATGCTTCTTTAATGGTAACAAAAAGGGAGGGAGGCGAATAAATAAAGAAGCTGCAAATCAAGGTCTTTTTGGTGCAAGATGCAATTTGAAGGCGGTTTCGGTTTAATGTGTTGTTGTTTTGATGTCGATGAGGAATCCGCCTCGGTGGCGGCCGCGTGCCTGTCAGTTTGTTTTATGTTGTTTTTTTGTCAAAGCGGTATTAGACACAAGCGGCTTCGGCGCGGCAATAAAGTGTGTAATTAATCTACTAATTGGGCAGCGTGTGTGAAAAGGTCAGCTGTCAGTGAGCGTCAGCAGCAGCTGCGACGCATCGTGACAGATGTCGTGTTTGCGCGGCTCGGGTGACCGATCGGCTCCCCTCCGGTGTTGTCCGCGTCTCTTGTGCTCCTATATTTCCATAATCGTCGCCTCCTCTCTCCTCCTGAATCTCTCTGGCTCTTATCTGCAGCTCAACGACGGGCGCTTCACCATGACGCAGCTGGTCGGGATGCTGCGCGGCATCGCCGCCGGGATGAAGTACCTGTCAGACATGAACTACGTGCACCGAGACCTCGCCGCGCGGAACATCCTGGTCAACAGCAACCTGGTCTGCAAGGTCTCCGACTTCGGGCTCTCGCGCTTCCTGGATGACACATCCGCTGACCCCACGTACACGAGCTCCCTGGTCAGTCAGATTAATGTTCCCTTGAGTGTAACTCTCACCGTTTCTTGCTAGAGCCACAAACTTGTTTTAGATTTTACATCACACACCAAGGCAGAGCAGGAAACTGGTTTTTATGTTTTTTGTTTTTTTACTACTTTGACTAGAGGTACACCAATCTGATATTAATATCGGTATTGGTTCTGATATAATAACAAAGCAAAACCTGTAGATTCTAGTATTATTCTAGCTTTATGGCACTTTAATCAAACGCCAGTTCATTTGCCTAGAAAGTCTGCTTCTCTTAGGGAGGGAGCTGTGAATGCAAAGTCAAACTCTCCTTCTTTGGTGCAGCGCCACCACAGGTGAGGAGGGGAACAGGTTTTTCAAAAGGTTTGGTTGTTTGTCGCAGTGAAAGAGAAACACGGCAGTAGAAATGTAACAAATGTTGCAATTTTGGTCGCCAACTGAACCGACCCTGAAGGGCTATCAGGACTGATAACGTCCTGTTTGCTGTTGGCAGATCGGTCCAGCTGAGCGGTGGATCTCTGCAGCTCCTCTATAATTACCGCAAACCTGTTGGCTGCCTCTCTAATTAATGCCTGGTTTACCAGTTCAGGTGGTCGGCCATGTCTTGTTTGGTTTGCAGATGTGCCATATTCTCTCTGCTTTCAGATGACGGATGGATCTGCTTTACCTTCTTCACAGTTTGATCCCTGACTCTCCTGCTGTGTTACTTGGTCTCAGTGTATAACTGTATGCACTGAGTACACACTGAGTACACACTCACCAATGTATAAACGTATTTGTACGTAGAAAAAATTACACGCAGGGAGACTTGATTTACTCTTAAGGTGTCTTCTGAAAGGAAACTCGTGTTGTGGATTTTATTGGGGCAATACGTCATGTACAGACGAAGCCAGGCCTTCTTTAAAACCATCCCAGAAACGTTTTTATCCACATGAACTCGCACAAATGGGCGTTGTGTTAACGTGCCAAAACCACAGGGGTTTTGGCACGCGGCTAAAATGCCAGCCAATCAGATTGCTTCAATATAACCAATATTTCCTGCTGCAAATTAAACACGGTGCCAAGACATCCATCTGTGTGAACAGGCACGACGTTTGAACTGCTTTTAAATGGAGCGTTAGAGTATAAAGTTCATAAAACACGAGATGATGTTGATTGGGAATCGCAGAGCAAATATGTGGACATATTGGCGCATTATCTGTCGCAGACTGTAATCTCTGCTCTGTTCTCACACGTGCACTCGCAAACACAAATACAGAGTTTTTTCAAATCTCATCAAATATGTAACCATGTTTAGTGATGCTAGTGGAAGTGTTTGTGTGGATGAAAGCAAAAAACACATCAAATGTATTCATTTTCCCAGATATACAGTTACATGTGGACCAAGTCTTAGAGTATAGGGCAGAATATAAATTGATGTTGGTTTAAAAAAAAAAAAAAATTAAAACATAAATAATTTTTCACTCGTTTCCTAGTTATTTCCTACTTCGAGGCTTTTGGTTGAGTCCTCACATTGAAACGCACATTTGTCTTCAGGATAGTTCATTCAAGGATCAACAAGGTCTAAACCGTTGAGAGTCTCGGAGAAGACGAGACCGAAGAAACACTAAATCATTTATAGTCGTGTACACAAAATCACACTTCCCTTACGGAACCTACCATCTCAAACATTAGCGTGCAAAACGAAAGAAGATGCAGTCTGGATCTCTCAACAGTTCAACCAAAGGTCAAGCTGGTAAAAACACAGATCCATAAATTCCTTTCTCCAGTAAATACAAAGAAGTTAGTGGTGTGTGAAAACTTGCAGGGCACTGCGTTTCTGCACTTCTCTGTTGTTTTTGGATTGCCGTGAATTCTTTAGTAGCGGTGTGTGTGTGTGTGTGTGTGTGTGAACAGGGAGGAAAGATTCCCATTCGGTGGACGGCGCCAGAAGCCATCGCCTTCAGGAAGTTCACCTCGGCCAGCGACGTGTGGAGCTACGGCATCGTCATGTGGGAGGTGGTGTCCTACGGAGAGAGGCCTTACTGGGACATGAGCAACCAGGACGTGAGTCGGCCGCGCCGCCTCCCCGTTACGCGCGCGCCTGCGGATTCCTCCGCAAAGAGTTTTACAACTAAAGTTTAGCGGGGGCCGGCCGGGAGTTCCTCTGAGCGGCTGTGGCTTTGATTTCCAGAGTGACACGTTGGACCCGGGCTCTGTTCCGGAGTCTTTATCTCCTCCCTGCAGATGCCGGTGCAGCTGTGTGCCTGTGTCCTACCCTCTTCTTTTTTTACTACCTTATTTACAGCTTGAGCCCGGCACACACCCTACAAATCCATACTGCAAAGCCTCTCCTCCTCACACTCACAAAGGCATTCTCGGGAAAGGTTTTTTTTTTTTTTTTTTTTTTTTTTATACGGGCCTTGTTACCTGTCGGCTATCTGCTCTGCACAGACACTGGAGCTGCAGCGCCGAGCTTTTGTAGGAAAGAAAACAGAAATCTCTGGGTTCCTCCTCGCTGAGCAAAGTGCCGAAGCGGCGCGTACTGTAAACCTCCACGCAACTCTCCGAGGACTACCGGCTGTGTGTCGCGCTTCAAAAAGGAGACGTGTAACACTGATACCAATAAAGCAAGGGGGGCAGGAGGGGAGGCACCCGAAATGAAAAATGGCACTAATGCATGTATAACTTTCACGACAAAAACCCTAACGCAGTAATGAAAAGCATCAAAGCAGAGGCTCTCCATTGTTCCCCCGTAGCCTTTGTGCCACAGCCGCTGCTCAATAAGCAACAGAGTCAACAAATACGAGATATAAACAGAGGTACTCGCCGGCTGGAGGCACGACACAAAATCAAAGGACAAGCAGCGGGAGGAGAGGAGCGCAGCAGAACGGCTTTATTGTTCCCAAATGCCAGTTTTTTTATTGTTGCGGGGAGCTGGAAGCCCATGCAGAGCTTATGGAGGTAAATGCAGTTGCTAGGCGAAATCTAATCAATGAGCCGACGTGCTCTTCCTTCGCTTATTGTTTCCCGCGTCAGTCACAGCAGTCCCGAAGTGACAACATTCGGGATTAGTATGTTTTGGAGTTCTGGGGAGACGCTGAAAGGAAGGATGGAATATTTGACAGCGCAAGCTGAGCAGCTGTCAAACGCAGGACATAATATAGAAAGTGGCCATTATCTTGCGAGAACGCCAACAGACACTAAGCAGAGAGTCTTTATGTGGTTAGTCAGAACTACATGGTTGAACATGATGGGGTTTATTTTAGCTTGTCGCTAAGGAATGAGGAGTCCGTTTGTTCTTTTTAATTGAAATGCTTTGTTTTGACACCCCTAAAACTGTGAGAGAAATTATAGGTTTTGGATCGGCGGTTCTCGGGCTTTAAAACAAGTGGCTCCTCACTTATTACTTAGATTTCAAAGCACCACAATGCAGTCGAGGACGGTGGCCCAGGAGGGTTAGCGAAATGCAAGAGCCACCACGTAAAGTCAAAGGCCACAACACGAGTTATGCTTTGAAGTTGTTCATAAATTCTGTTTTACGTTCAAATTGAATGTTGCTAGCAGCTAGCAAGTTTAGCATACCTTCAGTTTGAGCATAACTTGTACTGTAGCTTTTTGTTGTGTTGTGGCTACTTGTTGTGTCTTTTTGTTGTTTTTTTCTTTTTGTGGCTTTTCTTGTGTTGTGGCTTCTTCTTCTTCTTCTTCTTCTTGTTGTGTTCAGTCTCACCTGTGAAACTTGCCTGCATTCAGTCAGCAGAAAATTCCCCTTCAAAGGCTGATGCCAAATGCACAGTAGGTACAAAAAACCCCTGAAAAAAACCACAGGCTTAAGAAGATGAGCAAAGATGCTCATGTTTAAGGTAGATTTGCTGTTCTCCTCCTGTTTTGAATTATTGATCTTCTCTGGGACAACAGGGACACAGAAGCTGCACTGATATCCTGGTGAGACTTGGCTTTACTTGTCTTTTCACTTCAGTTTATTTCCTCTCCGTTTCTCAGTTGATAGATGTCGACCCGGTGTGTTATACGGTTCCAAAGGGGCTTTAATCAAAAATCAGAGTCTGCGTGAAATGCGGACGCAAAGTGTCCGCGAGGTCCAGGTGGAACATGTCTGCATCTCATCCGGACAAACTGCGTCCTCCGTCTCTGGAGGCTGCTATGTTTCACAAGAGGTTTCGCTCACCAAAATAATTCTGAAATTATGACGTCTTGATGCATTAGGGGCTGAAGGAGTCCAACAAAATAAAAAAAAAAACCCTGCCTCATCCAGACCAATCAGAATTGACCTTGTAAGCATTTTTTATTTGACTATACAGTCTCTTTCTAAACAATCTTGTATTTACAGGCATTGTAAATGACTGCAATGTGTAAATATTGAATCTTAAAGACGGTTCTTTCAATGTCTAAAATAGATTTATTATAAGTTTAGACATATTTTTTTTTTAAGTTAAGATTGACAAGCATAAAACAAAAAAAGTAGACCAAGCTCAGAACCCACCAATTACTAACAGCAGCTGTACTGGATGAGCTACGCATCGTCACGCTTTCCCTTCTCAGTCCAGGACTTTTCGCTATCTTTTTTTCGTTGCCGTTAGAATTAATCGCCTTTTGAGAATGATACAGATTTGTCGTCTGTCTGGGAGACAGCATGTCGGCGCTGCATCGTCTGTGTTCTCAGAGCGAGTCGATGATCCAGGCAGGTGATGCCACTTCATCAAAAAGAAGTTCTGACTGAAAAATTACAATCCATGCAGAAGAACAGAGATTTTTTTTTTTTGTTCTCTAATCAAAAAGTGGTTCTTGCGTCATTTGGCTTAAAATGATTGTACTTATGAGTGCTTTTCCTTCTGTCAGGTCATGACGGCAGTAGAGCAGGACTACCGGCTGCCCCCGCCCATGGACTGTCCCATGGTGCTGCACCAGCTGATGCTGGAGTGCTGGATGAAGGAGAGAAACCTGAGGCCTAAGTTCTCGCGCATCGTCAGCACCCTGGACAAGCTGCTCCGCAACGCCGCGAGCCTCAAGGTGGTGACCAGCAGCTACTCAGGGTGAGTCAGACATGTAAGTTGGATCGGACCAGAGCCGCTCAGATCGACACCCAACACCACTGGCGTTCAGAGCAACTCCATGAGCTGCTCGCTGCGTTCCCGTTGGCCTTACAATTGTGCAAATTGGGATCCCGAAAATACATTTGCTTGGTGGATATAAAGTATTTTCGATAAAACATTTGTGCACTACGAGGAGTTCTCGTGTTGGCAGTACCAAAACGGATATATTTCGCAAAACTGCAAAAAGCTGTTGACACGAGGTCAACAGCTTGGTGTTAGGACTAGTGGAAACGATAAAGGAGACGACAGGAAGTGGTGGGAGGTCGATGGCGTGTTTTTTTTTTTTTTTAATTTACTTATTGCTTGAACAAACTTATCCACGTGTGATTTTAATTGCGTTTGTTATTTAGCGGAAACAGTAATTGTGAAATTGTGTTTTTTCAACATCAGTGGAACGTCGACAAACCTTTGCGCACATTTTGCAATGGGAACGCAGCAGCTGCTGTCGGGGTGAGGGTCTGGCATGAAGCGAGTGATGTTGATGTAGGGAAAAAAAAAAAAACACGTTTGTAGATATGGAAAAATGTGGTTGTCTTGGATTAAGTCATGTAAAAAGTCATAAATCGATCTTTAATTTCTGCAACTTAATTTAAAAAAGCCGACGTTTGATTTGAGCATGGAAACACATTCTGTCTCTTGAAATCCAAATATCTAGAAGCCTCCGTGTCATAAACTCTTTTTTTTTAGCCGTTGGCTATTAGACTGGAGAAGAACCCATATCCGTGTTCCCATCAACGCACTGAGAAGGATTCAAAGTCATAAAAATATCCAAAGCTCACCAGTTGAGTGATCAGCTTGGGAAACCGTTAGATTCCGATTTTGGCCAATCCTGATTTCTTTTTGTCCAAAAACTCGCAAAATACAGCAACCTAATTTATACCAAGTTCTTGACAGTGGGGTCACTGTGAACAGGGCTGGTACAGATGTGACCTGGTTGGCGGTCTGTCAGTCAGCTCTCTCTCTCTCAGCAGAGCTAAAAGTGGTTCATTTTCAGACCATTGCAGATTCTTATGCAACATTAATCGATCACTGATCTCCTACTTACCTGGGATAGATGCCAAAAATGTTTTTCTACCTTTTTTTTTTTTTGTTCTACCTTCACAAATTTAAACCCTGAGCTAGCCAAAGTCCACTAGGGCTTTGACTGGAAGCATGTGCTCAGCGATCTGATCAGATTTTACAACAACAAAAACCACTTCCTGTCTGTTGTTATCTATGGTAGGAGATGTGTAATGCTGTGGGCAGCAAAAACCCAGAGATCCTAATTAGAATGAAGAGCATCATAAACTCTTACCAGGGGAGATTTAGAAAAAAAAAAAAAAAAAAAATCTAATGAACTCTGCCAGTAAACTGAAAATGAATCATTGCACAATATTAGGATAGCATGAAGATGCAATCATAGAATTGAAAATTGCAGAGACGACATCGATCGTGAATAACTCACACTTTCCTCTCTGTGCTTTCGTTCCCCCATCATCTGAACTTCTCTTCAGCTTTACTGAAATCTGTACCAGCTGAGGACAGAAAAGTCTTAACTGTCCAGATGTATTATTGATCCAGAGTTTGAATAAATGATACTGGAGACATCACTCAGCCCTCTGTGACTGTATTGGAAACAGTGATGTCGTTTGGCTGCACTAAATGAGAACACAAGAGCAAATGACTTAAACAGTTTTTATTTACGGTTTGAAATTGATGATTGTAAAGAATGTCAGCAAATATTGGAGAATGTAAATTGTGGAACTGAGAGCAGAATAGTAATGAATTCACAGTCAGTACTCAGGGTCTTCACGGGTTTAAACATACGAAAAGCAACTGGCCCAGACAATATGTCTGCTTCCCTTCTCAAGAACGTTGCAGAGCAGCTTTCCCCAATGTGGCTTAAACTCTTTCAGATCTCAATAGACACTCATTTGGTTCCAGATATTTGGAAGAAATTGTCATTCCAGTTGCAAAAATTGCCTGTCCTCAGACTGATAACGATTATCGCTCACTTCCATTGTAATTACGCCATTTGAGAAACTCATGTTGGAGCCATTTCTGGATCCCTTTCAATTTGCTTATGCTCGGAGTTTTGACCCTGACGCACCTCGCACTAAAGCATGTAGAGAACTCTGCAGCATATGCCAGACTTCTTTTTGTCGACTTTAGTTCAGCTTTTAATTCTATCCATGTAAACATTCTTCTCATGAAATTGGTGCAGTTGAAGGTTAATCCCTTTTTAACTAAGTGGTACTATTCCTTTTTTATCAAAAAACATCTCTGCAAGTAAAATACAATTCAGTTCTCTCTGATTCTAAGCTAAGTAGCACAGGAGCCCCCCAAGGTTGCGTCAGTTCGCCTCACCTCTTCATTCTGTACACAGATGAATGTGTTACCTCTCAATCGAGTCAGTACATAATTACATTTTCAGATGATGCTGTTATTTTCAGTCTCTTAGCAGACAATCCCGACAGTCGTAAAGCTGCTGGAGATAAGTTTGTTTTATGGCGCGACTCTCATAAGCTACAGATAAACACCTCAAAAACGGTTGGATTGTTTCTGGACCTAAATCAATAAGTGACTAGAGTCCCATAGCCATACCCGGCTGCTCCATCAAACGGGTTACGGCTGTTAAATATTTAGGTTTGTACATAGACGGCGATCTGAGCTGCCGCACACATGAGAGATGTTTGTCCAAAGGTTCACCAGCGTCTCTATTTTCTTAGACGACTTGGATTGTGTGTCCTTTCTAAAACGATGATGTTGATCTTTTATAGGGCAACCGTCGAGTCTGTTCTGAGACACGGCATTACTGGTTGGTTTGGAAAACTTACTGTCAAATTAAAAACTCAAATTCAAAGTCCGGTGAAGATGGCGAGTAAGATTATCAACACTCCGGATCTTTCTCCTGTTGGAGCAGGCCGCCATCAGGCAAGCTCAGGGCATCTTGTCTGATGGGTCACATGTGCTCGCATCAGAGTATGCTCTTATGAACTCTGGAGAAGGTTCAGCGTTCACCTGTGCAAATATAACCATCTGAAACATTTATTCATATCCGTTTATCAAGTTATCCATTAACTTGATGAACGGCAGACTAGGGACAGAGTAACAGGAGGTCCAGGCAATGACCAAGTGTAGCATGAAGAGACTGTATTGTATGTGTATGGATGATTATGGGGGATGAACTGCCGATCTGACTTTTTCTTTTTTGTTTTTTATATATTCATAAAAAACCCGAATACATAAAAAAAACATGTTGCTGTCCTTTTGCATGGACTTTTTGTTGTATTGCGGTTTCGCCCCTGCTTCCAAGACGAAGTTCTCCTGTGGGCGGCTAATAAATTGTCTTCATCTCATTGTGATTCAACATGCTGCGTAACTCGATCTGGTCCTAAGCAGAACACCGAGCGCTCCTTCAGACACAAAATCAATGTTCCTGCAAGGTCATCCGAGTTTCCATGGTTCTGGACCAGAGATCTGTGAATTGCCTCAGAACCATCAGAACAATCTCCTTCTGCCAGAAGCAAAACATTTAAAGCAGCGACACGAGCGATAGATTTCACTGTTTTCTCCACTATATAATTGAACAGAACTAAAGTTTGCATTTTTTGACTTTTTTTTTGTGTGTGTGCTACTGTCATATTACACTACATTTAAAGCTCCTTTATGTCAATTTTGCAAACTTATTTATTTATTTTACAGATTTGTTGAAAATGTCTCATAATCGGTAAAAAAAACAAACAAAGTTCCTCTGTTTCCTCCCAGTGCCAACTAGAAACAAGCAATCACAGACAGGAGGCGGGCCTTAGCGCTGTCAATCACCTCAATGTGTGGCGCTGCTCATCCTCCCTGCCACACTGTAGCGAGCTTAGCATGTTGTGAATGCTAAGGCTAGTTACCATAGCCACGACGTGACGGCAGATAGACGATTTTCCTGTAACGGTGAGATGTTTTCTCTGCTATCAACACATTTAGCAGCAAGTACGTGAGGATGACTGACAGCGCTGTGACCCACTTCTTGGCTCTGATTGGTTGTTTTTCTCCAGACGATAACAGCAGCTCAGTCAGGAGGTGAAGGAGTTTGATCTTGTCACGGATTGTCTTTCGCAACATGGTGACGGTTTACACAAGTAAAAAACCAACTTTTTATGTGACTCGCGCTTTAATTTAACGCTTCTAACATCTGTACCAGCAACCTTTGTACACGGGAGTGTTTGAACAGGTGTGTCCAGCCATTGGCTCTTAGTGATGCGTTTGTTTTAAAATGCTTTTTAAAACCTGACATTTCCCCAGGCGGACGTCCATCTGGAGGTCAACACCATCCTTCATCATCTGTCTGTTCTGTTCGGTTGTCGTTTTAAAATAAAAAGCGACGTGTTTTGTAAATGGAGGCAACTTTGCCACTGTGGGCAAAAAAGTTTGACGCGAAAAAACACCCCCAAAACAATCGCTCTCCTCTTTCTTTTTCTTTCTTTTTTTTCCTCTCCATCAGCACTCAAAATGGTCTGGAGGTTATTCCATGACGGAAGCAGAAAATAAAGCAGTAATGCATTTTCCTTCCTCCTCGTGTGAAATTGTCCTCGGTATTGTATATGACTGGCGCTCGGCGCGAGATAAAGATTGCTGCTCGGGAGACGGGCAGCGCTGCGCCTCTGGGTTGCTGGAATAAGATGTCACAGAAAAAAATAAAATAAAAAAAAAAATAAAATAAAATAAAAAATGTCTGGCCTGAAGAGAAGCACAACAAGGTGCGTGCTGGTTGGCTTTGCTTTGTTTTCCAGTCAGTGTGACTCGGCAGGATGCCTCTCTGCGCTGAAGGGCCTTTTTGCTGCCAGACGGATGTCAGGCTCCGAGCCTCTGACTCTTCTCGGTGGAAGCGGAGATGTGATGTCGTAGGTAGCTGTGCTCGCCCCCGGGTGTTGGGGGGTTTTTTTGTTGTTGTTGTTGTTGTCGCCCCCCCGCCTCCTCCAGCTTTCTCCTCCTGAGTTTTTACCGACTCTGAAGAACGCTCCGCCATGCTGGCGTGTTTGTTCTGAATGTTGTTAGCATTAGCCTTGTTCTTAGCGGGCGCTCAGGTCGAACGCGGAAGTTCAGCGCTGACTGCGCCGCCGGGCAGACAGACAGACAGACACAGACAGACAGTTTCCAGGTGCGGGTTCCGGCTCCTCGGCTCGCAGTTCTCACTCTAACACGGAGTCCCCCGAGGGCATTTCCTGTGCCAGGGTTTGGGCTCAGCGAAGCTAATTGTGTGTGGAAATGTAATGGCTGACCTCGCTTTAATTCCCCTCCCGCTCGGCTGGATGCTGGAATGTAGGCGATAGGACAGAAAGCGGCACACGGGGCGCTGATGTGGAAAAGCAGGAGGTGATGAAGTGTGAGTAATAACGGAGATTGAGGAGAAGCTAAAAGAGAGGAATGTGTTTAATTAGGTTGCTAATGAGCTTTTTAATGCATCAGGGGAGCGCGCGCCCCGCGAGCGCGACGGGCAGGAAAAAAGCGGGGCGCGCGCGCGCTTGTTTGCGTCGTGTTGCTCGCGCGTCTGCATGTTCCACCGTGGCTGTGTGCCGATGACATGCCAATGATTAATTTATGGCCTCATCTGTATGCGGCGGCGGGCGAGTGATGGATGGGGAGAGGAGAGGAATCATGTTGTCAGAGCGATGATTTAGAGAGCGTCTGCGTCGCCATTGGCTGCCGGACGATGCGGCGGCCAGATAAAGGGGATGCTGAGAGGGGATATGAGATGCGGCGCTATCTGCTTGAGCATCTCCAGCCACACGGGCCTTAAAAACAAGGACACTGGCCTGGGAACAAAGGACACTCGGGCGCTGGTGTCCCAGAGATAGCCAAGAAATATGTTGGAAGTTTTATTAAAAAACTGAAAACGTGATGAATAGATTCTGGCCCGGCTCTGGAGCTGTTTACAACAGCCGCGGCTTCAGATCAGCACTTTCTGCGGTTTATTCCCACGATGTCGTATTTTATTATTTGCAATCGTCGGATCTATGAGTGAGGAACTGTGCAGGACCGAGCTCCACTGACACACACACGGGTTAGACCTCAGTCCAGCTCTGAAAGGAAAGACCGGGACTCGCGACGGCTTTGGCGTCTCAGAACTCGAAGTTGACCTGTGTGCCGTTTGTCTTGGCAGGGACCTGCTGCGGCTGGGAGGAACGCTGCCCGGACACAACAGGAAGAGTCCGGAAGACAGTCAGGAAATCATCCGGCAACAGATGAGCCAGACTCTTCCCATCAGAGTGTGAACTGCTGCAACGCATACAGAAGGAGATTTAAAAAAAGAAAACGGAAAAAAAAAAACTACCTATGAACTCTGACGAGGAGAATCTGATGTACAAAGTCTAAAAATACAACAACAACAAAAAAAGAGGGCAGGGAATAAAAGATGACGGCAACGAAAGCGGACCGGTTCGAAGACTTCCTTCCCACTGGAGACTTAACGTCTGTATAAAGACAACTTCCCATTGCGGTGTGTGCGTGTTCATTACTTGACACTTGTGGATTTGTGACTGTTGACATGAAGCCAAACTTCTTAATGGACCCTCTCAGGTTGTGTTTGCATGCCTGCATGTGTTTTCTTTTTTTCTTTTTTCTTTTTTCCTGTTTCTTTCCGCTGGTTGGGAATCAGTATTTCCTTCTCGCTGCCTCACCGAGGAAAGGCGAGAAACAAACGTCTAAATGACGCAACAGTGCCAAGATGAAGCAAACCCAACCTTCAATACAGCTTGACCTCTGTATCAATCTGCCTGACCTGTTTTTATTTTATTTTTTCCCTTTTGTAGTTTGATTAATCCCAACCAAATATGTTCCTTAAAGTTATTTTTGGGAATGAGAAAAAAAAAAGAAAAAAAAAGAAGGAACTTTTCATCCTCTTCCTCTTAAATACCGTCTTCCACAGAAACGTACTGGGAGATCCGCGTTTTACGAATCTGTACAAAGCATCCGAGTCTTCGCCCTCTCCCAAACCTCTCCTCCCCCCCCCCCGGCGTCTCTCCGCGTTGGAGGCGAGACGCAGCTGACACTGTGCGGGACACGTCATGTGCATGCCAAAGTGGAAACTCCGTCACGAGAAACGTACCTACCAAGTTCCACGTTCGCTGTTGCTTCGGTGGCATTTTGCTGTTTCGGGCTTTAACGTCCGCGTTTTCTTAACCTCCCTTGACTCATAAAGCGGATCATTTTGAATGCTAAGTTGTTACCTGATACTGCTATTTTATCTTATGATTTTTTTTTTTTTTTTACTTGAGCTTAACTTTTTTATTACAAGGCTTGTTTTTATTTTTCTTCCCACATGGTAAGAAACCAGACAGACGTGAATGAGTGAATTAAGGAGACGTTTGACTCAGACAGGCTAATTATCTTTAAAATCACTGAGCAGACTGTCAGGATCGATGTCAGGCTTCTTCCTGCCCCAAGCAAAGCTGCAGATTTTACTCAGAAAAAAAAATAAAAAAATTGCAGATTAGCAGGAACTTAAAACTGACTCAGAGGTAGAAAAAGAAAAAAAAAACCCTGCAGAACAAATCAGCCATTGTTTTGTTTCTTCCTAATCAGTGTTTTCCTCGGAACGCCAGCTGTCAGTGCAGTTTCTATCTAAACCAACTGCCTGTATATAACACCATGTTTGTATTAGACCAAATCACTGAGCAGTTACAGCTATCCGACCTGACGTTGGCCTTTTGCGGGGCCTTCGCTTATCTGCCTGTTATGTTTTCATAAAGCAAACTGATGAGGGGGTTTGACGGTCACTACCAGGGATGTCCCGAAACCGATCCGAGTCGTTTCGGAAAACGCCTAAACTGAACCATTCCTCATATTGTTTTATAAAGTGTTGCACTCGGGATCGTTTTCAGAAAAAAGTTTTCATCCAAATGAACCCACACAAATCCGCTCTTTAGCGTTTTTTTTTTTTTGTTTTTTTTTTAAACATGCCAAACCCATAGGGGGCAGTGTAGCACAAAGCTGAAACCTATGCCAACACAACTTCCTGTCAAGAATTAAACACGGCACCAAGTGGCTCTTTTGTGTCGACAGACAGAAAGGTTCAACTACTTTTCAACAACGTGTTAGAATTTAAAGTTAATAAAACACAAGACGACGTCGATTGTCAAAGTGGATATATTGGCACATTATTTGTCCTCGACTAATTTGCGAGACCCTAAGTCTCTGTTGTTTTTTTTTGTTGTACGCACATGGAAACACAGTTTTCTCAAATCTGCACTTTGATCAGAGTTTTAATAAATAATTGTTTTTAGTGACTAAACTGAGTTTTTGTGTGGTTGAAAGGCTAAAACAAAAATGTACTTCTGGAGTTACTTACTAGCCTACAAGCTTAGTGTTAGCATGCTTACTCTGGTTTTTTTTTTGTTGTTTTTTTTTTTTTTAGAGGTTTTCTGATAGTTTGGCTTCTAACATTTTATTGCATTTCTAGTTAACTGGTTGCAGATAAAACTTGAAAGAAGTCGTTCTCCTTGCATTTGGGACAATTGGGCACATCTAAGTCATATGACTAACAAAATATGACTGACAGACCAGGAGCTGCAGCAGCCAGTACTGTCTCTATCACTGTGAATTCATTAGTTGGGATACAAAAAAAAAAACTTAAGACATTCAGGAAGGGTAGATTTGTGACACGTGGCATCTACTGTGATTTCCATGAAGGAAATGTGTTTACAAAAGAAACATCTGCGCAGCTAGCTAGAGCTAAAAATCACAGACAAGGGACCTGAAATGCCAATGGGAACAATAAAAAGACAAACAAAAAAAACCCAAACCAATACCTGAGATCGGATCGGGACATCCTCAGTGTGTCCGTATTTAAAGCTAAAGAGAATCTCGCCGTGAAAGAAGAAAACGTGTCTGCTAGGGCAGAGGTTTCCTGTGCAGTTAAAGGTGTACTAGATTGTAAAGAAATAAAAAAAAAAAAAAGTAAAAAAAACAACAAAAAAAAAAAAGAAAATGTGAGAAAACCAGAACAAAAATAAGCATTTCTCTTTCAGTATTTTTACGATAATCATATGCAAATAAATTATTAAACACGTCTCTGGTATTCTCTTTGATTCCTCGGCGGGTTCACTGGGCCGAAAGTTCCAGGTCTCCTCTGATGCAACCGCGGGGATGAAACGAAGGGAATCGCGAGTGTGTTTTCGCCGCCTCAGTCGGAATATCACAGCAGCTCTGAGTGAACTCATTAAGATTTAAGATTAATCAAAGCCCGGACCGGCGTTGCTCGCCAATTAGCGAGACCGCAGGACTGTTGTGGGGATTTCAGTCTCCGCTGCTTGCTGGAGAGGCTTCAAGGAGGCAAAGTTAATCTGGCCTTTCACCAGGCGTCGGTGTTGTTTGGCTTTAATCTGCCGAGCAGAACGCAGAGCGGAGCCGAGCCGTCACCCTGCGTCTGTATTGACTGAGCAGGCTTTGGCCACTGAGAGGCTCCTGGGGCCCTCGTGCGTCGAGGAGCCGACTCCCACACAGTCAGACGTACGAATCCGAAATCCAACATCGAAGCTCATACTTTAAACTTTGATTGTAACTAATTAAAGGTGTTAATTACGCTGGTGATCAATTCAGCAAAATAACTGAAAGAAAAATTTGATATGGTAATGTGTTTTTTTTGGCTGACCTCTCTTTTCCGGTTAAAATTTGTGCATGATCTTAACTTTGTGCGCCGATCATCGTTCTCCACAAATATCTGTGTGACTCTGTGTTAAAACATAAAACATTTCCTTTCATTTTTAAAAATCTGCCACCCAACGCGAGTGGCGTCGAGCGGTTCTGCGCCATGTGTGTTTTGTAGATTTGCGCACACGTTCATAATGGAAACACGAGCTGCGTTTCCATTGCGAATGTGTGGCCTTTTTGCGGTCACTTTTGCTTTTACAGAAGAATTCAACGTGTTCAAATGACAACTGTGTATGAGCGGCGCGATGCTGTGAGCTCTGGGGAAGCTACAAGAAAGCAAACACAAACCATCTTCTTCCTACCACTTCCTGTCATCGTCTTGTGTTTCCGCTAGTAGTGACATCTGGCTGTTGGTCATGTGACTTGTGTGATGCCAAAAAAAAAAAAAAAAGCATTTCCACTGCAGATTTTTGAAATACACAGAGTTCACTACAGCTGAAAAATCACCTCTCTTTTTTATCAAAAAGCGTGAGATTTTTTTTGCAAATGGCATTGTTCCATTAAGCCCATTTATTTTCGTGATTTCAATTTGTGCAATTTTAAGGTGAAATTTAAGCAAAGGACACTAGTGATCTTCTACCAGCCAATCAGAGGAGACGTCTGCGTCTCATTCGTCGTCTTCGGCGGTTCCCGCAGTGGAGCGAGCGCCTGGGGGGTCACGATCGTGTTCCCTAGTCGTCAGCGGCGCTCTCACAGGAATGTGACGGCGGCCGGTCAACAGCGAGGCCGCCGGCATTTATCATTCGTGTCAGCGCTACCTGCTGCTGGGAGGGCAGATAAACGCTCTGTGGCGGAGCATCTGCTCCGGCTGCAGAGAAATCCTCCAGCTTGGAAAGAACACGAGCGGGCCCGGCGTTTTAATCACCCATATCTTTGGATTTATCATTTCCTATGAGACCCGACACAGGAAGTGAGAATTTGCACCCCGTTTACCATTAAACATCTAAAGCGTTTACAGCTGCTCGCCAAGAGACAACATTCACAGCGCCTCCATCTCACAGAAGCTTCTTTTATTTTCCTCCTCCACTGCTGCATCTTTGAAGATGACGCAAAATGGCAGCAAACCTGAAGGAAAATGTCTCACCACTGTATTACAGGCCATTAGTGTGGAGAAATCAGCTGCGGCGCTTTCTCTCAGAGGTTTTAATGAGCGAGCTTGGCAGGGTGGGAAAGTCGAGAAAGCATCGCCAGCGCCAAGCGTTGTCATTTGGTTGCCGCCGGTCGCTCGGCTCCGAGGCACATCCAGACGTCACTGCGCCGACCCCGACGATTGCTGCCAGATTAGCCGCAGCGCTGCCTCTAAACCGGACCCGGACTCGGGACTTCCGCGAGGAGGGAGAGAGACGGCGCGCACAAATCTGGAGGATTGGAGGCGATCTTTCAGATTTACACTGGCGGGGCCCCCCGGCCCTTTTGAACGCACTCGTCACTTCTCTCCCGGGCTCAAAGGGCTCATTTGCCATCCTGTCCAAAGCGAGTTTAATGCCTCCAATTACAGAGGGAGGCAGGCTTGGGGTGAGAGCAGGCAGATTTGGAGCGAGGAGGGCTTGGCAGGAGAGTTTTGCTACGCATCAGGGCCTTTTAACAGAGTAGTGATTTGCTGCTGCTGGGTGCTGGTGCTGAGGCTGCTTGTGCGGGCTCATCAATGGAAAACTACCCTCTTTACGGGGAAGGCAGGCAGCACTAAGCCTAAACTGTGAAGAGAGAGACACTGACGTCTCAGGCTCTTCAACGACCTGCTATAGTTGCTCTGCGTTGGAAGGAATTCCTGCGCCTGCACCGGGAGCACAAGCGGAAATCAAAGCCCTTTCAGAAGTTTTTCATGCAATATAGTTTTCTGTTTTAATTGAATATTCTGAGATATCCAGAAGAGGGGTGGGGGGGAGAAAAAGGGGGTGAGATTGTGAAGGGAAGCAAAGGATGGAGAGGGAGTGAGCTAAACAGCCACAGCTGCACTGATTATGTCTGACAGTCAAGAGAAACCTGAAACGGTCCGACTGCATTTCTAAACTTTCCTCTAAAAGGTTACCTTTACGTCATCGGTGAAGCGTGTTGGGCTGTGAATCAGGAAAGTCGCGTTTGATTTGCGCCGCAGGAAGAAAGACATTCACAATGTGACTCGACCTCGACATCACTTTCATTAATCTGCATTTGCAAAAAAAAAAAAAAAAACTGCTGCATGATGAATTAAACTAATTAATCCATTCATGTAAAGACGGCCTGTAAGATTTATGGAGTCAGCATTTGAAGAAGAAACAATATTGTGTTTCTGGAATGGGAAGAGATTTTCATGACTGGTGTTTGTCCTCGGAGAGTAAATATAAAAACTACCTCTGTGTTAAGAGCTTTGAAAGAAATGATCCTTTTAGCATCATCAGCGGCTGATGGCTGCTACTAATAGCAGCTCATGCTTAACGGTGCTAGCAAACTAACATACCTGGAATTCTGTCAGCTGTTTTTCTTTTCAGTTTTTTTTTTTTTTTCCCCAACGGGGGTCAGCGAAATGTGACCCCCTTTGGCGGGTTTCTACAAATGCTGTACAGGTACAGGTTCGTTTACAGTCGGAGGTGAAGCTTACCCAAACTGTTAGTCTCATCCGCCACGCTTTCTTCTTCATTAGATGCATTCTCCTAAATGGAGAATAGTCTCATAATTAAGAGGGGGAGGGGGGGGGGGGGGGCCCCTAAAGGCATCAGAGGGGGGGAGGAACCCCTAAAGGCATCAGAGGAAACATGATTTGAAAACACAGAGGAAGCAATCAGGCGAGCAGGACCAGCTGAACGAAATGGTCAACAGAGAGCCGGCATGGAACGAGACAGAATCAGAACGAGCTGCACCTGAAAATCTCCCGTCAGAATGAGAAGGAGGAGGATAAGATAACTGACTCTGTTCCTCGCTGTAAAGTGCGAATGCAGGGCAGGTCACAATGTTCTCCACATTTTCATTCAGCTCATGACTAGTACGAAAACTGAAGCAATAATAATAATAAAAAAAGATACTGTTAAACATTAATATATCTAGTTTAATAATAATTTAGATCAATCTTTGACTCTTGCAAAGCCTAGTCCTATGTGTCGTATTCTAAAATTATGAAACAAATATATTTTCCGTGTTTTTTGGGGTTTTTTTGCCTCTTAACTTTTAGGTACCAGTGACTTGGCTAAGCAAGTCTATTTGTATTTATAATTACAAATCCTATCATATTTTGGTTATTAAGGTGCCTAAAGTCACAAAGTACTCGTGACTCAAAGGTTTAAACTTCAGTCACTATTAACAATGTTCAGCAGATCTGTACTAAGAATAAAATATTAGGTTAGCATGTATCTTCTGTCTCTTGTCTGTCACTTTGTTTTCAGCCCAAAATGCTTCCTGATATTTGCTGTCAAAACGGTGACGGTCTCTTTAGGACTTTCGCAAGCATGATTTGGCAGCCATTTTGACAAAAAGTCAACTCAAGAACTACTAGATGTCTTTTTCTTTTTTCGTTTGTTTTCATAAAGAGGTTCAAACATCAGCTGCGTTCCCATGACGAATGTGCGCAAATCTTTGTCCGTAGCCGTCTAATGTCGAAAAAACAGTTTCACAGTTGCGGCGCTTCCATTAAATAAGAAACGCGACTAAATTTACGTGAATGAATTTGTTCGCAAGATAAGTTTTATTTTTTTTAAATGCCATGCCTCCACCCTCCAACTGCTTCCTGTCGTCGTCTTCTTCGAGGTTTGTGCCAGTAGCGACATCCAGTTGTTGATTCTGTAACTTGTGTGACGTGAAAAAAGCATTTCTGTTGCAGTTTTGCCAAATAAACCAACGTCAATACGGCTACAAAAACAACCATCTCATCTTGGTACCAAAACTTTTCAATTGAAATTGCCGCGTTTCCACTTAGCGTTTTTATTTTCGAAAAGTCAAATTATGCAATTATGTGGTCAATGGAGACGCAGCTAGTGGGACCTTAAAACACACCCCTTGGAATCAAGAGTCCAGTTATTCTCGTTTGCTCTTCCTTCACCGGACAAAACCAGAACCTACCAGCAGATTGTGACTTTACTTCAAGAGGAAATATTCTGTCATTTTAAAATGGAGACATCTCCTGCTGCGGGATCTTGTTATACCCCTAACACATAGTAATTAACCCCTACCGACCTGTAATAAATGTAGAATTTCTCAATCTGCTTCCATCAAAATGTTATTTAACATGAAAATCAGACACTCAGTAAAAAAAAAGAAAAAAAAATCTTCCTTCTTTGAATCCTAATAGATTATACCAAGCATTTCATGTAACCAGATTACAGTAATCTCGTTAATGATAATCCGTTACTCCCTCTCACCCCGCTCTAACTATAACGTGGGAACATTTTTAGCCAAACAGCTGGCACTGCGTGCAGCTATAATCTTTGCTGGAGCTTTCGCATCTAAAGAAAGAAAGAAAAATAAATAAATAAAGAAAGAAATGTGGGGCGGTGGAAAAAAACAGCATTTCTTTTTCTTTTTTGCCATGAAATGATTTCTTCACGTTTAATTAAGAGGACCTGCAACGCCGGAGTCCTTGCTCTCTTTACACACATGCCTTCCGCACACTCTCCTGTGATGGTAAATAATGTTTTCCAATTTTGCCTTTACCTTTCAGCACTGTTGTCATAAAAAGCCTGGGGGACGAGTGATTAGCATAACAGTGGCTTTTTGTGTGTGTGTGTGCGTGTGTGTGTGTGTGCGTGTGTGTGTGGGTGCGTGCGTGCGTGTGCGTGTGTGTGTGTGTGTCCTTCTCCAGCTGTCAGCCTGCAGCTGGAGCTGCGAGTGGGATCCATTAAAGTAGCCTGTGCAGCCACTGCCTTTGACTAACCGGTGTCAGTGCCCTGTCGACTCTGAAGGGCGGGAAACTGTGCAGCAGAAAATCTGCTAAAGCCACCGTTCCCCTCCCCTGCCTGTCATCAGCAGCCCTGATGCTGCTGCTGCTGCTGCTGCTGCTGAGCCAGGGCTGCTGATCTGGAGGCCACGGCCAAAACAGGAGGGGAGAATCAGCAGAGGACAGAGCAGCGAATGAGGTCAGACTAAAGGAGGACGGGAGGGGAGAATTAAGAGGCAAATGGATACAAAGATGTGAAAAGATTGGACTAGCGTGTCAGCTAGCATTTTTCAGATCGTGGTTGTTATTTTTACGCCGTAAGGTAGAAGCGATGTGAGAAAGTATTTACTCCGGTGCAGACTTCTGCTCAGTTCAGGAAGCACGCCTAGAAAGTCCGATTGACTCGGTTTGACCAAATTTGACCAAACCGTCTGTTACGTTTTCAGCTGCTGCCGTTCACTTTCACACCACACTGTGTCAAACAAACCAAAGCACTTGAGAAAACTGTTCCCCCCCGTTGCCTGTGGTGGTGCTGCAACAAGAACCGCTGAGGAAAACAAAATGAAAACCACTGAAGAAGACACTGAGCGCAACTTCCTTCTTCATGAAATGTGTACAAAAATGGAGTGACTCCAGATTTTAGTGACTGTAGGACTTTTTTGTTCTCGGAAAAAGACCACAAGACATTTCTCCTGCTAGGGTTGGACATTTGTTCTGGCTATATTTACCCAGAACGCACTGCACTGTTGTCCACTTGGAGCGGTCTCTGGTCCGCTTGCCGTTCACATGGGCATTCAAACTGCACCAAAGTTCACTTCAACCAAACCGGGCCTGGGTTTGCAGGCGGACCAGAATTTGCTTAAGTCGCCGCTGTAGTTGCAGAGCCAGGAGTAAATCTACAGTTTGAGAGCAGCAAGGAACTTAAAGAACATTCAGTTCTATAATATAAAAGAGAGCGTGGCCATGCGGAGCTTTTCATGAGAGAAAGAAAACAGAAATCTACAGGGGGGAGGACAGTGAAGAGAAATCAAAATGTGATCTCTTTACTCTCACAGGAACTCGAGCTGCTGCGATTTGAGTCAGCTGGAAGGCTTTCAGAGAATTTCTTTCAACATCCTGATAATAAAGAATTACCTCAACTCACCGCAGGAGTGGAAATGCAAGGACAATTCTTTTTCTGCGTGACTTTTAAAAGCCCACATTCACATAAACAGTCAAAGGGAAAGGAGGCGAACGGATGAATTGGATGACACAAGTGGTGGAGTTCACAGTCTCCCAGCCGGAGTCGGGAATGGAGAAAACCCTGACAGTAGCTGTCTCTGGGTTCGTTGGGCTCTATGGTTCACTGGCTTCAGACAGGAGGAAAAGAGCAAGCTAAGCAAAAAGTGGAAGAGGAGAAGAGGATGGCAGCAAAACGTTGCTAAAGCATTTCTCTCTCTCCCCCTTCTTCCTGGCAATGAAGAGAGCGTCAAATATGAATCACGTTATCCATAACCCTCAGGTTCCTCTAGAAAGCTATTTAAAATAAAGGAATTAGAGGCAACACAGAGTTTCACTCGTCCAGGTAGCCGTGACGCTCGTGTCCGGGTCAAGCAGGCCAGAGGAAGTTCGGGCTCAGCGACAGGCCAGAACTGGCACGCGAACCTGGCATCGGACGGCGCGCGGAGTCGGGCCAAGCCTTTATCTTTGCCCTTTTTAGGTCACCACACATGATCCAGCGCTGGCCTAAATCCACACACAAAAATTGGACAAGCCTTATCGGACCAGAGCTTGTTCTGTCAGCGTGAGCTCCGACTGCAGAACAGCAACGTCAGCTGTCGCCCTGGTAACGGCGGCTTCCAAAAGTATTCACACTCCCTCCATACGTAAACTCGGTCATGTTTCATCACATCACGTCCAAAAACATTTAATGTATTTCAAGGTTTTTTTTTTAATTTTTTTATTAAGGATAAAAATGTAAAGTTCAGAATTCTCTATTCTCTATTCTTGAGTCAATGCCTTGTAGAATGATTGACTAAATCCAAACCTAGAGACTAAAAATGCTTCCAAACTTTTGCGAAACAGATCAATCTGATCAGACGGAAAGTGCTGGCAAACAATATCTGTGTAACAGTTTCCAAGCTTCTGGGCTTCTACATGATGGAGCAACAAAACAAAAAGAAGCCATCATCACCCTACTACTTCCTGTTGTCTTCTTCCGCATTTCCACCAGCAGTGACACATTGGTTGTTAATCATGTGCGAAAAACTGATGCAGTTTTGGAAAATGCATTGATTTTGATACGGCTGATACAGCTTTTGTCAAAAACCGCAAGTTTTATCCAAACAGGGGGAATTTAGGCAAAATTATCCTTGTGGTTTAAATTTGTACAATTCTATGGTTACTGCAAATGCAACGTCACACACCCTTGTTTGGACAAACACATAAAATCCCCTAAAAATTCATTGTGAGGAAGGTGGTGAATGTAGAAAAAAACAAAACAAAACACAAACACCCTGTCTTGAAACTGAGGATCTCTCCAATCAAGCTCATAAACACTTCAGCGCTCCGCAGTGTTGTCTTTGTTTGGATGACACAGATGTATCTGCCGTGGTATTTACCGTGCTTTAGAGGCTTCGCTGGCTTCATTCAGCACGGCCCGGCTGCGTTTAGTTTCCATGCAGTGACAGGACACTTGAGTCGCCACCTCGATTTTCCCAGCGCGTCCTTCTGATAATGGCCGGGCTCTGACAAGGTGAAGCCGGGAGATTTCACAGCTGCGCTGTGCGTGTTTGACAAGGAGGCCGTGACGACACCGCCGATCTGCCAGGAGGTGAAACATCAGAGGGAACACTGTCCTTTGTACACTAGAATGGATGAAAATGTAGCGTGATGCGGCTTGTGAAAGACCACATCTGACTGCCAGGGTGGGTTTCAAAGCTCCGGCGCTGTGTGAAAAGAGGGGCCAACAGAGATCATTAGCATGCATGAGAATGGAGCGGAAAGAAAGAGCAGATTATGCGTTTGTATGTTTGCCGATGAGATAGAGGGGTTTAGGTCCCTCAACCCGGTTTGAATCGCAAATCCTCCCCGATGGAGGGGGGGAAAGGACGGGAAGAGAAAGAGTTTTCAGTAAACCTTGTGGGGGTGTGCTGTGGTTTGAAAGCAGATGTCCAAAATTGGGGAAGAAAAGAAAAGGCGAAAAGACCAAAGGGATCGGCGGATCCTACGTGGAAAACTACTATCTTAACGAAAAATCTCCGCAGAGCGAGCATCGGCGCACATCGCTCCACCGAGCTGCCAGTCAAAGTTCGGAGAGGTTGCTTTTGGCGGCGCTTTTGTTATGGCCTGTGGGACGCGTCGGCAACAAGGCCGTGACTGAGAAGGCCGACTGGCTCCGCTTCGGGGCGGGGGACCCCTCCTTCTACGCGGTCTACGAGAAAATGAGGATAGACACGGAAAGAAAACAAAATTATACCAAACAATAAAAAGCTTCCTCGCCGTTGGAGCCAAGATCTGTCTGGTCCTTTTTACCGGAGTTCTACAGAAGCTGATGGCGACGCCGATGTGTGTCACCGCTGCTTTGTAATTAAATGTGAAAAGGCTGTTTGACAGAAATTCGCCGTGATTTTCTTTTGTCTATGTCGCACCGACTCTCACACACACACACACGCACGCACACGCACACACACAAACACAAACACACACACACTCCTACAAAGGCTGATTCTTATCGCCCGAAACTACCTGTATATTCAAAATAAATGGCCTGCCAAGCATTTGATGGCTTGGCTAGAAATCCCAAATGCTTATACTGCCTTGGCTGCTTTCAAGTAATCATCCCCATGGTAACACCTGACACTAGCTATTCATCATGCAGCCCATATAAACTCCCGCACACTCACAGCGAGGCAACTTCTTGCATCCACGGTTGACAAGTAGCCACACAAAGCATGATGAAGCATTCAAAAGCAAATCTTATTAAAAGCTTTGCTGCATGTCTGCCGTCTGTGTCCAGATGCATCGTGGCCCTCAATATTAACTGCCAGTCATTATGGTTAATGCGACAGGTAGAGGGGAATTTGTACAAATAGATCTGGCTCTAATGCAACGCTGTGATTTAGATCAGTCAGTCGAGTGCGCTTTCCTTGTCAGTTCAGAGGGGGGGAAAAAAAGAAAAAAAAAAAGAGGGCATGATGGCAGCAAAAACCAGAATGCTTTGGCTTTTAAATGCAATTACGGTCCTGTGAGGAAGTGTTTTCTCCTCACTTAGAGTTCAGGTGATCAAACTCCATCGGCAAAGAAATATGAAAAGTTTTGATGTTATTTCTCAAGAGGAAAGTAACCTCCCAACCCAACCTGGCTCTGTGTCAAAAAGTTATTGCCCCCTTTTGAAATATACAGTATATTTCCAAAAGCCTATCTAAACTCTACCGGTCGCCGTAGCTACGACTTCATTTACCTTAAAATTGTGCTCATCGAAATTGCAAAAAAAAAAAAAAAAAAAAAAAAATTAACTCAATGGAAACCCCTTTTTTTTTTCATTGTACGAGTCCTGATGAAAAACTGGATGTTACTACTGGCAAAAACGATGGAGAAGACGACAGGAAGTGGTTGGAGGATGATGGCCTGGCATGTTTTTAAACGATTTCCAAATATGTCCATGTGGTTTTAGCTGTATTTTGTGTTTTATGAAAACACTGCAATTGCGAAATTGAATTTTTTGACATTAGCAGGACGCAGCTACTGAGTCCTTTCCACACAATCTATAGACTCAAGAAATCACTAAAATAGAACTCTATTGACAACATGATGTAGGTTAAAAACTCTAAATACTTAGCCTGATCAGCAAAGATGTATCAATAAGTGGGAACAAAATCAGTGATTTCTATCAGTCTGGTAAATATTACAAAGATATTCCTGTTTAACAGGAATATCCAAAGTTTTTGGACTCAAACTTCAGTAATCATCCATGTTTAAGTTTGTTTTTTAATTAGTCTACCTAAAAGCAGCAAAATTCAAATATATTTTACTTTTGTCTGAGGTGGTTTTCAGCTTTTCCGAAAAAGAGTTGACATGCTTAAGAGGGGATGGAAACACATTTGCTCTGACATGGCAAAGATTTGCCTCGCATGATCAGCTGTTTCTGCCGTTGGCGTGCGTTGGAGTTGTTTTTCTTTCTCTGTGTCTCTGGACGCCCTGTAACATCATACTGGTGGACATGACAGAACAATCACACCTCTCTCCAGAAAAATCTCTGTTTTCTGAGATGTGTGGACCATGCGAGCTTGCAGCCTCTACTTTCCGTTGATAGCAGCCATAAGTACCGTCAGCATCTGACAAAACGCCTGGGTGGACTTAGCCCCGCCTTCAAGTAACAGCTCCTCTTTGGCGCTACAGTTTCCAAGCTTCTGCCTCACAGAGCAGCCCTCCCCTGCAACTGCCCTAATCTGCTCCTTCAGACTAGCCAGCTACAATTAGCGGAACTGAGCATCTGTTGAGTTCATTATAGGAGCCACTTCTCAGTGCAGGGCTGGTAAAAATGCTATTAAAGGGTTAGCAGAGGAGCCATGTTTTGATGACTTCCTGAAGGCAGAGTTTCCGAAAGAGAAAGACACCCAATTTCAAGGCGCTACTTGAGATATAGAGCATTTTTATAACAACTGAAATCAACATAGTTACTTGACTGCTGTAAAAAGTCGTGGAAAATACATAACGCTGCTTCTTTAAAATTTCTTTGATGATTCTAAAGCATCCAAACGTGACAACAAAGTCAAACCACTAGAAATCTCCAAGAGGGCAAATACTTTTTTACAGCCATCCGTCAGTTTTATTGATGCGTCTCAAACTGGCCTACAGGGCATAAGGGCGAAAGAAAGGAGTGAAAGTGAGGAAATATTTATGGTGTGCAGACACACACTTCCTCTCATCACTTCCTCACCCTGTCTCAGAGGACACACATAAAGACCTGCATGTTTATCTTGACACTGCCACTGCAGTGCTTCGCAGGTCGGAGGCAGGAAGGTGGAGACCCAGAAATAAACTTTCACCGCCCGAACAGAAAACAAAGCCGCTTCGTCCAAGACGAGATTTACTCGTCGAAGGTTCTGAAGTTCAAATAAGGTAAAGAGCACAAGATGAACTAAGAAAACAAAACAAAACAAACAAGCCGATGGGATCAGCCGGAACAATCTGGCAGTGAGCAAAGACAGCATTGGATCCTGCATCGTGACAGGCTGGTCTCTAATGTGTTTGGTCAATCGGGGAGCTGGAAAGTCGGAACATAAGGAGCAAATTCATGGTGAAATTCAGTAAAATAACAGGAAATGGCTCTGAAATAAGAAGTGGATAATAACCTCCTACCAGACTCTAAACAGACGGAAGAGAACCTGGCAAAATGCTTCGTACCTTTTCACCTTTTTCACATTCAGCTTATTGGAATTTTATGTAACAGAGCAGCAGTGATGCATCAGTCAGAAAACCTGCTAATCCTGGTGGGAGAGACGCTGCGACAGGGACCCAGCAGCATTCTGTGCTTCAGAGTTAAAAGATGTTTAAAGTTGACAGGCGATTTGAAAATATCACCATGTGCTATCGGAAGACATAATTTACAGTAACTATACACCGACTACAGTCCTAAAGGGCAAACATAAAAAATAAATACAAGTACATTTAAAATCTACTTTTTGGGGGTTTTTTTTGCACTTTCATCCTTATTAAAGTGTCCAAGATTTTTGATCCTTTATCCATGACTTGTCACTTAATTCGTTGAAGTTGTCGGCATGCAGACAGGAAGTGGTTAAATAATTCTGGTCAATAAAACAAAGACACCTGACATCATCCTCCCTACGTGTTCATATACTGACGATGTTACCATTGTGCTTCCTGCCATCCCACCAGACACCAACATGTCTGTGCTGTTACTGGTGTATGAAACAACATTTAGTCTGGTGGGCAGCAGGTTTAAAATATGTTGGAGGAAAAGCTTACTGAAATAAAATGTATTTACATTTTTTACATTTATTTAACCTTTATTTAACCCGGTACACTGGTTGAGAATACATTCTTCTTTTCAACGACGACTTGTTCGCAAAACATGAACACATTGTGCAAAGAGAGAAAAGAAATGAATAAAAACTAAAAATGGAACCGTTTTCCACACTGACTAAACGTACTATAATTTACATAACAGGTCAACAGTTTTAAAAACAGGCACATTGATCTTGAACTAGGGTTTTTACTCAGTTAGTGCACTGAGCTTTTTTAATCTTTGAAAGTTGCTCCAGTCATTGAATTTATTGGAGCGCAGACACTAAAGTTCTGAGATATCTGTTGAAAAGCTCAAACACCCTGACAATCTATTTCAGTGGCAAAAAGGGAAAATATACTGCACAAAAAAAAGACATTAAATTTTCACTGGTAAATTAACAACAAAATTAACCACAGGTGACCTATTGTTTTTTAAATTATTCTCTTTTTAACAATTCGATTTAAGACACAAAAGGTTTGGTTTACTCTACACTAGAAAAATCTGGACTTTTCCAATCAATAGGTTATAACCCAGATTATCACCTCTAACATGCTCTCCTTGGAGAGCATGCTTGAATTTAATCTGCTTTATTTCAAGAAGCTGCTATTCCCTATCAGAATTGAAGGTCAGCCGCATCAAAATATATCACATATGGCACATAGAGAATAGCATTTCTCTTAGTTTTATGCATGTGAACAAAATAGAGGTAAAGAGCCAGCAGTAGGGGACTTCCATAACAACTTTCAGGTGTTTCACTGAGGCCCACCTGGGGTTAAAACCGGTGACCTACTGACTGACGGCTGGCAGCTCCTTCACCATGGCGACCCCGATGTAAATCTTTCTCTCAATAACATGCAAGAGTGAGTCAAAAGTTCACAATGAGGGGAAACGAAATGAAAAACAGTGAAGTGAAAAAGAATGTTTCGTTTCTGCGCTAACGACCCTCCTGATACTTTGATCGGTTTGTTTGCGTTTATGAACGAAGAACGATTTTCAAGGCATGTGTCGCTCATAACGGAGCCCGTTTGGAAACTTCTTGGAGTGTGGCAACCCCTCGCCCCCCCCCCCCCAAAACAAAAAAAAAAAAAAAAAAAGATAAAAAGTATTGCCTCTTTTTTTTCTCCCCTCG